>CM042422.1:21485463-21545463 GCA_023634145.1 Thymallus thymallus
TACACTACGCCCTCAGACGAACCATCAAACAGGCAAAGCGTCAATACATGATTAGGATTGAGTCCTACTACACGGCGGATGTGGCAGGGTTTGCAAACTATTACGGACTACAAAGGGAGTGACAAGAGCCTACCAGATGAGCTAAATGCCTTTTTATGCTACACTGAAGCATGCATGAGAGCACCAGCTGTTCCAGACGATTGTGTGATAACACTCTCTGTAGCCGATGTGAGATACTGACACCCCCCCACAGCCCTTCATTTGTTTTTACACTGCTGCTACCCGCTGTCTATTATCTATGGATAGTCACTCACTGGACTCTACCCACATACTCACACATACTACACTGACACTCCAACACACACACAAAAATTCAGGAGGATCACCTCTGTTGTTGATGAGATGGTGTAGACCAGTCAGGAGGATCACCTCTGTTGTTGATGAGATGATGTGGACCAGTCAGGAGGATCACCTCTGTTGTTGATGAGATGGTGTAGACCAGTCAGGAGGATCACCTCTGTTGTTGATGAGATGGTGTAGACCAGTCAGGAGGATCACCTCTGTTGTTGATGAGATGATGTGGACTAGTCAGGAGGATCCACCTCTGTTGTTGTTGATGAGATGGTGTAGACCAGTCAGGAGGATCACCTCTGTTGTTGATGAGATGGTGTAGACCAGTCAGGAGGATCACCTCTGTTGTTGATGAGATGATGTGGACCAGTCAGGAGGATCACCTCTGTTGTTGATGAGATGGTGTAGACCAGTCAGGAGGATCACCTCTGTTGTTGATGAGATGGTGTAGACCAGTCAGGAGGATCACCTCTGTTGTTGATGAGATGGTGTAGACCAGTCAGGAGGATCACCTCTGTTGTTGATGAGATGGTGTAGACCAGTCAGGAGGATAATTAGAATTCAGCTCACTACCAGTCATAGGTTAGTCGCTAAAGAGATGGAGAGAGGTGATTTGTTGTGCCTGCCTCAATCTCTCCCTCTCTGTCTCACTCTCTCGCTGGGTCTAACATGTTTCTCTCTCTCTATCAGTTCAATCTGTCTGTCTCTCTGTCTCACCCTCTCGCTGGGTCTAACATGTTCAATCTGTCCTATCTCGCCGCCTAGAGTCCACTACAGCCTACCGCTCAGTAGCAGAAATACCCAAAGGGTTTACTAGAAAAGTCTAATTATTAATTCCTTGAATACCTCCTGTTGCTTTGGGGCTTGGATGCTAGGATCATAAATGTCTGTTTTTCCATTGGATTGTGACTCGCGACCACACCGTGAACCTCCAACTGTTTCAACCTGCTCCAAATCAAATCAAAGTTTGTTGGTTGAGTATACAGATTTTTTAGGTGTCAGCGAAAATGCTCTAACACAGGTAGAATGTCTCACAAATACAGATACAGAATTATCAAAAATCTTAACAAGAAAACAAGAAATGACAGAACGAGTTCAATAAACAATCCATTGGTAGATGTATTACAGTGAGTGTCAGAATCCAGAATATAAATACATGGTGTGTGTAGACAGTATATCATTTATGTACAGTAGTAGGTATATTAGGACGAGCTATGTGAAGAATACAGTATACACAGTACATACACAGTGAGTTAACAACAGTATATAAACAGAATATACAACCTGGTCTCAGAGCATTTCGTATTTTTCTGTACGTAAATCCGAGACACTCAATTTAGTATGATATGTTACGTTTCATGTAGTAGTGATGATGTGCAAATAGAGATACTGGTAGTAGGGTGGGCTATTTACAGAAGGGCTGTATACAGGTGCAGTGATCGGTAAGCTGCTCTGACAGCTGATGCTTAAAGTTATTGAAGGAGATGGTAGTCTCCAGTTTCAAAAATTTTTGCAATTCGTTCCAGTCATTGGCAGCAGAGAACTGGAAGGATGACCTTTACTATCTAATCCTGGAATATACAAGGTCTGGAGGTCATCTGCCTATGGCCTAAATTAGAAATACAGGCATTGTCATCCTACAAGAAACATGCTGTAGAGGAGACGGACCACTGGTTGCACTCTACAGGAGGTTACAGAGAGCTGGTAGTCCCATCCACCAAACTACCAGGTGTGAAACAGGGAAGAGACTCAGAGGGTATGCTAATTTGGTATAGAGCAGACCTAACCCACTATATTAAATTAGTCAAAACAGGAACAATTTACATCTGGCTAGAAATCAATAAGGAAATGATCTCAACAGAGAAAAATGTCCTCATGTGTGTTACCTATATCCCCCAACTAGAACCCCCATACAGTAATGTAAAGAGCTTCTCCATCCTAGAGGGGTAGATTTCCCCCATACTCTACCAACTGAGCCAAACGGGACAAACCTTTTCACTGTAATAGTGAAGGTGTAAACTTGACAGTAGAAAACCTAAACAGTATATTTCACCTTTCAGCTTCTCTATCAAATCTAAACATGTCAAGCAGACAAACTAAGAAAATGTACAACACTGATAAATGTTTAAGAAAGGAATTGAGGAACCAAAAAAACACAGATAACCAAATCAACTCAAATGCTTGTGCTTCTACTTCCGACAGTGCAGTAATATCTAAGAAGTAATATCTAACAATTTCACAACAAATACCCAACACACACAAATCTAAGCAAGGAATGGAATTAAGAATATATACATATATGGACGAGCGATGTCAGAGCGGCATAGACTAAGATACAGTACAATAGTAAGGATACAGTATATACCTATGAGATGAGTAATGCTAGATATGTAAATGGAAAAGAATTCACAAAACAACTGAGCAAACTAGAATGCTATTTGGCCCTAAACAGAGAGTACACAGTGGCAGAATACCTGACCACCGTGACTGACCCAAACTTAAGGAATGCTTTGACTATTTACAGAGTCAGTGAGAATAGCCTTGCTATTGAGATAGGTTGCCATAGGTAGACCTGGCTCTCAAGAGAAGACAGGATATGTGCACACTGCCCACAAAATGAGGTGGAAACTGAGCTGCATTTCCTAACCTCCTGCCAAATGTATGACCATATTAGAGACACATACTTCCCTCAGATTACACAGATCCACAAGGAATTCGAAAACAAATCAAATTTTAAAAAACTCTATTCCATCTACTGGGTGAAATACCACAGTGTTCCATCACAGCAAGATATGTGACCTGTTGCCACAAGAAAAGGGCAACCAGTGAAGAACAAACACCATTGTAAATACAGATTTATGTTTATTTATTTATTTTCCCTTTTGTATTTTAACTATTTTCCCATAATTTGTGTTTGTTTCCCAACAAATGTCTTTGTTATAATGTTTACTGTAAAACATTTTATTGTTTATTTCACTTTTGTTTATTATCTATTTCACTTGTTTTGGCAATGTTAACATACAGTATGTTTCCTATGCCAATAAAACCCTTAAATTTGATTGAATTTAGAGAGAGAGTCAGAGAGAGAGAGAGAGAGGGAAAGAGAGAGAGAGAGAGGGAAAGAGAGAGAGAGAGAGAGAGAGAGAGAGAGAGAGAGAGACAGAGAGAGAGAGAGAGAGACAGAGGGAGAGGGGAAGAGACAGAGAGAGATAGAGAGAGAGAGAGAGAGAGAGAGAGAGAGAGAGAGAGAGAGAGAGAGAGAGAGAGAGAGAGAGAGAGAGAGAGAGAGAGAGAGAGAGAGAGAGAGAGGCGTGTCTATTTCTACTGATTGCTGTGCTGAGGTATGGCACAGGGACACACACCCTGGATGGGAGAACTCTTTCAAGTGACTCCACATCAAAGCAGATTCTCTCTCTCTCTCTCTTTCTCTCCTTCTCTCTTTCTCTCTTTCTTTCTCTCTCTCTTTCTCTCTCTCTCTCTCAATAACTGAACATCACACAGCTCCTGAAGCTCAGGCCTCATTGTCGTCATTAGAGAGGTAGAAACATCTGTGAAAGTATTTTCAGAATATTCTTCTTCCACTATACAACCCCTTGGTGATTCTCCCTGCTTCCGTTCACTCTTACAATGTTACAATGTTTTCCAACTGTTTTAGAACCAAGTGGACTGTGAATTCCTATGATTAGAGGTGTACACATTTGTGGGCATTGGAACATGAAGAATGCAAACGTTTTTGCGCAAACAAGCTAACCATTGCTTTAGAGACCATGACAACCAGGACAACACAATCTCTATGCACTTGAATCCCTGTGTACTTATCTCCTGTTGAACAGAAAACCACACAGCCATTCCCTCACACTGCATCTGAGGCACCAAACAACTAGAAAGTGATTCACAAATTAGGAACCCATTAATTAATAATCCATTTGATTAGAATAATCTGGGATAGATGAACTTGTAGATGGGGATAATTCATATGCCTTATGATTTAACGATCAAAAGCTTTGTGCAATGAGAGGAACGCAGTACCATTCTAGGCAGAGTTGCAAAGAAAAAGCCATATTTTCCTCTGTCATTGTCTGTGTTCTTTTGCCCATCTTAATCTTTTCTTTTTATTGGCCAGTCTGAGATATGGCTTTTTCTTTGCAACTCTGCCTAGAAGGCCAGCATCCCGGAGTCGCCTCTTCATTGTTGACGTTGAGACTGGTGTTTTGCAGGTACTATTTAATGAAGCTGCCAGTTGAGGACTTGTGAGGCGTCTGTTTCTCAAACTAGACACTCTAATGTACTTGTCCTCTTGCTCAGTTGTGCACCGGGGCCTCCCACTCCTCTTTCTATTCTGGTTAGAGCCAGTTTACCCTGTTCTGTGAAGGGACACAGCGTACACAGCGTTGTACGAGATCTTCAGTTTCTTGGCAATTTCTGTCATGGAATAGCCTTCATTTCTCAGACCAAGAATAGTCTGACGAGTTTCAGAAGAATGTTCTTTGTTTCTGGCCATTTTGAGCCTGTAATCGAACCCACAAATGCTGATGCTCCAGATACTCAACTAATCTAAAGGCCAGTTTTATTGCTTCTTTAAAAATCACAACAGTTTTCAGATGTACTCACATAATTGTAAAAGGGTTTTCTAATAATCAATTAGCCTATTAAAATGATAAACTTGGATTATATATTATATTATTTTATTTAACCTTTATTTAACTATATATATATATATATATATATATATATATATATATATATATATATATATATATATATATATATATAATGAACCCAGCAGACTGTAGCAGAAGTTTGTATTTGAGCGTCACCATTCCCCCATGGAATACACTCAACTGTTATCTTTACAACTGTAGAACACACTCCGGTCTTAATAACCCGGCTCTCCAGTCACACCTGTGACATCAGCATAATTTTTGACTGAAAGTTTGCTAGTATCGCAAAGCTGATCGATGGAGACTTCAAATGGGATGTTCATGTTTATTTACTTTTCTTTCAGGTTTGTGTGGCTTCTGACGAAGCTGTTTTCGAATGCTGTCAGATGGAAATAGTGAGAGACTAGAAGCAAACCTTTATTGTTGAGTTCCTATTCATGTGAAAGTGAACAGAATTAAAAGGAGTAGTGTGAAGTCCAATTTAAGAGTTTGAATAATGCCCGTTAATACGTTTGAAAAGCTTAACGATTTTCTGACTAAATTAGAAATAATATCTGAAAATGTAGCTAGCTAGACAATCTTACCCGTATACATGGATGGACGCTTCTCCCTCTCTGTCACGGATGCCATGGTTGCCCTTAGTTTGAAGATTTAATCCAGAGACAGGTCTTTTATACAACAGCCTTCTGTGTGTTCTCTTTTCGACTCCGTCTGCATATTTGCAATCAAACGCCAGAATTTTCTCCATCTACTTAGCCATGATACTCTAATTCCACTGATTTCAAAACTCGGTCCTCCAGAAAGAGGAGAGCAAAACATATGCAGTTCTACTACGTGATATTTTTCAAAAAAGCTGCATTAGAAAGGATTACCTACACCTACTGACCAGGTCATGTTAGATAGATATAGATAGAAGCGTTCTACATGGCAGACCAATCTGATCTCATCTCTCGGCATGTCCAGCCCATTCATTATCTCAGCCAATCATGGCTAGCTGGAAGGTTTCTGTCTTTTTCTGTGGCTAAACCAAATTCAAGTGAATAGCTCTGTTTACTCGATCAATCAATCAATTTGCATTTATAAAGCTATTTTCACATCAGGAGATGTTACAAAGTGCTATACAGAAACCCAGCCGAAAACCCCAAACAGCAAGCAATACAGATGTAGAAGCACGGTGGCTAGGAAAATCTCCATAGAAAGGCAGGAACCTAGGAAGAAACCTAGAGAAGAACCAGATGGCCATTAAGGACAGATTGTTCTTCAAGATGTTCAAACGTTCATAGATGACCAGCAGGGTCAAATAATAATCACAGTGGTTGTAGAGGGTGCAACAGGTCAGTACCTCAGGAGTAAATGTCAGTTGGCTTTTCATAGCCGAGCACTCAGAGGTCGAGACAGAAGGTGCGGTAGAGTGAGAGAGAGTCGGAAACAACAGGTCCCGGACAAGGTAGCGCGTCTGGTGAACTGGTCGGGGTTCAATAGCCAGGTGGACTGGGGACAGCCAGGAGGCATCAGGCCAGGTAGTCCTGAGGTCCCAGGGCTCAGGTCCTCCGGAAGGGGAGGGATAGAGGAAGAAAGCGAACTTAAATTCACACAGGACACTAAATAAAACAGGATAATTACACCAGATATAACAGACTAACCCCCCGGCACAAAGTCTATTGCAGCATAGATACTGGAGGCTGAGACAGGGGGACACTGGGGCCCCGTCCAATGATACCCCAGGGCAAGGCCAACCAGGCAGGATATAACCCCACCCACTTTGCCAAAGCACCGCCCCCACACCACTAGAGGGATATCAACATATCAACAGACCACCAAATCCCTACCCTGAGACAAGGCTGAGTATAGCCCACGAAGATCTACTCCACCGCACAAGACAGAGGGGGTGCAAAACAAGACAGGAAGATCACGTCAGTGACTCAACCCACTCAAGTGACGCACCCCTCCTAGGGACGGCATGGAAGTGCACTAGAAAGTCAGTGACTCAGCCCCTGTAATAGGGTGAGAGGCAGAGGATCCCAGTGGAGAGAGGGGAGCCTGCCAGGCAGAGCAAGCAAGGGCAGTGCCTTGTCGTTCACCTTCGCACCCCTGTGCCAGACTACACTCAATAATAGGACCTACTGAAGAGATGAGTCTTCAGTTAAGACTTAAAGGTCGAGACAGAGTCTGCGTCTCTAAAATAGATAGGCAGACCATTGCATAAAAATGTTGCTCTATAGGAGAAATCCCTGCCTCCAGTTGTTTGCTCAGAAAATCTAGGGACAGTAAGGAGGCCTGAGTCTTGTGACCATAGCGTACATGTAGATATATATGGCAGTACCAAATCGGAGAGATAGGTACGAGCAAGCCCATGTAATGCTTTGTAGGTTAGCAGTAAAACATTGATAGCCCTAGCCTTAACAGGAAGCCAGTGTAGAGAGGCTAGCACTGAAGTTTATTTAGTGATTTATCTGTGTAGCCAGAGAGTAGAGCTTTCTGCATAATTTTGGGACAAAAAGTTTCTGATTTTTGCAATGTTATGAAGATGGAAAAAAGCTTTGCTTTAAATATTCTTGATATGTTCCTCAAAAGAGTAAAGCAGAGGTTATTCACAGTTTTATTTGAGACGACTGTACAACCATCAATATTAATTGCTAGATCCAACAGTAGATCTCTTTGTTTCTTGGGACTTAGAACTAGCATCTCTGTTTTGTCCGAGTTTAAAAGTAAAACGTTTGCTGCCATCTACTTCCTTATGTCTGAAACACAGGCTTCCAGGGTAGGCAATTTTGGGGCTTCTCCATGTTTCTTCGAAATGTACAGTTGTGTGTCGTAAGCATAGCAGTGAATGTTCACATTGTTCTTCCGAATGACCAAGAGGTAGAATATGTAGTGAAAACAATAGTGGTCCTAAAACGGAACCTTGAGGAACACCGAAACGTACAATTGATTTATAAGAGGACAAACTATCCACAGAGAAGAACTGATATCTTTCCGACAGATAAGATATAAACCAGGCAAGAACTTGTCCGTGTAGACCAATTAGGGTTTCCAATCTCTCCAAAAGAATGTGGTGATCGATGGTGTCAAAAGCAGCACTAAGGTCTAGGAGCACGAGAACAAATGCAGAGCCTTGGTCTGACGCCATTGAAAGGTAATTTACTACCTTCACAAGTGCAGTCTCAGTACTATGATGGGGTCTAAAACCAGACTGAAGCGTTTTTGCTAAATGTTTTGAGAGGAATGGGCGATTCAATATAGTTTTTTACATTTTCCAGGTCAAGTTTGACTTTTTCAAGAGGGGCTTTATTACTACCACTTTTAGTGAGTTTGGTACACATCCGGAGGATAGGGAGCCATTTATTATGTTCAACATAGGAGGGCCAAACACAGGAAGTGGCTCTTTCAGTAGTTGAGTTGGAATAGGGTCCAGTATGCAGCTTGAAGGTTAAGAGGCCATGACTATTTCCTGAATGTGTCAAGAGATACAGGATTAAAAAACGTGAGTGTCTGCATTGATCCTAGGTCCTGGCAGTTCTGTCAGACTCAGGACAGCTGAGCTTTGGAGAAATACACATATTCAAAGAGGAGGCCATAGTTTGCTTTCTAATGATCCTGATCTTTTCGTCAAAGAAGTTGACGAAGTGAAAGCCATCCTCTCTTGGGGTATGTTGCTTTTTAGTTAGCTTTGCTACAGTATCAAAAATACATGTTATGTATTTATTATTCTCCTCTATTCAATATTGCACGGTACTGTCTTTCAAAGCTGAGAGAGAGAGAGAGAGAGAGAGAGAGAGAGAGAGAGAGAGAGAGAGAGAGAGAGAGAGAGAGAGAGAGAGAGAGAGACAGAGACAGAGACAGAGAGACAGAGACAGAGAGACAGAGAGAGAGACGTGTCTATTTCTACTGATTGCTGTGCTGAGGTATGGCACAGGTACAGAAAAGGGAAAATGGGTAAAGGAATGATCTGTGGGAGGAGGCATGACAAGCTCTTGTTTCTCTCTTTGTGTTCCCAGTCAATCAGAGGAGGACCACCGAGGATGAGGCTGGCTAATGAGCTCCCTCAGGATAGCGCCAGCTAGCACTTGGCTGGTAGCCTGACAGATACACACCAACCTAGCAAGCTAAATCTACATAGCAGATCCCTACTCTCTCACAACATTGCTTAGCCTAGCACGCTAAATCTACATAGCAGATCCCCAGAATCTCACCACATAGCCTAGCCGAGCAGTCTAAATCTACACAGCAGAATCCCCACTCTTTCACTGTATACTCTATCTTAGAATAGCCTATACACTCACTAGCCTAGCGTAGCCTACTACTGTAGACCCCACAACAGTTGTGTGATGTGTTCATCATCTAAATGACCCTCACAAGCCCACCGGCACTTCACGAAAATAAATAAACCCAATGAAGTGATAGGCTCTGACAAACTAATTTCCCTTAATCATCTCACTTCCTCTCTCAGTTGTCCCTCAGTATTTGTCACAACTCACGCACACACTCTAACAACTCAACACCCCACCGATGCACCCACAACTTCTCAGACAATAAGCATGATGTATTATGACGAAGTATTTGCTGTATGCAAATCTATAACCAAGATCATGCTTATATCAACGGTCCCGTTACATTGGGTGAACTTTGACTATATCAGTGTGTTGATTCGGATTAAATGTTTGAGTCTGACCAGCTCACTCATTAGTCTAATAACAAGCATCAATCAATCCGCCTCATTCTGCATAGAACCTTAAAAACACTTTTTGTCCTTTCATTCTTCTAGTGAGAGCATCCCAGCTGGTCTTGGTGGGAATTTATTTTGTTCCTGCTCCACCCCAGTGGCCGTGCTTCCATGGAACGCTGCTGCGTTGTCTGGAGCCATAAGGATGAGTTACGGATGAGCTGTAGAGGAGAGACGGGGCACCTTGTAACACCTTGTAACAACTTGAATTTATCCAAAACAATGTTTCTGCCAAATGCATTGCCTTTAGAAAGTATTTACACCCATCGGCTTTTTCCACATTTTGTTGTGTTACCGCTTGAATTTAAAATTGATAAAATTTTGTTTTTTTGTCTCTGGCCTACACACAATACCCAACAATGCTTAACAAGTCACATAATAAGTTGCATGGACTCACTCTATATAATAGTGTTTAACATGATTTGTGAATGACTATCTCATCTCTGTACCCCACACATACAATTATCTGTAAGATCCCCCAGTTGAGCAGTGAATTTCAAACACAGATTCAACCACAAAGACCAGGGAGGTTTTCCAGTGCCTCGTAAAGAAGGGCACCTATTGGTTGATGGGGGGGAAAAGCAGACATTTAATATAATTTTGAGCATGGTGAAGTTATTAATTACACTTTGGATGATGTATCAATACACTGTCACTACAAAGATACAGACGTCCTTCCTAACTCAGTTGCTGGGGAGGAAGGAAACTGCTCAGGGATTTCACCATGAGGCCAATGGTGACTTTAAAATATTCTCAGAGTTTAATGGCTATGATAGGAAAACAATGTGCATATATCAACACCATTGTAGATACTCCACAATACTAACCTAATTGACAGAGTGAAAAGAAGGAAGCCTGTACAGAATATAATATATTCTAATATTACATTTACACACAAAAACATAATGCTCACCCATTTACACACAATACCTCATAATGACAAAGTGAAACATATTTTTAGGAATGTTTGAAAATACAGAAGTATTCACACCCCTGAGTCAATACTTTGTAGAAACACCTTTGGCAGCGATTACAGTTTTGAGTCTTTGGGTCTTTGGCCGGGCCACTTTCACATTCTTGTTCTTTAGCCATTCCAGGATTACTTGGGCTGTATGCTTGGGGTCATTGTCCTGTTGGAACATAAAACTTTGCCTGAGTTGAAGATTTTCCTGTATTTTGTTCCATTGATTGTTCCCTCTATCCTTACCAGTCTTCCAGTCCATACCGCCAAAAATAATCTCCATAGCATGATGCTGCCACCACCATGCTTCACGGTAGGGATGGTGTTAGACGGGTGGTGAGCTGTGCCTGGTTTTCTCCAGACATAGCGTTTTGCATTCAGGACAAAGAGTTACCTCATCAGACCACAGAATCTTTTGCCTCATCCACTTAGTCTTTCACGTGCCTTTTTACAAATTTTTTGAGACCACTGTGTTCTTGGGAACTTTCAACACCCTAGAAGTAGTTTTATACCCTTCCCCAGATGTATGCTTAATCAAAATTATATATTGAAGATCTACGGACAGTTCCTTGAACTTCATGGTATAGTTTCTGACATTCACTGTCAACTGTGGGACTTTATATAGACAGGCGTGTTTCTTTCTAAATCATGTCCAAACAATTGAATTGGCCATTGGTGGAGTCCAATCAAGTTGTAGTGACGTCGCAAGGATGATCAAAGGAAATGAAATGCACCTGAGATCAATTTGGAGTGTCATAGCAAAGGGATGTGAATACTTATGTAAATTACATATTTTTGTATTTAATTTTCAATAAATTGGCAAAAATGTCTAAAAACATTTTTCCACTTTGTCATTATGGGGTGATGTGTGTAGATGGGCGAGACTTTTTAAAATATTTAAATTTGTAATAAGTCAAGGGCTATTTTCTGAAGGCCCTGTATGTTTGGGGCAAATCCATATTTTCAAGCATAGTGGTGGCTGCATCATGTTATGGGTATGCTTGTAATCGTTAAGGACAGGGGAGTTTTTCAGGATAAACAATTTATGGAATGGAGCTAAGCACAGGCAAAATCCTAGATGAAAACCTGGTTCAGTCTGCTTTCCACCAGACACTGGGAGATTAATTCACCTTTCAGCAGGACAATAACCTAAAACACAAGGGCAAATCTACACTAGAGTTGCTTACTAAGAATACAGTGCATGTGGCTGAGTGGCTGAGTTAAAGTTCTGACTTAAATCTACTTGAAAATCTATGGCAAGACCTGAAAATGTTTGTCTAGCAATGATCAACAACTATTTTGACAGATCTTGAAGAATTTGCAGAATCCAGGTATGGGAAGCTCTTAGACACTTACCCAGTGTCTAATCAATGCCAAAGGTGCTTCTACAAAGTATTGCTGTATTTAATTTTCAATAAATTTGTACACATTTAAAAAAAAATATATATATATACTTTGTCATAATGGGGTATTGTGTGTAGATGGGTGAGAACATTTGATCAATTTTGAATTCAGGCTGTAACACAGCAAAAGTATAGGTCAAGGGGTCTACATACTTTCTAATACTTATACAAATACCAACTTTAATTATCCTTGGGGCCTTGCAGAGTGCAAAAGAAGTTGTAACCTCCATCAGACTGTGTATGTGTGTATGTGAAAGTGTATAGGCCTGTGCCTCTGAGAAAACCTACAAGGCTGTGTCTTGCCTACAGTATGCGTGTATGCGTGTATGTACATGGCTCTGGGATCATTGTGCATTGGCCGCTGCAGCAGACTCGGTTCAATAGGAGTCCTACATAGTCATTTAGATTCTAAATGATAAGAACACCACTGTTGCCATGACAACATCACTTACTCAGAGGCCGGTCCAGTGCCTCAGGTATTTCTCTTATTGTTCTCTAGGGAACACGCAAGCATTGTGTGTGTGTGTGTGTGTGTGTGTGTGTGTGTGTGTGTGTGTATGTGTGTCTCCAGAGTGGGCTGAGTGGGCAAATATCTATGGGTTTGTTTATGTTTGTGGGGTGGGGGGGGGGGGGTATGTGTGTGAGTACATGCATGTTTGTGTATGCTTCCTTGAGAATTGCTCGTTAGATGACACACACACAACATTAGGAACTGTGAATCACATTTTCTCATGGGCATAGCTAACATCTGTAGACATCAAACAGCATCAGATTGTATAGTAACATCTCTATGCTTTAACACAACAGATGGTTGACAGGTGTATCTCTGTGTGTGTGTGTGTGTGTGTGTGTGTGTGTGTGTGTGTGTGTGTGTGTGTGTGTGTGTGTGTGTGTGTGTGTGTGTGTGTGTGTGTGTGTGTGTGTGTGTGTGTGTGTGTGTGTGTGTGTGTGTGTGTGTGTGTGTGAGGTGGGTGGGGGAGGGAGGGTCAACATTTGTTGGTGCAGTTATTAGTATGCATTCCTTTCACCGTTTCATTCATTTCCATGAATTTTCTGTTGACACATACTCATATTGTTGATTCCAATTCTCTCAAGGTTCCGAGCTGCCACATAAGTGGATGTCATGGTAACGTATTCTTAAACTGAGGAGGCCTCTCCTTGGTTACCAAAGTTACGGTTTTGCACAACCTCCCCTCCCTCACCCTCTCCTCCTCCTGCCCCTTTGAGAAATAAGTATATTTTCAGTGCTAAAGTAGTTGTCGGGGGTGACAAGGGAACCAAGTGATGGAAAGAAGATGTGGTTTTATATGAGATCAAATAAGCACGTCACAAGGGAATCATTCATATGTCGGATTATTTTTCTATGGAGGAAGCATTGTGTGTAACCTAACAATAATAAAGAACATTAAATAGGGGCTGCTTATATTTGTCTTGTTTCACAAGTGTGAAAGTGAATGTGTTTTCAGCATATCCCACTATTGACAGCAATCCTGGACCAATTAGGTTTAAGTGCCCTGCTCAAGGGTAGATCAATAGATTTTTACCTAGTTGGCTCAGGGATTCAAACTAGCAACCTTTCCATTACTGGCCCAACGCTCTAACCGTTAGGCTACCTGCCGCCCCCACATGCAAACATCTGTCACATGCAACACAAACACGCACACATCATTTCTTTCATCATCAGGGTCAAGCTCACTGTAATAACTATCACCAGAATCAAAGCAAGCAGCTAGTAAGTTGAACACCAGAATCAAAGCAAGCAGCTAGTAAGTTGAACAGCAGAATCAAAGAAAGCAGCTAGTAAGTTGAACACCAACATCAAAGCAAGCAGCTAGTAAGTTGAACACAAGAATCAAAGCAAGCAGCTAGTAAGTTGAACAGCAGAATCAAAGCAAGCAGCTAGTAAGTTGAACACCAGAATCAAAGCAAGCATCTATCACAGTCATCAGTTTTTCAGGTCTTGTGGTTTTATCAGTCTCTCTCTCTCTCTCTCTCTCTCTCTCTCTCTCTCTCTCTCTCTCTCTCTCTCTCTCTCTCTCTCTCTCTCTCTCTCTCTCTGTCTCTCTCTCTCTGTCTCTCTCTCTCTCTCTCTCTCTCTCTCTCTCTGTCTCTGTCTCTCTCTCTCTCTCTCTCTCTCTCTCTCTCTCTCTCTCTCTCTCTCTCTCTCTCTCTCTCTCTCTCTCTCTCTCTCTCTCTCTCTCTCTCTCTCTCTCTCTCTCTCTCTCTCTCTCTCTCTCTCTCTCTATCTATCCCCCCGCACCCCACCCCCCTCTATTAAATTCAATTAAATTCAAAGGGATTTATGGGCATGGGAAACATATGTTTACATTGCCAAAGTGAAATAGATAATGAACAAGTTGTCAGGTGATAGAGATTACTGTATGTGGGTTGTCAGGTGATAGAGGTTACTGTATGTGGGTTGTCAGGTGATAGAGGTTACTGTATGTGGGTTGTCAGGTGATAGACGTTACTGTATGTGGGTTGTCAGGTGATAGACGTTACTGTATGTGGGTTGTCAGGTGATAGAGGTTACTGTATGTGGGTTGTCAGGTGATAGAGGTTACTGTATGTGGGTTGTCAGGTGATAGAAGTTACTGTATGTGGGATGTCAGGTGATATAGGTTACTGTATGTGGGTTGTCAGGTGATAGAGGTTACTGTATGTGGGTTTTCAGGTGATAGAGGTTACTGTATGTGGGTTGTCAGGTGATAGAGGTTACTGTATGTGGGTTGTCAGGTGATAGAGGTTACTGTATGTGGGTTGTCAGGTGATAGAGGTTACTGTATGTGGGTTGTCAGGTGATAGAGGGAAGCATACAGTATTGAATGTAATTTATTGACTTTGGCATCAATAACCATGAAGCATATATTTTTGCAAAAGCATCAATGAGCAATGAGCAATGATACCATGTTGCAGCATTGCATCCTGCATTGTCGAAAGACATTAACAAAAAATCTATAACAATAACATGTTTTTCTTCCTAGGAGTGTGAATGTATTGGAATCCTCATAGCTCAAAATAATAATGTATTTTCCTTATGGGATATCATCAAAGGTATTACCTGCCACACATGTATCGATATTCCATAATATATAATGGATTGAATTCCTATGGCGCTTATATGAGGGTAACTAACTCAACCAACACCAATGTAGACAGCGACAAAGATAGTCATCTTATCCATCACTATATGTATATTTTTTTAATTTTTTTATTTAACTAGGCAAACTCGGATGACGCTGGGTGTCTGTAGTGACATCTCTGCGCCACTTAAGAGCCCAGTTATTACATAAACATTGAATTGAATTGAATGTATTTTGGGTAACAGACATATACAACAAAACATCAATGAATCATTGACATTAATAATAATACCACTTGTCATGATTGAATTGTCATCATTAATAGTTGTTGATTTCCTTCTTCATTCATTCAACAGAAAACACCCACATGTACATCCAGGGGTACTTATTCCTGATAGACGCTGTTACTGTAGCAAGCAATATCTTACTCCCCAAAAGCTGTGTTTTGTCATTTTTCCCAACCCCAAATCAGCCTATTTTACGCCTGGTGGGACTAGGTAATTGGAATAATTTCCTGACTTTGTCTCTTGCTCTTGAAAGGCGAAAGAAAACATTGACCGGTAGGTAGCTCAGACCTGACTTTCTGCTGTGAACTGTATAGCTCTCTGAAGTGGAATGGTGCTGTATCGGCCATTTTCTGATGTTCAGTCTGACTGCAAGAACAAGCAGTACAAACTTAGCCAGCCTATTACTGTACGAGGGATTGAGAATCTCCTCTCTTCCTCGCTCACACCTCTCCTACCTTTTTCAGGAGATGTTAATAAAATCCTACAAGCTCACTGCATGGCATCTAGCCATAGTAATATCTATTGAATATGTATCTATGAGAGATGTAACCCCCTCCCAACCCAGCCCCCATAACACTCCAGTTAGATTCAACCGCCTCCCAAAATCTACCCATAGCACATGTATCTACACTACATGGCTAAAAGTTTGTGAGAACATCATGGGCATTAATATGGAGTTGGTCCCCCCTTTGCTGCTATAACAGCCTCCACTCTTCTGGGAAGGCTTTCCACTAGATGTTGGAACATTGCTACAGGAACTTGCTTCCACTCAACCACAAGTGAGTTAATGAGGTTGGACGATTCGGCCTTGCTCGCAGTCGGTGTTCAAATTCGATGGGGTTAAGGTGCAGGCCAGTCAAGTTCTTCCACACTGATCTCAACAAACCATTTCTGTACGGACTTCGCTTTGTGCATTGTCAAGCTGAAACAGGAAAGGGCCTTCCTCAAACTGTTGCCATAAAGTTGGAAGCACAGAATCGTCTAGAATGTCATTGTATGCTGTAGCATGAAGATTTCCCTTCACTGGAACTAAGGGGCCTAGCACGAACCTTGAAAAACAACCCCAGACCATTATTACTCATCCACCAAACTTTACAGTTGGCATTATGCATTGGGGAAGGTAGCATTTTCCTGGCATCCGCCAAACCCAGATTCATCAATCAGACTGCCAGATGGTGAAGTGTGATTCATCACTCCAGAGAACGCATTTCCACTGCTCCAGAGTCCAATGGCGGCGAGGTTTACACCACTCCAGCCGACGCTTGGCATTGCGCATGGTAATTTTATGCTTGGGTGCAGCTGCTCGGCCATGTAAATCCATTTCATGAAGCTCCCAACGAACAGTTATTGTGCTTCAGCACTCGGCGGTCCCATTCTGTAAGCTTGTGTGGCCTACCACTGAGCCGTTGCTGCTCCTAGAAGTTTCCACTTCACAATACCAGCACTTACAGTTGACCGGGGCAGCTCTAGCAGGGCAGAACTTTTACGAACTGACTTGATGGAAAGGTGGCATCCTATGACGGTCACTGAGCTCTTCAGTAAGGCCATTCTACTGCCAATGTTTGTCTATGGAGATTACATGGCGGTGTGCTCAATTTTATATACCTGTCAGCAACGGGTGTGGCTGAAGTAGCCTAATCCATTATATAAAGTGTATCTCTCCAGAAATATGTAACCCCCTCCCAACCCAACACCCTTATTGGGTGAATAGCAAACAGAACCCATCCATTGTCTCAAAATCATATGATGAGAAATCTGACCTTCAAATACCAGTCTACCGAAGTTGTGTTGATCTATCAGTGACCACTGCCTAAACCCTAACCCTGATTGGAAGAACAGCAAAAAAAACCTCTACTCCATCTTATTAGACAAAAGTTCTAGTAACAATGACTTACTGTCTGAGATAGCTCTGTGACCACTGCTTTGTTTGCCATGTATACATCTCCTGTAGACGTCTCGCTTCCCCTTGCCACACACACACACACACACACACTAACACTCAGTAGCACAGCAGTGGGCATCAGCCCAACTGTGAGGGGCCCAGCAAATTGCCAGTGATTACATCGGGTTCAGAAATTCAGAAGGAGAGAGAGAAAGGCGAGAAAGAGAGAGAGAGAGAGAGAGAGAGAGAGAGAGGCAGAGAGAGAGAAAGAGAGAGAGAAACAGAGAGAGAGAGAGAGAGGCAGAGAGAGAGAGAGAGAGAGAGGCAGAGAGAGAGAGAGAAAGAGAGAGAGAGAGAGAGAGAGAGAGAGAGAGAGGCAGAGAGAGAGAGAGAGAGAGAGAGACAGAGACAGAGGGTAAGAGACACAAAGAGAAAGATAAAGAGAGAGAGAGAGAGAGAGAGAGAGAGAGAGATGGTGGCAATCAATAAATTCTAAGGAGAGCATTTGAAATAAAGAACTGCTTCTCCAATCCCTTTCTTTCATCGTCGTAGCTTTTCTCCCTCTGTGTTTCCTCTATTCGTTAACTGAGAACGCTGGACGGTGTGAAAAGTTAGAGCCAGATGGACGAATTTGCTAAGAACCCTTTTGGCCATTCTGCTGAAGAATATTCCATTCAGACAGAGAAGAAAATTCAATCAATGAGAGTTCAGAGCCCATTCTGCTGAAGAATATTCCATACGGACAGAGAAGACAAATTCAATCAATGAGAGTTCAGAGCCATTCTGCTGAAGAATATTCCATACGGACAGAGAAGACAAATTCAATCAATGAGAGTTCAGAGCCCATTCTGCTGAAGAATATTCCATTCGGACAGAGAAGAAAAATTCAATCAATGAGAGTTCAGAGCCCATTCTGCTGAAGAATATTCCATACGGACAGAGAAGACAAATTCAATCAATGAGAGTTCAGAGCCCATTCTGCTGAAGAATATTCCATACGGACAGAGAAGACAAATTCAATCAATGAGAGTTCAGAGCTCATTCTGCTGAAGAATATTTCATACGGACAGAGAAGGCAAATTCAATCAATAAGAGTTCAGAGCCCATTCTGCTGAAGAATATTTCATACGGACAGAGAAGGCAAATTCAATCAATAAGAGTTCAGAGCCCATTCGTTGTCCATATGAAGGGCTTCATGTACGATCACTTCTACCTTCAGCACAATTGGGGAAACGTGTATGCGCACACACACACACACACACACACACACACACACACACACACACACACACACACACACACACACACACACACACACACACACACACACACACACACACACACACAGATTGTGTAACCCAGTGACATTGGCGTGAATGCTCCCAGGCCTCTCAGAACTGACAGCTAGAGTAAGACCCTGAAGCTTTCAGACAGAATTGGGAATGTGAGTATAACACCCTGTAAGCACTGTGTGTGTGTGTGTGTGTGTGTGTGTGTGTGTGTGTGTATGTGTGTGTGTGTATGTGTGTGTGTGTGTGTGTGTGTGTGTGTGTATGTGTGTGTGTGTGTGTGTGTGTGTGTGTACTCTACATATCAGCACATGTGTAATGGTAATGTGTGTGTATCTGTTTACAGTAGCCTATACCATTCTCTGTGTTTAGTGAATTAATGTGTATTTGTTGTGTGTTTGTAAGTGTGCGTGTGCGCGCGTGTGCGTGTGTGTGTGTGTGTGGATGTTGTGCTACCTCACTCCCAGCACGCAAGGTCAGTAGGGGCAAACTGATGTTGGCACCGGCCAAAGGCAACCATGCGTGTGTGAACTTCTCACCCCAGCAGGGATACACACTGCCTCTCCTGTGTGTGTGTGTGTGTGTGTGTGTGTGTGTGTGTGTGTGTGTGTGTGTGTGTGTGTGTGTGTGTGTGTGTGTTTAGATAGGTAGAGGGCAAGTATTTGAACCTCAGAGCATTAGTTAACTTAAGAGTTCCCCAAAAGAAGAAACATCAACAGTGCATTATGCAGAGCTTGTAGCGAAGGGTTGCCGCTAAGCGCGTGATATATTAAAATGCTAAAGTTTTAATCAAAGTCAGATCACATTTGCATTTCAATTTGCACCTCGCTGAATGTGTTGTACACAGCGACTCAGAGCGAACGCCTTGAGGAAATCTCTCTCTCTCTCTCTCTCTCTCTCTCTCTCTCTCTCTCTCTCTCTCTCTCTCTCACTCTCTCTTCAGAAAGTTATTAAAAGCATTAACTAAACTTACAATGGGAGGAGAGATAAGCCGAAAGAGAGATAAGCAGAGAGATAAGCAGACAGAAATAAGCAGAGAGAGAGAGATTTTTTGTTTTTATTTTTTTATTTAACCTTTATTTAACTAGGCAAGTCAGTTAAGAAGAAATTATTATTTACAATGAAGGCCTACATTGAAAGATAAGCAGAGAGATGAATAAGCAGAGAGAGAGATAAGCAGAGAGAGATAAGCAGAGAGATAAATAAGCAGAGAGAGAGAGATAAGCAGAGAGAGATAAGCAGAGAGATAAACAGAGAGATAAATAAGCAGAGAGAGAGAGATAAGCAGAGAGAGAAAAGCAGAGAGAGAGAGAGATAAGCAGAGAGATAATGTCAGGCTCTGGTCATTGGGAAGCCTTTGGGTCCTCTATTTATCTATGTTCAGAGCCTGACAGATCTAGAATTTTAGTTCTATGTGGGTTTTGTGTTGGTCCCCAATTAGAGGCAGCTGCTTTGCATTGTCTCTAATTGGGGGCTATATTTAAGTTCAAGTGGTTCATCTGTCGGTGTGGATCATTGATGCTTTTGGTTTAGTGTTGTGTAGCTGACTTTGTGTTACGTTCGTGTCTCTCTTTGTTATTTTGCACATTGATTTAATAAAAAATCAGCGCTGCGTCTTGGTCTGACACTCACCACGTTCGTGACAGATAAGCAGAGAAAGATAAGTAGAGAGATAAACAGAGAGAGAGATAAACAGAGAGAGAGATAAGTAGAGAGATAAACCGAGAGAGATAAGCAGAGAGACAAGCAGTGAGAGAGATAAGCAGAAGGAGAGATAAGCAGAGAGAGATAAGCAGAGAGAGAGATAAGCAGAGAGACATAAGCAGTGAGAGAGATAAGCAGAAGGAGAGATCAGCAGAGAGAGAGATAAGCAGAGATAGACATAAACAGAGGGAGAGATAAGCAGAGAGAGCGATAAGCAGAGAGCGATAAGCAGAGAGAGATAAGCAGAGAGAGAGATAAGCAGAGAGATAAGCAGAGATAGACATAAACAGAGAGAGATAAACAGAGAGAGATAAGCAGAGAGACAAGCAGTGAGAGAGATAAGCAGAAGGAGAGATAAGCAGAGAGATAAGCAGAGATAGACATAAACAGAGAGAGAGATAATCAGAGAGAGAAATAAACAGAGAGAGATATGCAGAGAGAGAGATAAGCAGAAGGAGAGATAAGTAGAGAGAGATAAGCAGAGAGATAAGCAGAGAGATACATAAGCAGCGAGAGAGAGATAAGCAGAGAGAGAGATAAGCAGAGAGCGAGATAAACAGAAACATAAGTGAATACCTTTAGGTATTACTAACAAACAGGAAACTAACAAACAAGTGAAGAGTTTCATTCCAGAACACTATATGTCAATTTTCAGAATTGTTTGTAAATAGCTTTTATTGTTTAAAGAAATTATTAAAGAGATTGGTGTGTTTTGTTCACTATCTAATCATGGCATGAGGTTGTTCACTGACATACATGTATTTGTTTAAAATCTATCACTTGATGGTTTCATTTCAGAGAGAGAAATAATACGTTGTATATATCCACCTCACTCTCAGAAGTTTTACACTGTCAAATGTGACAAATAACTACATTTGAATAAAGAACTGTACAAATGATACATTTGTGACATCAATATTTAAAACATGTTTTAAAATAATAATTCTATACAGTAAGAGGAGATCTGTATTTAAAACATTCATATTTTACATTTTATTCAGTTAGCAGATGCTCTTATCCAGAATGACTTACAGTCAGTGCATTCATCCTAAAATAGAGACCGCCGACCCAACTTTGCTATTTTGGTATTCTTTTGACATTTATCTTTACTTTATTTTCAAGAAATATATCCACTATCATTTCTTATAACAGACAATAACTTTTTAACATCAGATCAGCAGTTACTTATCCCAATTCTGGCTTCAACTTCGATTTCTGTAATTCCGAACTAATTTTCCGGGTATGCAGGAGGAAATGCCGGTGTTACAGAGGCAGGAGAGGGGGAGTCCTGGTGAGATTAAGGCAAAGGGAAAACCGGCACACTCTTCCCTCCGGTCTATTGACCAATGTAATATAACAAGATGGATGACCGCCGTTCGCAGATTTGCTAGCAACGGGACTCTTGTCCCGTTGCTAGCTGCAATATTCTCTGCTTTTCTGAAACATGGCTTTCAGACAAGATACCTCTCACATCTATCCAACTCGATGGATTCTCCATTCACTGAGCGGACAGGACAGTAGAGTCAGCAGAATCGAGAGGGGTTTGCCTCTTCATCAACAACCAATGGTGTGCTGACTCGAGCGCAGTGGTACCCTCAACCCATTATTCACCCGTCTTGGAATACCTGACGGTCAAATGCTGACCTATCTTCCTCCTGAGGGAGTTTTCAGCTGTTATGGTGACAGTTGTATACATTCCACCTCAGGACAAGAAATATAACAACTATGATGCTCTAACCAAGCAGGAAAACATAACCAACGCTATGATGCACTAACCAAGCAGGAAAACATAACCAACTCTATGAGGCTCTAACCAAGCAGGAAAACATAACCAACTCTATGAGGCCCTAACCAAGCAGGAAAACATAACCAACTCTATGAGGCTCTAACCAAGCAGGAAAACATAACCAACTCTATGAGGCTCTAACCAAGCAGGAAAACATAACCAACTCTATGAGGCTCTAACCAAGCAGGAAAACATAACCAACTCTATGAGGCTCTAACCAAGCAGGAAAACATAACCAACTCTATGAGGCTCTAACCAAGCAGGAAAACATAACCAACTCTATGAGGCTCTAACCAAGCAGGAAAACATAACCAACTCTATGAGGCTCTAACCAAGCAGGAAAACATAACCAACTCTATGAGGCTCTAACCAAGCAGGAAAACATAACCAACTCTATGAGGCTCTAACCAAGCAGGAAAACATAACCAACTCTATGAGGCCCTAACCAAGCAGGAAGTGAACATCTTTCTTTTCGCCCGCAATTTTAATTCTGTGTCATCAAGACACATGCTGCCCAACTTCCATCAACACATCTCCTTCACCACTAGGGGCGATATAGTCCTAGATCACTGTTACTCTACCCACAAGCAAGCATAAAAGGCCCTCCCTTGACCACCGTTCGGCAAATCAGATCATGACTCTGTACTCCAGCTTCCTGTTTCCAAGCAGAATCTCAAAACAGGAAGTACCCCGTGACTTGCTCCTGCTTTGTTAGCGCTGATTGGAATATGTTCAGAGTTAACCAAAGACGAGTTACCACCTACGGCACCGGCTTCATAAGGAAATTAACCCAGAGGTTGGTGCGAAGCCAAAGAACAGGGCTACAGGTGGGATCGTATTACACAGGCTCCAACGCCCGCCGCATATGGCATGGGCTACAGTCCATTACAGATTACAAGGAAGACCCAGCCGTGATCTGCCCAACGATGCCTCTCTTCCAGATTAACTCAATGCATTTTATGCACTCTTCGACAATAACAATACCATATTGTGCTTGAGGGCCCCCACCGACACAGAAGACCGCCCCCCCCCCCCCCCCCCCCCCCCCCCAACAGATCCATAGACGATGCAATCACAATTACACTTCACTCTGCTCTTACCCACCTAGATAAGAAGAATACCTATGTGAGAATTCTGTTAATTGACTACAGCTCAGCATTCAACGCCATTGTCCCCTCCAAGCTTGTCACCAAGCTTAGGACCCTGGGAGTAAACACCTCCCTCTGCAACTGAATCTTGGACTTCCTGACGGACCGACCCCAGGTGGTGAGGGTAGGCAACATCACCTCTGCCACGCTGACCCTCAACACAGGGGCCCCACAGGGGTGTGTGCTTGGTCCCCTCCTATTCTCCATGTTCATCCACGACTGCCTGGCCACGCATGACTCCAACACCATCATCAAGTTTGTTGATGACACGACGGTGGTAGGCCTGGTGTGGAGGGGTGGGGGGGCATCCAAACCGACGGGCTGCAATGGAGTTCCTCAGTGTCTTAAAATGACAGCGCCTCTTCCACCTCAAGAGGTTGAAAAAGTTGCATGGGCCCTCAAATCCTCAAAAAGTTCCACAGCTGCACTATTAAGAATCTTGACTAGCTGCATCACTGCTTGGTATGGCAACAGCACCGCACTTAATCGCATGGCACTACAGAGGGTGGTGCGGACAGCCCAGTACATCACTGGGACCGAGCTCCCAGCCATCCAGGACCTCTATATCAGGCGTGTAAACGGAAGGCCCGGAAAATTGTTAAAGACTTCAGCAACCCAAGCCATTAACTGTTCTCTCTGCTTCCATACGGTGAATCGAAATTGACACCAACAGGTTCCTGAACAGCTTCTATCCCCAAGCCATAAGACTGCTAAATAACTAACTAAATAACTTGCACGCACACACATCCCAGTGAGAAATCCTGACCTGAAATCAGATGAGAATATCCTCTAAGATGTATGCACCTTTTGACTGGCTGTGTGTGTGGATCCACACCAATTTGAAGGTAAGCCTCGTAAATTGTATGCTATGACTTGTTCTCACACACCTCAAACAAACAGGTAGACATGCATAAACACACACACCAAACACACACACACCAAACACACACACACACACCAAACACACACACACACACACACACCAAACACACACACACACACTCACACCAAACACACACACACACAAATCAAGCAAACACATAAACGCCAACAAACAAACAGACAGAACCTCTCACATGAAATTACACATTTTCTTCTTTCTCAACTCTTTCCCTCTTCCTCTCTCCCTCTTCCTTCCTCCCTCTTCCTCTCTCCCTCTTCCTCTCTCCCTCTTCCTCTCTCCCTCTTCCTTCCTCCCTCTTCCTCTCTCCCTCTTCCTCTCTCCCTCTTCCTTCCTCCCTCTTCCTCTCTCCCTCTTCCTCTCTCCCTCTTCCTCTCTCCCTCTCTTCCTCTCTCCCTCTCTCCCTCTTCCTTCCTCCCTCTTCCTCTCTCCCTCTCTTCCTCTCTCCCTCTCTTCCTCTCTTCCTCTCTCCCTCTTCCTTCCTCCCCACACCTTCTCTGTCCTCTCAGTCACCATGTACACCAGTTATTTTGTCCCTCCCTCCTCCCCTTCCTCCCTGTGGCTGTTTTCCATATGCTTTACATTCCCGCTGCAAAGTCATCATAAACAGTCCTCAACTGGTAATTATGCACTGAGGATAGCTCCACATAAATCAGCAGAATGATCATGAATTCCCACAGAAAGAGACAAAGATAGATGTGTCTAGAGGGGGAGATAGATGTGTCTAGAGGGGGAGATAGATGTGTCTAGAGGGGGAGATAGATGTGTCTAGAGACAAAGATAGATGTGTCTAGAGACAAAGATAGATGTGTCTAGAGGGGGAGATAGATGTGTCTAGAGGGGGAGATAGATGTGTCTAGAGGGGGAGATAGATGTGTCTAGAGGGGGAGATAGATGTGTCTAGAGACAAAGATAGATGTGTCTAGAGGGGGAGATAGATGTGTCTAGAGACGAAGATAGATGTGTCTAGAGGGGGAGATAGATTAGTCTAGAGGGGGAGATAGATGTGTCTAGAGGGGAAGATAGATGTGGCTAGAGGGGGAGATAGATGTGTCTAGAGGGGGAGATAGATGTGTCTAGAGGGGGAGATAGATTAGTCTAGAGGGGGAGATAGATGTGTCTAGAGGGGAAGATAGATGTGGCTAGAGGGGGAGATAGATTAGTCTAGAGGGGGAGATAGTTGTGTCTAGAGGGAAGATAGATGTGGCTAGAGGGGGAGATAGATGTGTCTAGAGACAAAGATAGATGTGTCTAGAGGGGGAGATAGATGTGTCTAGAGGGGGAGATAGATTAGTCTAGAGGGGGAGATAGATGTGTCTAGAGGGGAAGATAGATGTGGCTAGAGGGGGAGATAGATGTGTCTAGAGACAAAGATAGATGTGTCTAGAGGGGAAGATTGATGTGTCTAGAGGGGAGATAGATGTGTCTAGAGACAAAGATAGATGTGTCTAGAGGGGGAGATAGATGTGTCTAGAGGGGGAGATAGATTAGTCTAGAGGGGGAGATAGATGTGTCTAGAGGGGAAGATAGATGTGTCTAGAGGGGGAGATAGATGTGTCTAGAGACAAAGATAGATGTGTCTAGAGGGGGAGATAGATGTGTCTAGAGGGGGAGATAGATGTGTCTAGAGACAAAGATAGATGTGTCTAGAGGGGGAGATAGATGTGTCTAGAGGGGGAGATAGATGTGTCTAGAGGGGGAGATAGATTAGTCTAGAGGGGGAGATAGATGTGTCTAGTGGGGGAGATATATGTGTCTAGAGGGGGAGATAGATGTGTCTAGTGGGGGAGATAGATGTGTCTAGAGGGGAAGATAGATGTGTCTAGAGGGGGAGATAGATGTGTCTAGAGGGGGAGATAGATTTGTCTAGAGGGGGAGATAGATGTGTCTAGAGGGGGGATAGATGTGTCTAGAGACAAAGATAGATGTGTCTAGAGGGGGAGATAGATGTGTCTAGAGGGGGAGATAGATTAGTCTAGAGGGGGAGATAGATGTGTCTAGAGGGGAAGATAGATGTGTCTAGAGGGGAAGATAGATGTGGCTAGAGGGGGAGATAGATGTGTCTAGAGGGGGAGATAGATGTGTCTAGAGGGGGAGATAGATTAGTCTAGAGGGGGAGATAGATGTGTCTAGAGGGGAAGATAGATGTGGCTAGAGGGGGAGATAGATTAGTCTAGAGGGGGAGATAGATGTGTCTAGAGGGGAAGATAGATGTGGCTAGAGGGGGAGATAGATGTGTCTAGAGACAAAGATAGATGTGTCTAGAGGGGGAGAAAGATGTGTCTAGAGGGGGAGATAGATTAGTCTAGAGGGGGAGATAGATGTGTCTAGAGGGGAAGATAGATGTGGCTAGAGGGGGAGATAGATGTGTCTAGAGACAAAGATAGATGTGTCTAGAGGGGAAGATAGATGTGTCTAGAGGGGGAGATAGATGTGTCTAGAGACAAAGATAGATGTGTCTAGAGGGGGAGGTAGATGTGTCTAGAGGGGGAGATAGATTAGTCTAGAGGGGGAGATAGATGTGTCTAGAGGGGAAGATAGATGTGTCTAGAGGGGGAGATAGATGTGTCTAGAGACAAAGATAGATGTGTCTAGAGGGGGAGATAGATGTGTCTAGAGGGGGAGATAGATGTGTCTAGAGGGGGAGATAGATTAGTCTAGAGGGGGAGATAGATGTGTCTAGTGGGGGAGATAGATGTGTCTAGAGGGGGAGATAGATGTGTCTAGAGGGGAAGATAGATGTGTCTAGAGGGGGAGATAGATTAGTCTAGAGGGGGAGATAGATGTGTCTAGTGGGGGAGATAGATGTGTCTAGAGGGGAATATAGATGTGTCTAGAGGGGGAGATAGATGTGTCTAGAGGGGGAGATAGATTTGTCTAGAGGGGGAGATAGATGTGTCTAGAGGGGGAGATAGATGTGTCTAGAGACAAAGATAGATGTGTCTAGAGGGGGAGATAGATGTGTCTAGAGGGGGAGATAGATGTGTCTAGAGGGGAAGATAGATGTGTCTAGAGGGGGAGATAGATGTGTCTAGAGGGGGAGATAGATTTGTCTAGAGGGGGAGATAGATGTGTCTAGAGGGGGAGATAGATGTGTCTAGAGGGGGAGATAGATGTGGCTAGAGGGGGAGATAGATGTGTCTAGAGGGGGAGATAGATGTGTCTAGAGGGGGAGATAGATGTATCTAGGTGTTTTCACAGTACTGCACGGTACATCCCTGATGATACCAGTTCAACTTCACCTCAATGTGAAGCTCAGACTTATATCCACTGTATAAGATCTGAACCATATTAAAATGTAGTAATCGCTTGTATCCAAAGTTACTTACTGTTGACAGTATGTTGTCAAACCCATAAGGGAGCTGTCAAAATGTACACAATTGTTACCCGTATGTAATTGATTAAATGTTATATTGCTCAGCGTTTGAGAATGAGTTGCTTATTATAGTTTCTCATTTGTGCCCGATGATGCCTCTCATCCCTGATTCTCTGCTGGTCTAGTGTGGTCTCAATCAGATTATATAAAACTAGTCTACACTGCATTGGATAGATTATCCAAATCATGAGCCCTGACCAGTCCTGCTCTTGCTAAAGTAAACCCTTTTGTGCTGCCTAATCAATGGCTGTGCTGTGTAGGGTGACACTTCAGGAGGCTAATAAATATTAGTCCAAATAATTAAATATCTGTGCTGGCGGAATAGGCCTACTGATATCCTGTTCCATTTGAGAGGGAGAGCACGAACATGAGGAGGAGGACCGGAGGTGAGCTTGCTACTGTTTTAATTGATTTTGATAAAAACTATATGTTTGGTTCCCCATAATGAAGCTATTTATCAGAGTTATTGACCTCACAATAAGCCATATCTGAGTTATTTACATAACTTACATTACTATGAAGATGTGGAGATGGAAAGCACAGGGGTGCTGAAAGTAGGCTAATTTGAGAAGGCATAATTCATTTAAACAGTCTTCATTTTAATTAGGCTTTAGGTTACTAACAATAAGAGGGCTTTGTGTTTGAGCCTATTTCTTCCTATTCAATAAATAAGAGATAGGCCTCCTGTTTGACAGACAAAATCATAGTCTACTATCCATAGACTTTGTCAGCCAATTCCTTCAGTCACCATGCACTCCTTAAATATTTCAGTGTCAGCGAAGAGCTTGGTGTGTTAAGTTAAAACTAGTGCTCGAATTGAGGGAGTATGTGAGGGTATTGGGGATTTTGTTAAAGAAAATTGCAAAAAGCATAGGTCTAGACCTTGTAAGCTTAAGATTTTTTAAAACAATTAATGGACCTGATTATATAAAGTGATCTATAACAATGCTTTGGTCCGCAATGCTTGATGCTAGAAACAAGCTGCAAAATGCCGGGGAAAGACATGACAGCGATGCAAATGGGTTAGTTTTTATGACATTCTCTAACC
The DNA here is from genome assembly GCA_023634145.1 of Thymallus thymallus. Classification (NCBI taxonomy): domain Eukaryota; kingdom Metazoa; phylum Chordata; class Actinopteri; order Salmoniformes; family Salmonidae; genus Thymallus; species Thymallus thymallus. Next base: position 21,514,067 of record CM042422.1, read on the forward strand.
AAGGAGACACATTTTTTACTTTGCTTGGGAAGTAATGTATGATTCTGTCACTATCAATTGATGTTCAACATTTTCAACAGGCTATTAAACAACATACTAACTCTAAATCAGTCAGGAGCAAGCAAGGTAGCCTTATTTAGGCTATATTATTATTATTTAAGGCTATAGCCTGCCGTTAAAGAAATCAGTTGTGAAGCATTTGTGACATGCTACAGGCTGGCAGGAGTGGTCAGCATTTCAACAACACATCAACAACATGCCCATAAATTAGGCTGTATGAAATTAAATGTATATACAGTGGGGAGAACAAGTATTTGATACCCTGCCGATTTTGCAGGTTTTCCTACTTACAAAGCATGTAGAGGTCTGTAATTTGTATCATAGGTACACTTCAACTGTGAGTGACGGAATCTAAAACAAAAATCCAGAAAATCACATTGTATGATTTTTAAATAATTAATTTGCTTTTTATTGCATGACATAAGTATTTGATCACCTACCAACCAGTAAGAATTCCGGCTCTCACAGATCTGTTAGTTTTTCTTTAAGAAGCCCTCCTGTTCTCCACTCATTACCTGTATTAACTGCACCTGTTTGAACTCGTTACCTGTATAAAAGACACCTGTCCACACACTCAATCAAACAGACTCCAACCTCTCCACAATGGCCAAGACCAGAGAGCTGTGTAAGGACATCAGGGATAAAATTGTAGACCTGCACAAGGCTGGGATGGGCTACAGGACAATAGGCAAGCAGCTTGGTGAGAAGGCAACAACTGTTGGCGCAATTATTAGAAAATGGAAGAAGTTCAAGTTGACGGTCAATCTCCCTCGGTCTGGGGCACCATGCAAGATCTCACCTTGTGGGGCATCAATGATCATGAGGAAGGTGAGGGATCAGCCTAGAACTACAAGGCAGGACCTGGTCAATGAACTGAAGAGAGCTGGGACCACAGTCTCAAAGAAAACCATTAGTAACACACTACGCCGTCATGGATTAAAATCCTGCAGCGCACGCAAGGTCCCCCTGCTCAAGCCAGCGCATGTCCAGGCCCGTCTGAAGTTTGCCAATGACCATCTGGATGATCCAGAGGAGGAATGGGAGAAGGTCATGTGGTCTGATGAGACAAAAATAGAGCTTTTTGGTTTAAACTCCACTCGCCGTGTTTGGAGGAAGAAGAAGGATGAGTACAACCCCAAGAACACCATCCCAACCGTGAAGCATGGAGGTGGAAACATCATTCTTTGGGGATGCTTTTCTGCAAAGGGGACAGGACGACTGCACCGTATTGAGGGGAGGATGGATGGGGCCATGTATCGCGAGATCTTGGCCAACAACCTCCTTCCCTCAGTAAGAGCATTGAAGATGGGTCGTGGCTGGGTCTTCCAGCATGACAACGACCCGAAACACACAGCCAGGGCAACTAAGGAGTGGCTCCGTAAGAAGCATCTCAAGGTCCTGGAGTGGCCTAGCCAGTCTCCAGACCTGAACCCAATAGAAAATCTTTGGAGGGAGCTGAAAGTCTGTATTGCCCTGCGACAGCCCCGAAACCTGAAGGATCTGGAGAAGGTCTGTATGGAGGATTGGGCCAAAATCCCTGATGCAGTGTGTGCAAACCTGGTCAAGAACTACAGGAAACGTATGATCTCTGTAATTGCAAACAAAGGTTTCTGTACCAAATATTAAGTTCTGCTTTTCTGATGTATCAAATACTTATGTCATGCAATAAAATGCAAATGAATTACTTAAAAATCATACAATGTGATTTTCTGGATATTTGTTTTAGATTCCGTCACTCACAGTTGAAGAGTACCTATGATAAAAATTACAGACTTCTACATGCTTTGTAAGTGGGAAAACCTGCAAAATCGGCAGTGTATCAAATACTTGTTCTCCCCACTGTATATTTATATTAAATAAGTAGCTTCATTTTCTGCTTAGTTCTAAGTCTATGGTTGACACCATGCTCCAACCAATTTAGCCATCACATCCACCAAATATTACTAATGTACAAAACAATATAATTCTATATTCAGACCTTACCATTCTAAATGCAGACCTTCACACATCCCACAATTCACTGCAGTCCCTGGTGCTGCATATTTTACTTATTACATTTATTTGTCAGGGGCAATGTATAACAAAACACATGTCTCCGGATATGAGAAGTGATGCATTGCACCAGATATAGCTGACAGCTAATTTCCATCTGCGGTCCCCTTTTACATTCTGAACCTCGTCATTACACAGTAAATGAGTGTGAAGATGGCTTTTGTGTGTCATTGTAATGGTCTTACCCTGTATGAGTAATGATGAAGTGCAGGAATGATCTCATACAATGTTTTATTCAGTTGAGCTCAAATGAATGCATGATCCTGTAATATAGCCAGATTTAGATCATACGTTGTAAGAGAGAGCATTGAAATGAAACTTCCCTAATGAATAAGAGTTGCTATTTCACTCTATCTATCTCTGTCGCCATCCTTCTCTTCCCATAACTCCCTCTTTCTCTACCTTTCTGTCTGTGACCCCAGTTATTTCTCTTCCCTTGTCACTCTAACACTCTCTCTCCAGACCCTCGTATTAGTTAAATCACACTGTCTGAACATGTCCTTCTGCTATCTCTCTTTCTCGCTCTCTCTTTCTAATTCTCTCCCTCTCTCTCTCTCAATTCAATTGAAGGGCTTTATTGTCATGGGAAACATATGTTAACATTGCCAAAGCAAGTGAAATAGATTATAAACAAAAGTGAAATATACAATAATAATGAAGAGTAAACATTACACTCACAAAAATTCCAAAAGAATAAAGACATTTCAAATGTCATATTATGTCTATATACGGTGTTGTAACGATGTGCAAATAGTTAAAGTACAAAAGGGAAAATAAATAAACATAAATATGGGTTGTATTTACAATGGTGTTTGTTCTTCACTGGTTGCCCTTTTCTTGTGGCAACAGGTCACATATCTTGCTGCTGTGATGGAACACTGTGGTATTTCACCCAGTAGATATGATGGGAGTTGATCCAAATTGGATTTGTTTTAAAATTCTTTCACTACTTTCTTTGTTTTTTTGCAGAAATGCCTTCTCGAACATGTGAACTTTCATGTGCCTTAATAACAAACTTGTATGTAATCTGTAAATACGAATACGTTTTTTAAATTACGAGCCTAGTTGTTTAAGCCACAGAAAAAGACATTAACCATACCACTAGCCATGATTGGCTAAGATAATGAGTGGGCTGGACATGCCGAGAGAGGAGTTCGGATTGGTCTGCCATATAGAAGGCTTCTGTCTATTTGAGCTGGTCAGTATGTGTAGGTAATCCTGTCTAACGCAGCTTTTGTTTAATGTATCATGTAGTGGAGATGCATAAGTGTTGCTCTCCAGATTAGCGTTACGTGTATGATGTAATTTTTAGTATCTCAGAGCCATTTGCTTTGCTAGTTAGATTATAATGTTAGCTAGCTAACATTGAGCCTGATTGGTTAGCTACCAGCTGAATCATGCAGTGTAGTAAAGTCATGAGTTGGCTTTATGGTTCATTGTTTAGCTAGCTAACGTTAGGTAGATACACGATACATGATACATAGAGCAGTCTTCTATAGCATTTCTTAATATTATTCAGTTCCTTTGGCTTTGATGCCTCATGGTTGAGTATTGCTCTGTTCAAGTAGAGTGTGATTTTGCTGTGATCTGATGTCAGTGGACTGACTGTGAACGCTCTGAGAGACTCTGGTTTGAGGTCAGTGATAAAGTAGTCTACAGTACTACTGCCAAGACATGAGCTGTAGCTACCGGAAATGGTTGATATCCCCCTCTAGGATGGAGAAGCTGTCATCGTTACTGTATGGGGGTTATAGTTGGGGGATATAGGTAACACACATGAGGACATTTTTCTCTGTTGAAATAATTTTCTTATTGATTTCTAGCCAGATGTAAAATGTTCCTGTTTTTATTAATTTAATATAGTGGGTTAGGTCTGCTCTATACCAAATTAGCATACCATCTGAGTCTCTTCCCTGTTTCACACCTGGTAGTTTGGTGGATGGGACTACCAGCTCTCTGTAACATAGTGGGTCCATTTTCTCTATACCATGTTTCATGTAGGATGACAATGTCTGTATTTCTAATTTCTTTGATGAAGTCTGGGTTCCTGCTCTTTAGGTCAAAGGCAGATGACCTCAGACCTTGTATATTCCAGGATGAGATAGTAAAAGCTTTGTGTTCCATAGTGTCTAGTGCTGTTTTTGTGTGGTTTAGGCCCGGACCATCACAGTAGGTGTGAGCAGAGCATGTTATGATACATACCTCTTAGGTCACAGGATGGGGCTTTGGTGGGTGTATTAGTGGGGGCTTTGGCCTGTTGCTCTGCTCACGGCCTGGGAATATGTGTGGCTGTCATGTTAAGGTCCTTGCTGCAGGGGCGGGGGGCATGGGGGGTGGGCCTACACCCAGAACACAACACTACCAGCCATATCCCCACCCCAAGCAAAACTGTCATCAAGGCAAAGGGTGGCGACTAGATTTTGATTTGTTTAACACTTTTTTGGTTACCACATGATTCCATATGCGTTATTTAATAGTTTTGATGTCTTCACTATTATTCTACAATGTATAAAATAGTAAAAATAAAGAAGAACCCTTGAATGAGTAGGTGTGTCCAAACCTTTGACTGGTACTGTACATCCAACCTGTCTTTTGTGCTGCCTTGTGCTCTTGCCATTGCATCTATTGTGTACCAGTGGGGGATGGCGAACCAGCCTTCTCAGGGTTTTTTTGCAGGAGCGTGACAAGCCATGTATTGATATACAGCGGGTGAAATAAGTATTGAACACGTCACCATTTTTCTCAGTAAATATATTTCCAAAGGTGCTATTGACATAAAATTCACCAGATGTTGGTAACAACCCAAGTAATCCATACATACAAAGAAACCAAAACAAATAAGTTCAGAAATTAAGATATGTGTAATAATGTGAAATGACACAGGGAAAAAGTATTGAACACATGAAGAAAGGGAGGTTCAAAAAGGCATGGAAAGCCAAGACAACAGCTGAAAACTATCAGTAATTAAAAAGCAATCCAGCCCCCTGTCAGTGCAAATTAATATCAGCTGGTTCAGTCCAAACTGATGGCCTACATAAAGGTCTCATTGCCAAGGTGTCACACAAGACACATCTCATGATGGGTAAAAGCAAAGAGCTGTCTCAAGACCTTCACAACCTAATTGTTGCAAAACATAATGATGGCATTGGTTATAGGCACATTTCTAAGCTTCTGAATGTTCCAGTGAGCACTGTTGGGGCCATAATACGGAAGTGGAAAGACAATCATTTCACCATAAATTTGCCTTGACCAGGTGCTCCTCGCAAGATTTCTGACAGAGGAGTGAAAAGAATAATCAGAAGAGTTGTCCAAGAGCCAAGGACCACTTGTGGAGAGCTTCAAAAAGACCTGCAATTAGCAGGTACTGTTGTCTCAAAGAAAACAGTAAGTAATGCACTCCACCGCCATGGCCTGTATGCACGCTCACCACGCAAGACTCCATTGCTGAAAAAAAAGCATGTTGAAGCTCGTTTAAAGTTTGCTGCACAACATTTGGAAAAGCCAGTGAAATACTGGGAGAATATAGTGTGGTCAGATGAGAGCAAAATTGAACTGTTTGGATGTCATAATACACACCATGTTTGGAGGAGAAATGGCACTGCACATCACCCTAAAAACACCATACCAACAGTGAAGTTTGGAGGTGGGAACATCATGGTGTGGGGCTGCTTTTCAGCAAATGGTACTGGCAAACTTCACATAATTGAAGGAAGGATGAATGGGCAAATTTACTGAGACATTCTTGACAAAAATCTGCTGCCATCTACCAGGATGATGAAGATGAAACGAGGGTGGACATTTCAGCAAGACAATGATCCCAAACACACAGCCAAGGAAACTCTCAATTGGTTTCAAAGAAAGAAAATAAAGCTGCTAGAATGCCCAGCCAATCACCTGACTTAAATCCCATTGAAAATCTATGGAAAGAACTGAAGATCAAGATTCATAGAAGAGGCCCACGGAACCTTCAAGATTTGAAGACTGTTTGTGTGGAAGAATGGGCCAAAATCACAGCAGAGCAATGCATGCGACTAGTTTCTCTATACAGGAGGCGTCTTGAAGCTGTCATTACCAACAAAGGCTTTTGTATAAAGTATTAAATAAATATCAGTAAGTGTGTTCAATACTTTTTCCCTGTGTCATTTCACATTATTACACAGAACTTAATTTCTGAACTTATTTGTTTTGGTTTCTTTGTATGTATGGATTACTTGGGTGGTTACCAACATCTGGTAAAAATTTCATGTCAATAGCGCCTTTGGAAATATATTTACTGAGAAAAATGGTGACGTGTTCAATACTTATTTCACCCGCTGTAGATATTGTAGAAATATTGTGGGGGGATTGTTTGGAGATGACAGCCAATGACATAGCACATTACTCGCTCAATGACGAGTTACAGTAAAGACAAATATTGACGATATGTCACTTTATATCTCTATTCTAATGTAATTATTAATAAAATACCTCATTTATATTCATAGATCTGTCACACCTTTTGCTATTTTGTCTCAGAGGTTCTAGGACCAAACTTTCTCCCTGTTAAAACTTGCCACTTCCTGCTTTCCTGCTGCGTTCAGAGCATCCTGTGCCTATCGGCTTGTTGTGACGGGGCCGCACCACGCTGAGCAGCACTCTTTCACCAAAGACAGTACAGTATGAAGAAACTGCTTCTCCAATAGAAATCCCTGATCACACTTGTAGGCGATGTTGGCTAGCGAAGCTCATGTGCAGAAACATGTCATTGGGTCTAATGGTCATCTTGCGCAGAAGTGCGCATGTGCATGCTGTCAAATCAAAGGCACTCCATCCATATTAAGTTGTTTTTGATGAAAACTTGTGTCAGTTTGTCAATTTCAAGAGGTTGGAGTAATAATAATAATGTTCAGCTACTTAAGACATTGGCTTTAGTTTTCACTTCTCTCATTGACTTCTCAAACCCCAAACCCCGGCCTGGTTTGTTTTGTCTGCTTCGTAAGCGTTCCCAGAAGTCTCACGATGCTGAGCCTCTGGGTTTAGAAACGCTGTGATTTCGCTCTCAAACGTCCCCTGGCTGTGGCATACACCCCCACCCCCTCCTCCCCGCAGTACCGGTTTTCCTGTTTCATGCCTGAACACAACTCGGCTCCTCTTTCCTCCAGAGTGGTAACTCGTTTTCCCAACACCCCCCTCCCAAGACGAGCCACTCGGCAGAACCAACCAACTGACCGAGTGCTGGGAAAGCTAATGAAATGTGCTGTCAGAGATTGTAACAGATTTATTTACTTACAGAATGGAGATGTCCTCTAACCAAGACAACCAGAGAAGCAATGACAGACACACGCACTGCACGCACACACACACACACACACACACACACACACACACACACACACACACACACACACACACACACACACCAACCTAATGTCATAGTTTCACACACATATACAGGTCGCAATCAATAATGGCTGATCCAATGCCGTGACCCTACTCTATGTCTCAGAGGAGTGGGATGGTACATGTGTGAAACAGGACAAATACACTGACTATACAAAACATTAAGAACACTGCTGATTCCATGACATAGACTGACCAGGTGAAAGCTATACTACATGACTAAAACTATGTGTACAACTGCTTGTCGAGCATCTCATTCCAAAATCATGGCCATTAAAAGGGAGTTGGTCCCCCTTTGCTGCTATAACAGCCTCCACTCCTCTGCTGGGACTTGATTCCATTCAGCCACAAGAGCATTAGTGATGTTGGGCGATTAGCCCTGGCTCGCAGTCAGTTTTCCAATTCATCCCAAAGGTGTTCGATGCGGTTGAGGTCAGGGCTCCGTGCCAGTCAGGTTCTTCCACACTGATCTCGACAAACCATTTATGTATGGACCTTGCTTTGTGCACAGGGGCATTGTTATGCTGAAACAGGAAAAGGCCTTTCCCAAACTGTTGCCACAAAGTGGGTATCACATAATCATCTAGAATGTCATTGTATGCTGTAGAGTTAAGATTTTCCTTCACTGGAACTAAGGGTTCTAGCCTGAACCATGAAAAACAGCCCAGACCATTATTCCTCCTCCACCAAACTTTACATGTTAGTCATTTAGCAGAAGCTCTTATCCAGAGCGACTTACAAATTGGTGCATTTAACTTAGGATAGCCAGTGGGAAAACCACATCTCCATCACAGTACAGTACATTTCTTTAAACAAGCAGCTGTGAGCAAAGTCAGTGCTATCAGGGAAATAAGTCAGGTGTTAGTTTAAACAGTTGGCACTATGCATTGGGGCAGGAAGTGTTCTCCTGGCATCCGCCAAACCCAGATTCGTCCGTCAGACTGCCAGATGGTGAAGCGTGATTCATCACTCCAGCCGACACTTCGCATTGCACATGGTGATCTTAGGATTGTGTGCGGCTGCTCGGCCATGGAAACCCATTTCATGAAGCTCCTGACGATCAGTTCTTGTGTTGACGTTGCTTCCAGAGGAAGTTTGGAACTCAGTAGTGAGTGTTGCAACCGAGGACTGTCAGGATCGGGGTGAGGGGCAGACCAAGACGCAGCGCTGATGTAGTGAGACATGATTTATTTAAATAAACTGGCACATAAATATGATCAGAGCCTGACAAGGACAGACGATTTTTACGCGCTACACGTTTCAGCACTCAGCGTTCCCGTTCTGTGAGCTTGTGTGACCTGCCACTTCGCGTCTTAGCCGTTGTTGCTCCTAGACGTTTCCACTTCACAATAACAGCACTTACAGTTGACCTGGGCAGCTCTAGCAGGGCAGAAATGTGACAAACTGACTTGTTGGAAAGGTGGAATCCTATAACGGTGTAACATTGAAAGTCACTGAGCTCTTCAGTAAGGCCATTCTACTGCCAATGTTTGTCTATGGCTGTGTGTTTGATTTTATACACCTGTCAGGTTGTGGCTGAAATAGCCGAATCCACTAATTTGAAGGGGTGTCCACAAACTTTTGTATATATAGTGTATGATCCCTTATTGGTGTCACTTGTTATATCCAATTAAATCAGTGTAGATGAAGGGGAGGAGACAGGTTAAAGAAGGATTTTTAAGCTTTGAGACATGGATTGTTTATATGTGCCATTCAGAGGGTGCCCTTGAACGGGGTATAGTAGTAGGTGCCAGGCGCACTGGTTTGTATCAAGAACTGCAATGCTGCTGAGTCTTTCATGCTCAACAGTTTCCCATGTGTATCAAGAATGGTCCACCACCCAAAGGACATCCAGCCAACTTGACACATCTGTGGGAAGATGTTCCTAATGTTTGGTATACTCAGTGTAAAAGCACCCCTATTTGATTTGACACACACAAACCCCTCCCTTTACACACACACACACATATCCCTCCCACCACACACTAGCCCCATCTGTCTGATGAGAGACATCCCTGTCCAGTCAGCTCTACAGTAATAGCCAGGGAGACATGGGGGATATGGGTCTATTGATGCTGATGCTGGGGAATGAAGACTGATGTCTGTACAGCACAGCCAGGGCAGCTTCACACAGGGGAAGAGGAGAGGAGAAGAGAAGAGAGGAGAGGAGAGGAGAGGAGAGGAGAGGAGAGGAGAGGAGAGGAGAGGAGAGGAGAGGAGAGGAGAGGAGAGGAGAGGAGAGGAGAGGAGAGGAGAGGAGAGGAGAGGAGAGGAGAGGAGAGGAGAGGAGAGGAGAGGAGAGGAGAGGAGAGTGATGGGAGGGGATATGACGAGAGGAGAGAAGGCCTTGACAGAAGCGGATGGCTTAACAACCTCGGCTGAAAAACAGCCAAAGAACGTTGGTTGAGCTGGAACACTAGTGTGAGGCCATAGCAAATTAATTGAAACAAACCTTTGCTGAGCCTCTTTTGACTGGAATGATCCTTAGAATTCAATTTTCCCTAAATGGCACCAAAGATGTATATCTTTTCATTTTACCACTACAATCTCTTCTTAGGACGAAACTGAAAAATAGCACCTCAATGGTGTCAACTGTGCTTATGTCTGCATAACAAGAAAAAAACTATTTCTGGTCTAGTGATCGACAACGGAGTTCGCTGCCCAACCTTACATAATTAGAAAGAGGAGATTATCCTGAGTAAAATGGTGTCCTACTTGAAAAAATCAAAATATACACATTGCGAGATATTTGGCGAAATATACCAGCATGCCTCTCCACAGGAAAACAATGGGGGGAGCTCAGCAAGGGCAAAAAGTATTTTGGGGCTAGCGTTTGATAACAACGGAGTACGCTGCCCAAGTTTACATAATTAGAAAGAGAGGATTATCCTGATTAAAATGGTGCCTGACTTGAAAAAATCTAAATATACACATTGTGTGATATTTGGCGAAATAGACAAACATATCTGTGTATAAATTTCCCGTAGGGAAACAATGGGGCAGCCTCAGAATTCCAACAGTAATGTATACTTTTTAACATTTTAAATGCTAGCTTTTGATGACAGCGGAGTACGCTGCCCGGCCTTACATAATTAGAAAGAGGAGATTATCCTAATTGAAATGGTGTCTGACTTGAAAAAATACACACATAGAACATTTTAGAAAATCATGGGACGTATAGTCTTTGGTTGCATGCTATTTTATGTCAATCATATTGCTGCTATAGCCTATAACTCATGCTTCGTGGTCTTATGCTGTTATCTATTGGAAATATTTAGCAATTAAAAGTTATTAATAAAGACATTAGTGAAGCAGTTGAGAAATTAAGTGTATTTTCTTATTAATTCCTGAGATCAGTCTGAAAACAAATAACAATCAAAATGCTACTTAGTACTATAATGGTATTTCCTAACATAATATTATTACAAAAATAGTTTATAAAAGTGTTCTAGGCCTGATGGCCTACAAAAAGGTCTCACCTGGTCGAGGCAAATTTATGGTGAAATGATTGTCTTTCCACTTCCGTATTATGGCCCCAACAGTGCTCACTGGAACATTCAGAAGCTTAGAAATGCGCCTATAACCAATGCCATCATTATGTTTTGCAACAATTAGGTTGCGAAGGTCTTGAGACAGCTCTTTGCTTTTACCCATCATGAGATGTGTCTTGTGTGACACCTTGGCAATGAGACATTTTTGTAGGCCATCAGTTGGGACTGAACCAGCTGATATTAATTTGCACTGACAGGGGGCTGGATTGCTTTTTAATTACTGATAGTTTTCAACTGTTGTCTTGGCTTTCCATGCCTTTTTGCACCTCCCTTTCTTCATGTGTTCAATACTTTTTCCCTGTGTCATTTCACATTATTACACATAACTTCTTTGTATGTATGGATTACTTGGGTGGTTACCAACATCTGGTAAAACTTTCATGTCAATAGCGCCTTTGGAAATATATTTACTGAGAAAAATGGTGATGTGTTCAATACTTATTTCACCCGCTGTATATAACCGAGAAGCATCACCAGCCTTTATATTGGCGCCCCACCACACCACTGCAAAAAAGATGGCACTGGCCACCACAGACTGGTAGAAAGTATGCAGTAGTTTACTGTACACTGGACCTGAGCCTCCTCAGAAAGTAAAGTCGGCTCTGGTCCTTTTTGTACAGAGCCCCGGTGTTACCAGCCCATTCCAGCCTGTTGTCCATATGGACTCAGGGTTTATTATTTGGAAAACAGCGTACCTTCCTGGTGGGTACGGTGTTGTCTACACAAAAATGTATATAGTCCGTTATGCAGTCTGTAAGTCCATCAATGTCCTTCCCATGAGCCTCACAGAGCACATCCCTGTCTGTTGTCTCAAAGTAGTCCTGTAGGGCCTCATTCGCCTCCTAGGACCATCTCCTAAAGAGTTAAGGGGCTGTCATCTTGGCGCAGAGCAAGCCATCACAACATCGCCAGCTTAAGTCTTCACCCTACGTGCCACACTTACCTCACATCATCATGGCAGAAAGGTATGGAAAATGCTACGCAGCAAGACAAAAACATTAAAGAGAAACAAGGAGCATTCGATGCACTAACTGGATAGCTGGATAAGTGCTACTGTACATTTTTACGAGTCCAGTATACCTATTGTTAGGGGTTAGGGCTAAAATAGGTTATACCTATGGTTATGGTTATGGTTAGAGTTGCAATTAGGGTTAGAAAAATGGTGAACATTACAGCTACAGCGGCATTGTGTTACCAGTCAGGGTTAGGGTTAGGTTGACTATTACAGTTATAGCTGAGGACTAAGCTGAGGTACTTCAGGCGACATGTCTGTGTTGTTACTACTACAAGATCAAACTTGATCTGGGGCAACAATCATCTCAAACATGAACAGCTTCAGCAGGTTTATTGGCTCCCTAACTAACATAATTTCATTCTCTATAAACAAATTACCAGACTACGAGCTACTCAGTAAATTCAGCCATTTTCTCTCCTGCCAGTGACACAACAATGGCAATATGGCGATTTCAGTTACAGTTAGCTGGCGTTCTAAATCCTAGTGGTTCCATTCCCCTTTATGCAGATACCCACTAAATATCAAAATCCAGAAAAAAGCTGTTCAATTCTACAACCACCTAAAAGGAAGCGATTCCCAAACCTTCCATAACAAAGCCATCACCTACAGAGAGATGAAACTGGAGAAGCAAGCTGGTCCTGGGACTCTGTTCTTAAACAGACCCCACAGAGCCCCAGGACAGCAACCCAAAGATAATTACAGAGCAAACTAGAATGCTATTTGGCCCTAAACAGAGAGTACACCGTGGCAGAATACCTGACCACTGTGACTGACCTAAAATTAAGGAACATTTTGACCATGTACAGATTCAGTGAGCATAGCCTTGCTATTGAGAAAGGCCTGGCTCTCAAGAGAAGACAGGATCTATGCACACTGCCCACAATATGAGGTGGAAAATGAACTGCACTTCCTGCCAAATGTATGACCATATTAGAGACACATAGTTCCCTCAGATTACACAGATCAATTTTCCCCCAGAAAACAAATCAAATGTTGATAAACTCCTATATCTATCTGGTAAATCACCACAGTGTGCAATCACAGCAGCAATATGTGTGACCTGTTGCCACAAGAAAAGGGCAACCAGTGAAGAACAAACACCATTGTAAATACAACCCATATTTATGTTTATTTTTTTTCCCTTTTGTACTTTAACTGTACTTTTGCACATCGTTATAACACCCAATATTTACATATGACATTTAAAATGTCTTTATTCTTTTGGAACTTGTGTGAGTTTAATATTTACTGTTCACTTTTTATTTTTTATTTCACCTTTGTTTATAATGTATTTCACTTGCTTTGGCAATGTAAACATGTTTCCCATGCCAATAAAGCCCTTCAATTGAATTAAGAGAGAGAGAGTGTGTGTGCGTGTGCACATTTGTGTCTGACTGTGTGTGTATCTGTGTGTATAAAGTATGTGTACTGAAGTGTATGTGTGTGTGGGTCTGGGGAATACCCCTCTTCTACGTGAGGGTCTTAGGGGTCAGGCCTAATATCTTAAGCCTCATATGGGCAGAATATTGTATATATAGCCTATTTTATCCCATAGGGCGGCGCACAATTGGTCCAGCGTCATCTGAGTTTGGCCGGTGAAGGCTGTCATTGTAAATAAGAATTTGTTCTTAACTGACTTGCCTAGTTAAATAAAGGTTAAATAAAATAAAAATAAATATAGATACATTTGTTCATATGGGCAGAATATTTTATATACATTTGTTCATATGGTTATATAAAGGCTGAAGGCTAACAGCCTATACTATATATAAGCCTATATATAGTTTCTACAATGTATTTTCATTTTAAATAATGTATTTTAGTTTTATCTAGTTTTTACACCATCCATTAACACCAACAATTCACTTCTGTTGCTTGCTTTAGTTGGGTCTTTGCCATGGCGGTGGAACGTCAGCAAGTCGCTGGTTATCTCCAAAAATACAATGTTTCCATTTATATAGTCATGTGACTAAGAGTATTTTTTAAACGAAATGTCGGCCTTTTAACAGATCTTTTTTTTTCACATTAAATGTTTTATTTTCTTAACTGATCAAAATACATTATGCTATAACCTATAGATAATATTCTGCCCATATGAACACATTTTTTTAGGCCATATAAAGATCAGCGATGCATAATTTAATGCAAACAGACACATTGTTTCACATTCTTTAATAAAAGACTCATAAACAGAAAAGTAATAGGCTTTACAGCTGGCTTCACATTTTCCTGCCAAATAGAACAACAAGGATATTCAACATATCTCAACGAAGTTGAAAGCACAAGGGGGTCTGTGCGCTGGTAGTAACTTCCACAAAAAGTTTTGCTCGACAAAACGACACGTGAGAGAGAGAGAGAGAGAGAGAGAGAGCGAGCGAGTGAGGACACTTGTCTGGTAACATCTCTGTAAAGCTCTCCTAGTGATTCAGCCCAGCCCAGCCTCTCTCTCTCTCCTGTTGTTTGTGTATGTGTACGTTCTCCTGTGGTGTATGTGTGGATACACCAGCGTGAGATCGCATAATGTTTGCGCAGAGCACAGGAACACTTGTGGTGGCTATGCATCAATACATAGTCATATGTCATTGTAATATTTGAATATATCCTGCGATTATACAAAAAACAGGGATTGTTTGGTGGCCAATGCCATATTTCAGTACATGTTACATTACATTGTTGTTATTGTGCAAAAAATTACATTTCGATAACACAGCTATACCTTATTAGTTAATCTCTGATTCTGTTGCACCACTACAGTATCTGCCACAAAGTCAGACTTTTTTATTATAATGTTTTATATCAGGTATGCAATGTTCCGCTCATGTTTTTGGGTGGAAGTCGACGATGTGAAGTGGAACAGCTTGAGGCAGCATTGGTCTGAGTAAATTAAAGATGAATTACCTTCTCAATAAGGACTAAGTGCTGTATCTGCCGTGACTGTCATAGAGAATGAATGGATTCCAATGACTGGGTAGCCGGGGAGAGGGGAGAGGGGGGAGAGGCCAAAAGGGGGAGGGAACGAGGGAGGGAGAGGGAGTGTTCTGTGATGTGTTGGCTTGTGTGGACAGAGGGTGGAGGTTGAAAGAGAGAGAGAGAGAGAGAGAGAGAGAGAGAGAGAGAGAGAGAGAGAGAGAGAGAGAGAGAGAGAGAGAGAGAGAGAGAGAGAGAGAGAGAGAGTGGGATGGAGACAGAGAGAGGATAGAGGGAGAGAGGGGGGAGGGAGAGAGGTTCTTGTAAGCATACTGTTACAGTCTTGAGCAATTTGAAAATGTATTGTTCCCTCCCCCTCTCTCAAGTCTTATCCCTCTCTCATCTCCTCATCCTCCACACCTTCTCTCTCCATCACATCTCTTATCCCTCTCTCATCTCCTCATCCTCCACACCTTCTCTCTCCATCATATATTTTATCCCTCTCTCATCTCCTCATCCTCCACACCTTATCTCTCCATCACATCTATTATCCCTCTCATCTCCTCATCCTCCACAACTTATCTCTCCATCACATCTATTATCCCTCTCATCTCCTCATCCTCATTTATCATTTTTACATTTTAGCCATTTAGCAGACGCTCTTATCTAAAGCGACGTACAGTTCTTCTTAAGATAGTTAGGTTGGACAACCACATATCACAGGCATAGAAAGTACATTTTCAAGTGCAAGTGCTGGTTAAGTTTGTATTTTCTTGAGGGGGGGGGGGATTTCAGATGTTTTCAAAAGATGGGCAGGGACTTTGCTGTCCTAGCTTCAGGGGAAGCTGGTTCCACCATTGGGGTGCCAGGACAGAGAGCTTGGACTGGGCTGAGTGGGAGCTGGGGTAAGAGGGCCAAGAGACCTGAGGTGTCAGAACAGAGTACTCTGGTTGGGGTGTAGGGTTTGTGTATAGCCTGAAGGTAGGGAGGGACAGTTCCTCTTGCTGTTCCGTAGGTAAGCACCATGGTTATGAAGTGGATGTGAACTTCGACTGGAAGCCAGCGGAGTGTGCAGAGGAGCAGGGTGACGAGAAAACTTGGGAAGGTTGAAAACCAGGCGGGCTGCAGCGTTCTGGATAAGTTTACAGAAAACGACAGGGTATTGTTCAGGGTTACGCCAGGGTCCCTTGCACTCTGGGAGGGCGACACTGTGGAGTTGTCAACCGTGATGGAGAGGTCTTTGGGTGGGCAGGCCTTCCCTGGGAAGAAGAGCAGTTCTGTCTTGTTGAGGTGGTGGGCCAACATTCAAATTGAGATATCTGACAGACTCGCGGAAATGTGTGTCCCCACCTGGGTGTTAGAAGGGGGGAAGAAGAAAAGTAGTTAGGTGTCATCCGCATAGCAATAATAGGAGAGACCATGTGAGGATATAATGAAGCTGAGTGACTTGGTGTCTAGAGAGAAGAGGAGAGGGCCTAGAACCGAGCCCTGGGGGGACACCAGTAGTGAGAGTACGTGGTACAGACACAGATCCTCTCCACTTCACCTGTTAGGAGTGGGCAGGTTGTCGGGCAGCCAGTGAGGGGGAAAGTATGGAGGATTAAGAAGGGATTAGAAGGTGGAAAATAGTTTCCAAGGATTAGAGGTAGAAGCTTGAAATGTAGAGTTGTAGAAAGTGACTTTAGCAGCGGATACAGAGGAAGAGAAGGTAGAGAGGAGGAGGTGAAACGATGATAGGTCCTCCGGAAGTTTAGTTTTCCTACAAATTTGCTCAGCTGCCCGCAGCCCTGTTCTGAAAGCTCGCAATGAGTCACTCAGCCATGGAGCAGGATGGGAGGGCCGACCCGGCTGGGAGGAAAGGGGACAGTGTGAGTTATAGGATGTGGAAAGGGAGGAGAGTAGGGTTGAAGAGGCATAATCATGAGACAGGAGAGGGAAGGATTTAGCAGAAGGGAGAGGTGATAGGAGAGAGTAGTGGGAGAAAGAGAGTGAAGATTGTGACGGCACATGACCATCTGGGTTGGGGCTGAGTGGTTAGGGGCTGAGTGGTTAGGGGCTGAGTGGTTAGGGGCTGAGTGGTTAGGGTTGGAGGAAAGGGAGACAGAAATTGAAACAAAGTAGTGATCAGAGACCTGGAGGGGCTTTGCAATGAGATTAGTAGGTGAGCAGCCTCTAGTAAAGATGAGGTCAAGCGTTTTGTGAGTTGGAGGTGATTGGGAAAGGGTGAGGTCAAAGAAATGAATCGAAGGCAAATGTTGGGAGGTTGAAGTCGTCAAGTACAAAGAGCGGTGAGCCATCATTATTAAGGTGTCAAGCTCATTGAGGAACTCTCCAATGACGATATTGTTAAGCTTGAGTGGACAAGTGACAGTGACAGCATGGAATCCAAATGAGGAGATGAACAGGCGAGAGAAATTAGCAGCCCTGTGCCACCTGTGCCACCACCATGATGACCAGATGCTCTCAGACTATGAAAGAAAACATAGTCAGATGAAGAAAAATCAGCAGTGTTCTCTGGGGTGATTCATGTCTCCGTCATGGCCAAAAAGTCAAGGGACTGAAGGGCAGCATAGGCTGAGATGAACTCTGTATTCTTGACCACAGATTAGCAGCTCCAAACGCTAACAGAGAGCCAGAAATCCACATGGGTTGTGTGTGCAGGGTACACTAAATTAGAAGGGTTGCAGCCAAGGGGTGGGGGGCGTATATAAGGGAAGCTGCAAACAGGTATAGAAAACACACACATAGTTGACAAACCTACAACATATCAAAATGAGATTGTCTGTAAATAACTAGGTAAGATGCTCAAGTGAGAGAGTGGTGTGGAGCCTTCCTCTCTTTCCTTCCTTGAACCCCTCGTCAGAACAACTTGGCAGAATGGTCTTTGATTTGGCAACGGTCTTAGTTTTGCGACAAAACCGTCACTGACCGAACCTCCACTTACAGCTGCTGCTGAGAAACCAGGGGAAACTGAATAACTAACACTAATTGCTTATTGCCTAGCAGAGGTGGAGAGCACACCTCCCTTTACTCATTTCTGTTTGCCCCTCGAATACAGCCACTAATTACCAAAACAAGTCACAAATTGCTCTGCCCCTTGATCCTGGTTGATGTGTCAACAGCTATCTGCAAATTATGAGCAGTCAGCAGTTCACCACCAAGTAGGCCACTGGGAAAACAGATAAAGACTTATCACTCCTGGAGATATCAGGAGTTCTCTACCTATCATATCTCTTATCTCTCTCGCACTCCGTTGCTCTCTCAGCCAGAGCAGTTTGCTCCCAATACAGTGGTAAAAAGGAGGATCTTAAGTAGAGAACTGATCTGTTTGGTCTGTTTGGTTGGAGGAATTGCAACTCTAATTTATTCTCTCCATCTTTTTGGCTTTTACAGTAAATCCCAATAACGGCGAGGAAAACGGCAGACATCAAAGTAAAATATATTTTAAATTGACTCCGGCTCTGCAGTGTGGGTGTTTAAACTGTACAAAACGGCTGTGGTGAGTAAATGGATTAGGTTGTGTGAGGCCTCCTGACACAGCCACACAGGCAAAGCGTTAACTCAGAATGACAAACTAATCCGCTAACGGTGCAGGAAATAACCACACAACGTCTGACAAGAGACGAAAGGCCAGCTACTCACTTTTATACCGCTAACGGAAACACTCATTCTTTTTGGATGAGGGGTGTGTATTATAAATGTGTCTGTGTTAATTTTTGTACATGTATTGGTGCACACACACACACACACACACACACACACACACACACACACACATAGACACACACACACACACACACACACATAGACACACACACACACACACACACACACACACACACACACACTCACACACAGACACACACATAGACACACACACACATAGACACACACACACACATAGACACACACACACACACACACACACACACACATAGACACACACACACACACACACACACACACACACACATAGACACACACACACACACAAACACACACATAGACACACACACACACACACACATAGACACACACACACACACACACACATAGACACATACACACACACACACATAGACACACACACACATAGACACACACACACAACATCAGTGAGCAGTAAATGGTGTGTTTGGTGTGTCTTCTTATCTTGTGTAATGAGGTGGTTGTGGATGTCTGTGTACAGTAAGAGTGTGGAGATGGAGGAGGAGGAGGAGGAGAGAGTCTCTCAGAGAAGGTGATAATTAGCTTGTTGATCCAGGAGAACAGCCTCGTTGCCACGGAAATCACACATATGTACACACACATGCGCCCGCACACACACTCGCGTCAGGCACGCAGACAGAGACACGTTCATACAGTTATCCTTTCAATTACATCATCAATGGAAACATTGAATTATTCATCCTTTCAAAATAATTTGAATATTCTGTGGATAATAAATTGAACTCTGAGGTGTTATGTGCAATGTGCATTGGACCAGAACATTGACAGTTATTCATAACACTTTGGTTTGATCATGTCAATGGTTGATCATATCAATGTCATATCATATCAATATCATATCATATCATATCAATATGATCAATGGTTTATAATTTTCAATGTGACTGACTTGATAGACTAGCTGGTTGACCATCCCCTACATGTAATGTACCAAATGGCTCTCTCAAGAGAACACCATTGAAAATAAAGAATGCTTTCTGTAGACTATTCCCTCTGACACAAAGGTTTTGGGGAAAACGAGTCACAATACCCCTCCACTCTGTAAGTGCTGGGTAAAGGTCACATGATTTGTCGTCCCCAGTCTGAAGCATTAGTCGCTAATGTGCTAGCGTAAATCACTCTCTCACCAACCAAACCCCACAGATTAATTTAAACGCTGGTGTTGTCGAAGTAATGTCTGTCTAGCACTGACAAAAACATGTCATATTCAATCGACATGTCATAGTCAATCGTATCTCAACAACGGGCCTTTCTCCTGCAGCAGAGCGGCTTTTCCAATCACACAACGTTTATTATCAGCAACATCGTATCTTTACCCCCTGTCAGATAATGGCAGCGGTAGAGAAACCAAGTGTGAATTACAGACCTATTTATGGCCTTCGTTAAATGCTTATTTTTCCTCACTTCTCTTGCCAAGTCCTAGTTGAAGGAAATCCCGAAATAGACCCATATTATAAGCCCATGCTTGCTTTTGCATTCAGTCATAGGAATTTAGCATAACAAAACTAATTACTGTCATCTTGCATGTGTAATTTGAATACATTTCCTTGGCTATTATGGCTGAGCATGTGAATCATCATGCTGTGAAACAAACAAACAAACAAACAAATGACAAGACAGAACAAGAAGCAAACAATGGGCAAGCATCGGTCGCATTCGCAGCCTTAGGAGATGCTTGAAGAGTGAGAGAGAGGTGTTGATGTATCCTGAAACGGCTGTAATGGCTAAATGGATTAGGTTGTGTGAGGAATTATCTCGTCCGAACAACTTAATATCTTGTTTGATCGACATAGAATCTAATTTGAACGACTTAGTATCTAATTTGAACTAATTAGTATCTTGTTTGAACAACTTATTTTACTACTGATTCCATCCATTTAAATTATTATTAATTGACAGTTCTTTGATAGGGCTGCTTTTGAATGCCAGAGCATGTAAGTGGGCCTACGAGATCAGGACCAGAACATCCAATCAATAAGAATTAACCAAATTACAAAACATCTAAAACAAAACAAAACTACATTACCTATTGGAAAACACAAGCACAAAGCAAAATGCAGTGCTATTTGGCCCTAAATCGACAGTACACCATGGCAAACTATCTGACCATGGTGACTGATCAAAACCTTGACAAAGTACAGGCTCAGCGAGCACAGCCTTGCTATTGAGAAGTGTAGACACAGGAAAAATTGGCTCCCTGTAGAAGAAAGGCTGTGCAACCACTGCACCACAGCAGAATCAGAGACAGAGCTGCATTTCCTGACAAAGATATGTAAAAAATATAAAACTATCAGAGAGAGTCACTTCCCCAAATTCGAACAAGTAGTCCGGGGCTTTGAAGACCTCTCTGAAATAGAAAGACTGCCGATCCTTTTGGGGGAAGACATGGACAGCTGTGCGCTGGCAGCATGCTATGTTGCTGCCTGCCACAAGTTGAGGGACAGTGCCTGACATATTTAATGCCCTTTTTTCCTATGTTGTTATTTTGTTCTCTGATGTAATTAAAAAAATAAAAAATATAAATATGTGTATGTATGTATGTATGTATGTATGTATGTATGTATGTATGTATGTATGTATGTATGTATGTATGTATGTATGTATGTATATATATATATATATATATATATATGTATATATGTATGTATGTATGTATGTATGTATGTATGTATGTATGTATGTATGTATGTATGTATGTATGTATGTATGTAAATATACAAAAAACAAAATTGATGTATGATACTTTGGCAATATGTAAATTGTTGCGTCATGCCAATAAAGTGAATTGAATTGAATTGAGAGAGAGAGAGAGAGAGAGAGAGAGAGAGAGAGAGAGAGAGAGAGAGAGAGAGAGAGAGAGAGAGAGAGAGGAAGAAAGACAGAAGGAAAGTACAATTGTGTGCTGAGTACATTATGATACATAATTATATTATGACAGACCAGGACAATCTGCAGCACGATATACTGTCTCTACGTTTTGTCCTAACAGATTCTCCTCAACAGGCAGTTCAGGAAATCCTGCAATTCTTTCTTTAAATTTCAGGACATAAATACCTCTGATTGAGTTGTATTTGGAGCAAGTGGAGTAGGAAGTACTGCTCATTCTCTCGTTCACCCGATCCACAGTGCTCACATAGTCTTCTCTGACCTTCCGTGTTTTTCTATGGCGTCTCTTTTGCCAGGCTATGGTCGCTGAGTCTGTACATTGGTAATTTTGACAAGGTGTTGTGCTAATTTGATATCTCTACTTAGAATTTGGTAACATTGAAGTTTGTAATTAAACAGAATTTCATTTTGCCAATAAGTAGTGTATGTACAGTATTTTGGTTAGAGATTTCTATTTGTTAGAATTTTGTTTTGTGATCGAAAGGTTGAATGTAGCTGGTGCTTCTGGGCCAGTTGCTCTAAAGGGTCACTCTTTTGGGCCAGTTGCTCTAAAGGGTCACTCTTCTGGGCCAGTTGCTCCAAAGGGTCACTCTTCTGGGCCAGTTGGTCTAAAGGTGAGTACAGAATTCGGTGGCTGTTTTCTTCATTTGGAGTACTAGGGGGAATCTCAAAAGTTTTGCCCTGCAGGCTCATTGTCTGATCTGTCTCGTATCTCGCAATGGGTAATGGGATCTATCAAAAATAGTCTGGCTACAATGGGCTACCATAACGTTAAAAAATATTACTTAGCTGACATTGTCTGCTGAACCCCAATTAAGCTTTAAAATTGTCTGAATAAATCTAAGCAAAAATAATAAATACGTCAATCACTGCACTGGTGATCAACATCCTTGCACAGAATGGTTTATTTTTATTTTCTCACATTTGCAAACTATTAAATCACTGTGACAACGTTTGTAATAATGTATCTAGCTAGTTATTCTACCTATTTCATGGAGTCATAGGAGAGCACAGTGATGTAAAAAAATAGGAACTATCTATTCATTTTTGATTGGCTGATGCTCAATATTCAAATTTGACTGACAGGGTGGAAAGATAAGAGGTCAATGATAATAAACGCTCTGTCTGTGTGATGGGAAGAGCCGCTCTGCTGAAAGAGAAAGGTTTGTTGATGAAACAGGATTGAATATGGCATGTTTTTGTCAGTGCTATCCATATGTTACATCGACAATACCTGCAGTGGGTCAGACGGAATAGTCTACAGAAAGCCTTCTTTATTTTCAATTGTGTTCTCTTGAGAGAGCCATTTGGTACATTACATATAGGGGATGGTCAACCAGCTAGTCTATGAACTCAGTCACATTGAAAATGATAAACCATTGATCATATTGATATGATATGATATTGACATTGATATGATCAACCATTGACATGATCAAACCAAAGACTATCTACATACTGTAAAATACCTCCAAAGTCTTATGAATAACTGTCAATGTTCTGGTCCAATGCACTCAACACCTCAGTGGTGAATTCATTATCCTCAGAATTTACATGTTTCCGTTAATGAAGGTGTCATTTTGTAAGTGAAAGGATAACTGTGAATGTGCGCGTGTGTGCACCTCTCTCTGCTTGTACATAAATACGGAAAAAAAGATTAGACTCTTGGAATGATCTTGTCCAAACAACTTAGTATCTCGTTGGAACAATAAAGTCGTTCCAACGAGACACTAAGTCGTTCCAATGACATAATAAGCTTCCAAACTTAAAATATAGAAGTGTTTTTGACAACCTGGATTGTCTCTTCCCCTCCATCTTCTGTCATTAATTCCAAATGCTTAAATTAAGGGTTAAGGTTTTGTATAGGATTAAAACAAAAACAACTTCACTGTTAAGTGTAGGCATTCATTCCAAATGATTAAGGTGGATTAAGGTTTGGGATATGGTTAAAACACAATATATATATATATATATAGTTTCTACCACTGGGATTGAACACACAAACCTTGGAAGAACGATGCTGAGCAGGAAGAGCAACCCAGTGTGTCGAACAAACTTCTAAATTGAACGTTTGGAGCAGCTTTGAAATTTGACATTTGGAGAAACGTCAATAAAAGTCAAAATCTAAAGTCAAATTGGTAAAGCCGTGAGATCTCGTAGGCCCACTTACATGCTCTGGCATTCAAAAGCAGCCCTATCAAAGCCCCTGGTTAAATGATTCAGTTTGTTTCTTGCCAATTTTTATGCTACACATGTTGCCTGTATACATTGATTTTATAATGTTGTATGTTTTACCCACTACACCACTTTCAATGACTTTGTAGAACAGTCCTGTATGCCAGATAGAATCAAATGCTTTTTGGAAGTCAATAAAGCAAGAATAGAGTTTTGTCTTATTTTTGTGGACGTGTTTATCTATTAGGGTGTGTAGGGTGTAAATATTATCTGTTGTTCTATGTTTTGGTATAAATCCAATTTGGCTTTTACTCAGGATATTGTGCTTAATAAGGAAGTTTAGGACTCTTACATTTATACAACTACAGAAAACCTTCCCCAGGTTACTGTTCACACAAATCTCTCTGTAATTGTTAGGGTCAGATTTGTCTCCGTTTTTAAAGATTGGTGTTATGAGTCCTTGGTTCCAGATGTCAGGGAAGTAACCTACACTCAGGAACAAGTTCAACAATTTTAATATAGCCAATTGACATCTCTCTCTCTCTCTTTCTTCTCTCTCTTTCTTCTTTCTCTTTCCTCTCTCTCTCTCTCTCTCTCTCTCTCTCTCTCTCTCTCTCTCTCTCTCTCTCTCTCTCTCTCTATCTCTCTCTCTCTTCTTCCACTAGTCTTTGGTAATACTCAGAGGCAAGCATTAACTTCTACACTTCATTAAACAACTCCAATAATTTAAGCCGATCCGATTCCCGGAACGAAGGCATTCATTTAAATCTCTCCTGTATGAAGTAATTTCAGCATGGGCCTAACCACTAAGTGCAGTTTTTGCTGTGGTATGAGAAGCAGACACATGAGGAAAGCTGATTAAATTATCTCAAAAGCCTTTCTTTTACTCCATAAAGGTTTCTCCAAACAGACAGATGCTGGGTTCTTACCATTGATTGTCTCGGAGTGTCTGAAATGAGAAATACAAAGGTAATATTCTCCATGAATAGTTCCAAGCTGGCCCACCTCTCAAAGCGTCTTTCTAACTTCTAAGAAAGAACAAGGAGATTAATTTACATTTGTATTTTACACATCAGGAAAAACTTTTCAGCAAGACATACCAGTCAATAATGCCAGGTGCCTAAATCCAGATTCTCCCATGAGCAATGTTAATTAACCTTCAAAGCTCATTTGCTTAGGCGTCCCATGAGGACCTGAGGGAGAACAGTTTGTAAACCTAAGGTCTCATCTCTCACTCCCATGGGGTCTAGCAACTAGACCACCGGAGAACAGGCTCTAAGTCCCAATGATTTTAAATGAGGCCCTTTATCCTTCTGACTATAACAATGATTTACCTGACTGTAACAATGATTTACCTGACTAACAGTGATTTACCTGACTAACAGTGATTTACCTGACTGTAACAGTGATTTACCTGACTAACAGTGATTTACCAGACCATAACAGTGATTTACCTGATCAATCTGCTGAATTAGTAAATGAGAATTAAACCTGTCTTCTTTATTTCCGCCTTCTTCTCCCACATTGTCAGTCACTCACTCGAGATAGTGCCAATTTTTTTTGGTGTTATCAGTTGTTTTCTTCATTTTCTCCCTAATGTAATCCTTTAATATGGATATTCTCCCATTAGTGTGGTGTTTAAATTTAAATTCAAGCAATCAGCAGAGTGGATTTGGCCTTTATCCGAGATGGACATACATCAGTGTAAGACTGGCAGCCATTTTATCCACGGCCACTGAATGAAAAAAAACAAATAGGAGGCTGAGGCTTGTCCTTATTCAACAACAGGGGAAATGCACCCATCAAAGTCTTCTTGTCCACCACTGAGGCGTCAGCAGTTCTTCTCTGGGACCCTAGAGAGCATGGAGCGGCAGGTAGCTGAGTGGTTAGAGTGTTGGGCCTGTAACCGAAAGGTTGCTGCATTGAATCCCTGAGCTGACAAGGTAAAAATCTGTAATTCTGCCCCTGAACAAGGCAGTTAACCCACTGTTTCTAGGCTGTCATTGTAAATAAGAAGTAGTTAAATATAGGTTAAAACATTTTTTTTTATATATATAATGGATCCAAAATGGATCCACTCATTCTGCTTTATGATGTTATTGTATATATTGCCAATTGTGCTACATATTATTTATTTTATGATTTTAATTGTATCGACACTTCCTGCGTTACTGTGTCATTTTCTACCCCTCGTCTTAACTCCTTGTTTCACGCTTTGCTTCACAGCACAGTTGTTTTGGAAACGTTTTCAAGATTGAGAAAATGATGCCCTTGAAGATTGTGCATTACCATCTCCCACTCCTCCTAACCGGCCATCATTCAAAGTTTGTTTACACTGTGGAGTGTATACGATACTTGCAATACCCAGCCATTCCATTTCACGCCTGTGTTACAGCTTGACTCTGTTGCATCCACATACAGTTTGTCGGAATGATTTCAGAATGAGAAAGGGAGAGAAAGAGAAAGAGAAAGAAGGTGTGATCTGTGGGATGATGGCAGTGCCTCCAGGTGAGAATTAAGTAGAGTTGTTGTGATTGAACGCTAGAGAGGAATTTACTGATGTATAAATTATTCTCTCTCTCTCTCTCTCTCTCTCTCTCTCTCTCTCTCCTACACTAAACAACAAGTCATCATGTGGCTTCAGTCTACTGTACCAAACAAACACTAGCATAAAGCTTCAGTCTACTGTACCAAACAAACACCAGCTAAAATCTCCCCAACCCATACACCTTCCAATTCACACCATTCTATACCTCATTTGTGGTGATGTTTCAGTTAAATATAAAATATTCTGTCTCCTGCCTCGCCTGCAACTGGGTTGGAAATGCCATGAGCCGTCTTTTCAGCGGGGTGAAGTTTGCCATCCCTTTTTAGTCAGCAGGGTGGCCTGACCTATTCGCTAATGAGCGTCCAGCTAGCTGTCTCTCAGACTGCCAGACTGGATGGCTTCTTTTCACCTGTCACCCTGGACTGTATCATACTAAGGTATTTATGATGACGTCCAGGGACCAGGAAAACGTGAACTCCGGGGACCAGGAAAACGTGAACTCTGGGGACCAGGAATACGTGAACTCCGGGGACCAGGAATACGTGAACTCCGGGGACCAGGAATACGTGAACTCCGGGGACCAGGAAAACGTGAACTCCGGGGACCAGGAATACGTGAACTCCGGGGACCAGGAAAACGTGAACTCCGAGGGCCAGGAAGCCTTATTAGTTATTTCAGAAAGTGTGATATTCAGTAAGAAGAAGATATGGCTGGCCAAGCCAGGGGGTTTTGACCCGTCATAGCTTGGTGTGATTAACCAGGATTAAGGTTTCTAACAATCTCTATGGGAGAATGTGTTTATACTTTGTGTGCCCTCCCTTCCTTGTGTCCTTTCCCTTTTCTGAGTAATAGTAGAGATTCATCAAGATGACTCACTGGTCTCTATGCTGCCATGTGCTCTCCCTGTGTGTCCCTGTCCCTGTGTGTCCCTGTCCCTGTGTGTCCCTGTGTGTCCCTGTCCCTGTGTGTCCCTGTGTGTCCCTGTGTGTCCCTGTGTGTCCCTGTCCCTGTGTGTCCCTGTGTGTCCCTGAGCTAGTCTGTTGCTATTAGTGATAAATTGTGGTGGAGTGGTGCCAGGAAAATATCCTCTCCCTCAACATCAACAAAACCAAGGAGCTGTTCGTGGACTACAGGAGACAGAAGAGGGAGAAAGACCCCATCCACATTAATGGGGGAAGGTAAAAAAGTAAGCTTAAAGTTCCTCAGTGTGCACATCACTGAGGATATGATGGAGAAGGCACAACAGCGCCTCTTCAACCTTAAGTGGCTGAAGAAATTTGGCATTACACGCTGCCTGCCCTCCAGGACATTAACAGCACCCGGCACCTCGCCACCCAGGCCACGGTCTGTTCACCCTGCTACCATCTAGCAGACTGAGACAGTATTGGTGCATCAGAACTGGGACCATCAGACTGTTGAACAGCTTCTATTACCATCAGACTGTTGAACAACTTCTATTACCATCAGACTGTTGAACAACTTCTATTACCATCAGACTGTTGAACAGCTTCTATAACCATCAGACTGTTGAACAACTTCTATTACCATCAGACTGTTGAACAGCTTCTATTACCAGACCATCAGACTGTTGAACAGCTTCTATTACCATCAGACTGTTGAACAGCTTCAATTACCATCAGACTGTTGAACAACTTCTATTACCATCAGACTGTTGAACAGCTTCTATTACCAGACCATCAGACTGTTAAACAGCTTCTATTACCAGACCATCAGACTGTTGAACAGCTTCTATTACCATCAGACTGTTGAACAGCTTCTATTACCATCAGACTGTTGAACAACTTCTATTACCATCAGACTGTTGAACAGCTTCTATTACCAGACCATCAGACTGTTGAACAACTTCTATTACCATCAGACTGTTGAACAGCTTCTATTACCATCAGACTGTTGAACAACTTCTATTACCATCAGACTGTTGAACAGCTTCTATTACCATCTGACTGTTGAACAACTTCTATTACCATCAGACTGTTGAACAGCTTCTATTACCAGACCATCAGACTGTTGAACAACTTCTATTACCATCAGATGGTTGAACAGCTTCTATTACCAGACCATCAGACTGTTGAACAACTTCTATTACCATCAGACTGTTGAACAACTTCTATTACCATCAGACTGTTGAACAGCTTCTATTACCATCAGACTGTTGAACAGCTTCTATTACCATCAGACTGTTAAACAGCTTCTATTACCAGACCATCAGACTGTTGAACAGCTTCTATTACCATCAGACTGTTGAACAACTTCTATTACCATCAGACTGTTGAACAGCTTCTATTACCATCAGACTGTTAAACAGCTTCTATTACCAGACCATCAGACTGTTGAACAACTTCTATTACCATCAGACTGTTGAACAACTTCTATTACCATCAGACTGTTAAGCAGCTTCTATTACCAGACCATCAGACTGTTGAACAGCTTCTATTACCATCAGACTGTTGAACAACTTCTATTACCATCAGACTGTTGAACAGCTTCTATTACCATCAGACTGTTGAACAGCTTCTATAACCATCAGACTGTTGAACAGCTTCTATTACCATCTGACTGTTGAACAGCTTCTATTACCATCAGACTGTTGAACAACTTCTATTACCATCAGACTGTTGAACAGCTTCTATTACCATCAGACTGTTGAACAGCTTCTATTACCATCAGACTGTTGAACAACTTCTATTACCATCAGACTGTTGAACAGCTTCTATTACCATCTGACTGTTGAACAACTTCTATTACCATCAGACTGTTGAACAGCTTCTATTACCAGACCATCAGACTGTTGAACAACTTCTATTACCATCAGATGGTTGAACAGCTTCTATTACCAGACCATCAGACTGTTGAACAGCTTCTATTACCATCAGACTGTTGAACAGCTTCTATTACCATCAGACTGTTGAACAACTTCTATTGCCATCAGACTGTTGAACAACTTCTATTACCATCAGACTGTTGAACTTTTACCCATTTTTCTCCCCAATTGGTAGTTACAGTCTTGTTCCATCGCTGCAACTTCCCTACGGACTCGGGAGAAGTGAAGGTCGAGAGCCGTGCGTCCTCTGAAACACAACCCTGCCAAGCCGCACTGCTTCTTGACGCACTGCTCACTTGACCCGTAGTCAACAAAGCATGTATGAGGCATCAAGCAAATGCCAAAATAGAAAAATGTGCAAGAAAAAAATCTAATATATAACGACTTGGGGCTAGCCATTGTAACATTGCCTGTGTGCTGGAGGAAAAATGAATGGGCTCTGAACAGCAGGAGGGGGCTTCAAAGCCTCTGGATCTCTTGCTTCACACGTGGGAAGTGTGGTTGGGGGTACTTGCTTGAAGAAAATGGCAGTGGAAGGCCTCTGAACAGCTTCAAAGGATTCGACACCTCTCTTCACACCTCAGTGCTAGTTGAAGTTGTATCCGATTCCAGGATCTCAGGACTTTGATTGCCAGAGCACCCCCTGAATAGCTTGGGAAAATTAAATCCATGATAGATTTTTCCAGGTAAATATTGTCCAAAAAGTAGGTTATAGGTTTGAAGTTTTGATCTGGAGTGAAGGTTATGTTGTGGAGGGTACCATCCTGTATATGTCTCTGCTGAAAAGTCCAAGTTTATCTAACTTCAAAACTATCTTATTGTAAAAAGCATTTATAAACTGGATTCTTGACATAGTTCTTTCTACAAGATGTTCAAATGTTCATAGATGACCAGCAGAGTCAAATAATAATAAAAGTAGTTGTGGAGGTTGCAACAGGTAAATACATCAGGAAGTGAATATAACACTCTCACCTTTGTTAACGAGACAATGACTGACATGATGGCAGCTGGTCCTTTTATGGCAGGGCTGAAATGCAGTGGAAATGTTTTTGGAGGATTAAGTTCATTTTCATGGTAAACAGGGACTTTGCAATTAATTGCAATTCATCTGATCACTCTTCATGACATTCTGGAGTATATGCAAATTGCCATCATCAACACTGAGGCAGCAAACTTTGTGGAGACCAATACTTGTGTCATTCTCAAAACTTTTGACCACGACTGTAGATACACTGACTGTACAAAAGATTAACAACACCTGCTGTTTCCATGACATAGACTCACCTTATTGTTGTGACCTGTTATATCCACTTCAATCAGTGTAGATGAAGGGGAGGAGACAGGTTAAAGAAGGATTTTTAAGCCTTGAGACAATTGAGACATGGATTGTGTATGTGTGCCATTCAGAGGGTCGAATGAGCAAGACAAAAGATTTAAACGCCTTTGAACGGGGTATGGTAGTAGGTGCCAGGCGCACCGGTTTGTGTCAAGAACTGCAACGCTGCTGGGTTTTTCACACTCAACAGTTTCCCGTGTCAAGAATGGTCCACCACCCAAAGGATATCCAGCCAACTTGACACAACTGTGTGAAGCATTGGAGTCAACATATGCCAGCATCCCTGTGGAACGCTTTTGACAACCTTGTAGAGTCCATGCCCTGATGAATTGAGGCTGTTCTGAGGGCAAAAGGGGGTGCAACTCAATACAAGGAAGGTTCCTAATGTTTTGTACACTCAGTGTATATATAAATTGTTATAATCTCCACCCGGCACAGCCAGAAGAGGACTGGCCACCCCTCAGAGCCTGGTTCCTCTCTAGGTTTCTTCCTAGGTTTTGCCTTTCTAGGGAGTTTTTCCTAGCCACCGTGCTTCTACATCTGCATTGCTTGCTGTTTGGGGTTTTAGGCTGGGTTTCTGTATAGCACTTTGTGACATCGGCTGATGTAAAAAGCGCTTTATAAATAAATTTGATTTGATTTGATAGTGTTATTTGGGTTGTTTATTGGATTCGTTCGGACATTTCTTGTTTTTAGTTTTTGGGATTATTTGTGCCCTTTTTTTACTGCATAGTCAGGAGCTATAACATTTGCTAAACTGTGTACGCCACCAATCATCTTTGATCTCATTTGATTTGAGACATACACACACGCACCATGCACACCCAGGGTGTGCAGCTGGAGCTTGCTAATTGCGTGTGTTAAATTCAAATGGTGTCGTCATCTCCGCTGGCAGGGGCATTAATATTAATACATCA
>CM042422.1:21550463-21855463 GCA_023634145.1 Thymallus thymallus
TGCTAAGTAGTGAAGTAATGACCCGCGACATACGCATACTTTCCTGAAATTAGTCACATATTGTCTTTGTATTCTCTACTGAATAATTTAGTGGAAAGATAGATATTCAACATGAATTACCAGATATTTACAGGTCAGGAACAATTTTTGTCAGAGAGAGAGAGAGAGAGAGAGAGAGAGAGAGTCATGTAGAAGTGATAGACCAATCCTAGAGCAACAAAGAGAAAGAGAAATAAACTGACTCTTTCCACCTTTCCATAACAGCCAACTGTTTCCATCTTTTCATCAGCCAATACCAAAACTTATTGATGAAAGCATTAGTGAATCAATCTGCAGTTTGGTGACAATAGAAGCTCAAAGGGAAGAAGAGATGGAAGTGTAGAAGAGAAGAAGAGATGTGAGAGATCAAGCAGCCTGCTTAATGAGACAGGAAGATCCAGGCTGTTCATAAGGGAGGGATTTTCATCACTCTCTCTTTTTTTAAATTTTTACTCTCCTCCTGTAATGTGTCCAGCAAAGCATCCTTTAATAATTTACACTTTGAACAAGACGGCCTAATGGCTCCCTCGGGACGCCATGGCAACGGCGGCCATATTGACAGATCATTTTGTCAGATGTGGAACAGCGTGGAGAGATGGAGAAGAAGAAAGAAAGACTTGTTTTAATGGGAAATCTGTTCATCATAGAGTAAGAGTTTATTTGTTTATCAGGAAAGAAATAAAGAGCGAGAGAAAGAAAAAGATAGAAAGAAAGAGAGCGAGAGAGTGAGAGAGAGTTATCTCTGTAGTTGAGTTATCTCTGTAGTTCAATTATCTCTGTAGTTGAATTGTCTCTGTAGTTGAGTTATCTCTATAGTCGAGTTATCTCTGTAGTTGAGTTATCTCTGTAGTTGAGTTATATCTGTAGTTGAGTTATCTCTGTAGTTGAGTTATATCTGTAGTTGAGTTATATCTGTAGTTGAGTTATCTCTGTAGTTGAGTTATATCTGTAGTTGAGTTATCTCTGTAGTTGAGTTATATCTGTAGTTGAGTTATCTCTGTAGTTGAGTTATCTCTGTAGTTGAATTAGTTCTGCTGTCTATAAAGAAATGGGCGGGCTGTAGGTTGATTCTGCTACTATGACTGGATAGCACAGGTGCGCTAATTGATTTGGCTGTTGCCAAGCAGCGTTCCACGTAAACCTTCACTTTCCCAGAGTATCTTAGTATTAAAGACAGATCCACGTCAACCTTCCTACTGGACCTGGTCTTGTCACTGTCTGGCGCAGTTCTGGAGAGGTGCCCTTCCTTTCGTCTGGGCTCTACCTGTTCCAAATGTTAAGTCCTATCACTTAAACTCCTCTTTGTATCTTTTCAAGAAGCCTGACCCTGAATTATTAAAGAAAATAAATCACCATATATATATATATATATATATATATATATTTATTCTCAAATGTCATGCCCTTACTCAGACAAAATCTGTATCTGAAATGCCACCCTATTCCCCTATGGGTCCTGGATCAGGAGTAATGTACTTTAACAGCAATAGGGTGTCATTTGGGACGCACATAAAGTCAGTGAATTCCATGCAGTCCCCAGAAGAGAAGTTAGCACTGCAACAGCACAACAGGGTACCACCTCTGACGTGCCAATCTAGAGTGTTCTAATTGTTTAATATAGTTTCTCTGGGTGTACATTAGTCATCACAACAACAGGAAGCTGATGATTAATTCAGACTTTATTCTTTGTTTTGCTGGAAGCCGTGCGTTTCAAATCCAGAGAGGTCTCAACAGATCTTGCACGCTCAACTCTTACAACGTTCTGTAAAAAGGTATTTGGATACTGTAGCCCAGCAGTTATTTGACTTGTGTGAAAAAAGACAGTCAAGTGCTGGCACTCAGCAGAAATCATATCATGACTGTGAATTACTGTAACGTCCCCTTCTCCTAAAGCATAGGCTTGCATGTCTCAGAGATATGGGCTGATCTTGCAATCGGGATTGTTGTGACAAACACAAAAGACTGGGGACTACTGTTAGTGCAGGTCCCATGAAACAATGCTTGTGAATGGTAATCTAGCTTGCATGCATGAGTCCATAAGGATTCATCAGTTTGCAGTTACAGTAGGACGTTTAATTAATCTCCCAATGGAATGGGGCATTTGTTTGGGTGACATTTAGGCTATGGGCAGATGGCGAGTCAGTGATCCCCACTGGTCTGGTGATAGAGTATGGACAGCTGGGTTAGTTTGTATTATTCTCTAGGCGGTATATAACTAACATGGGTTTCTGGCTTAGACTGTGAGGACGAATGTAATTGGGCCTTAGTTCAATTCCTAATGCTGACCTTACTTAAGCCAGAGTCAATTTAATGAGGCAACAAAAATGTTAATCGGGTCTTGAGTCTACAAAACGAGCAATAATCACTTGCCATGGGTTTTGAGTTTCATAAACCAAAATAAACTCTAGCTCGCAAAACGCAGTTCATCATTTATGGCCCTGCACAGCCTCGACCAGTTTCCTAACCTCGCTCCAATGAAGAAGATGTCTGACAAGTGGAGAGGGAGTCCCCTCGAGAGTTTTGAGATGACATAAGTAATCTCAAGAGAGAGAGAGAGAGAGAGAGAGAGAGAGAGAGAGACACCCTTGAGCCCAAATTCTCAACCTCCTTCAACATAGTTCTTACTGTTCCAAAATAAGCTTTCACTCTGGTCCCATTTTTTTCTTGACTTTGTAATAATGTGAGACGTACTGTACGTAGGAAAGCCAAGGCTTGGGCAGATGCTCAGATGAAAACCAACACATTTTCAATAACAGGCAAGGAGAAAAGCATCCCCCATCCATTACATTCTGTCAGTTCTTCTTCCACATCTCATCTGACATTGACCAGGATATACAGCAGGGGAGTACAATAATCACAGCTTTCCAGAGGCATTTCAGTTTGGACCCTTTTGTCTCTGAGAAATGAAATGTTGCAATCCATACAGTATGTTGCCAGTTAAAAAAGGTAGCGGTAGAAATGAGAAATGGTTTAAAAGTGGGCCTGCTAATCTTGGGAGCAGTACGGTACGGGGAGGCAATGTACACGCACACATGCACACACACACACACACACACGCACACATGCACAACACACACACACACACACACACACACACACACACACACACACACACACACACACACACACACACACACACACACACACACACACACACACACACACACACACACACACACACACGCACAGCATTGAAATGCCAAACTACTACAGAAAAGAGCCTGTTCACCCCTCCGGATGACGCTGGAGCATTGCTGTTTGACACAGGATTAATAACAACAATACTGAGATTTATATGGTGAAGGGCGAAAAGGATATGTCTCTCTCTCTCTCTCTCCGCTCTCTCTCTCTCTCTCTCTCTCTCTCTCTCTCTCTCTCTCTCTCTCTCTCTCTCTCCGCTCTCTCTCTCTCTCTCTCTCTCTCTCTGTTTCTCAATTTCAATTAAATTCAGTTAATTGCTTTATTGGCATGGGAAACATATGTTAACATTGCCAAAGCAAGTGAAGTAGATAGTAAACAAAATTAACAGTACACATTACACTCAGACGTTCCAAAAGAATAAAGACATTTCAAATGTCATATTATGTATATATACAGTGTTGTAACAATGTGCAAATAGTTAAAGTGCAAATGGGAAAATAAATAAACTCTGTCCATTTATTTGAGAGTCTGAGTCTTGGTGGTTTTCCTTTTTCTAGGCTGATTAAGGTTACCATTACTTACATTTTTTGGCGGTAGAACTAGGTATATTACATTTCGTGTTGGAATTGCCCTGGCTTTGGTGGGGATGGCGACCCACATGGGGATGCGTCCCTGTCACTTTGGCACAGCTTACCCTTGTTACCCCTAAAACAAGGGTAACGTACCGCCGTTTATTCCCAATGAGCTATTGGAGTGCAAGTTATTGCGGTGTGGGAAGTTTGCAAGTTCAATTCAGATTGTCCCGTTGGGTTTTTAACACCGGCTCTGAAACAGGTTCTGTTGTTTTGGCGACTGGTGTTTGTGTTTTTGGACTCACCAGAGCAGACTTTGGAGTTATCGTTTATAGTCAAGTATGACAACAGACTGTTTATGACTTATGCTAGTACGGGTAGTCAACAGTGTTTTGAGTGTGGGGATGTTGGCCGTAAGCGACATGCAGGCCCGAAAAGGAGGGGGCGTAGGTGGTCCTTGTAACGCCTGGGCCCACTGATGTAGGTAGAGGTGGGCCGACAGTGGTAGAGCAGCAAAGAGCACATGTTTCTGAGGAACAAGTTGTCCGTGTTGAGGGTACTGAGTTGCAGCTTGTACCAGAGGG
Organism: Thymallus thymallus; assembly: GCA_023634145.1. Taxonomy (NCBI): domain Eukaryota; kingdom Metazoa; phylum Chordata; class Actinopteri; order Salmoniformes; family Salmonidae; genus Thymallus; species Thymallus thymallus. The sequence goes on from CM042422.1 coordinate 21,554,800, forward strand.
GAATATAGCGAAAAATATTGTTGTAGGAGGTAAGGATGGATCTCGGGAGCCACTTCCCCAGACTGGTGAGGAGATGCCCAGTACGAGTAATGGGGTACAGGAGTGGGATCAGGTGGGGCTAGTCTCCCAGGTAGTGGAGGAGATGTCCACTATGAGTAATGGGGTACAGGAGGGGGTTCAGGTGGAGCTAGTCTCCCAGGTAGTGGAGGAGATGCCCACTATGAGTAATGGGGTACAGGAGGGGGTTCAGGTGGGGCTAGTCTCCCAGGTAGTGGAGGAGATGTCCACTATGAGTAATGGGATACAGGAGGGGAGTGTTGAGAGGGATGTGGAAGAGGGGTCTGTGGCCTCAGTAGAGGAGGATCAGGAGAAGGATATGACATCTCTGTTGATATCATAGCATCTGGTGACGACTCAATTTACAATCTAGAGGAGGTAAATGGGTTCCTGGAACAGACTTTTGGTAAATCTTTCAAATTGGCAGATTGTTTTGATGTTGATAAGTTTGTGAGGTCAGCTGTGGTGTTACAGACGACGGTGGGGTTGGACCAGCTGAGTGTTACTGCTGTCACGGCAGCAAAAGGTTGTGGGAAACATGGTGAGGTTAAGAGAAAATTAAAACAATGATGATGATCATGACTCTCAGGGTGTTTTTCTCTCTTTGTCTGGTTTCTCTGTGGTTTCTTCTGTTCTTCCTCTCTCTTTTCCATATGGAGGCACTAAGGGGAGGTTCTCTCAATATTAATGGGGGGAGGGACAGGAATAAGAGTGCTGGGGTATTAGAAGTAATACAACAGAAAAGGCTTCATGTAGTTTTTCTACAGTAGACCCATAGTGATGAGGCTAGTGGGGCTGACTGGGGTATGTGGTGGGAGAAGCAGCATATACTCAGTCATGGTACTCATTTCAGTGCTGGGGTGGCAATTTAGTTTCCCTCAGGCTTAAGGGTGACTGTGGTATCTATTTTTTGTATATGCTCCTAATGAGGGGACAAAGCGTACTGCTGTATTTGATGAAATAAAGGAAACCTTAAGACAGTGTGACCAAGAGGAATTTTGCCGTTGATCACATTGCTGAAGTACTTCACCTGCAGTCAGCTACTTGTCTGTCTGGTCTATTATCTGAGTTTGAGCTTTCTGATGTGTGGAGAGTAAGAAATGCAAAGGTGAGGCAGTACACATGGCTAAAAGGTAATGAAGGTTGTGTCAGTGCAGCAAGGTTAGACAGGTTGTAAGTATCTGAGCACTACTGTGGCAGGGTTGGAAGGAGTGACATCACTCCTGTGGGTTTTTCTGATCATCATATTGTTACTGTTGATATTCTCTTTTCCTGTCCACAAAGGTCATCACCTTATTGGTATTTTAATGTTAAGTTATTACATGATGTCATGTTTTTTGAAAAGTTTTTTTGTTTTGGGAAAAATTGAAGATTACTACATTTTGAGTCCTTGAGACAATGGTGGAAGGTTGGGAAGGCCAAAATATTTGTGTTTTTCCAACAGTATACGGCTCTGTCTTGTATGGAAGTTAAAGAGACTATTAGGGCACTTGAACAGGACATCAAATCTATTGAGTTGAAGTTGCTCAATCAGAATGACCCCGGACTAGTCATGAACTGAGGTCGTTCTTACATGAAAGAGTGAATGGTGCCTTAATTAGGTCTCGCTTTGCTGCCCTCAAGGATATGGATGCTCCTAGCACTTTTTTTTTTTTTACCTAGGGCAGTCGACATTGCAACGCAAACAGATGGTCTGCCTTCGTCTCCCTGATGGGAAGGTGACCACGGATGACGGTGAGATGCGTCAACATGACGTGGATTTCTACTCTGCCCTCTATAAGGCGGAGGATTGTGATTCACTGTGTGCTGATCAGTTGTTACATGGACTTCCTCGACTGGGCCCTGAGCAGAGAGCTGCTCTGGACTCTGACATTACGCTGCTGGAGCTGTCCACTGCAGTTATGCAGCTCTCATCTGGCCGAGCCTCTGGCATCGATGGTTTACCATCTGAATTCTATAAGCACTTTTGGGGGTCTATTGGGGGGGATTTTTATGAAGTAGTGTGTGAATGATGGTTCTCTTCCTGTATCCTGTCAACGTGCTGTGCTTTCATTGTTGCCACAAAGGAAAACAGTCGACCTGTTGCATTGCTGTGTGCAGAATACAAAATGATATCTAAGTGTCTCTCAAACAGGTTGAAAGAATATCTGGGGCTGTTGCTCCACAAGGACCAGTCTTACTGTGTACCAGACCGCTCTATTGTTGATAATTAGTTTCTAATAACAGATGTTTTAGACATTTGTAAACTGTCCGATGTGAATGTGTGCTTGGTTTCTTTGGATCAAGGCTTTTGACCAAGTTGACCACCAGTACTTGTTCAAAACAATGAAAGCCTTTGGGTTTGGGGATGTTTTTTTGTCTTGGATGAGTTTATTGTATGCTGGGGCCTCATGTATGGTGAAGGTGGGGGGTGGGTTGAGCTGCCCCATCCCCGTCCAAAGGGGTATCAGACAGGGATGCCCAATTTCAGGGCAGTTATATTGCCTGGCAATTTAACCAATACTTTGCTTTTTAAGAGCGAGGCTTACTAGTTTCTCTGTGCCAGGGGTTATGAAGGGTCCCACGATAGCACTGTCTGCATATGTACAGTCGTGGCCAAAGGTTTTGAGAATGACACAAGTATTGGTCTCCACAAAGTTTGCTGCTTCAGTGTTCTTAGATCTTTATGTCAGTAGTCACTATGTGTGTGTGTGTGTGTGGGTGTGTGTGTGTGTGTGTGTGTGTGTGTGTGTGTGTGTGTGTGTGTGTGTGTGTGTGTGTGTGTGTGTGTGTGTGTGTGTGTGTGTGTGTGTGTGTGTGTGTGTGTGTGTGTGTGTGTGTGTGTGTGTGTGTGTGTGTGTGTGTGTGTGTGTGTAGGCTCAGTTGTGTCTGCATCTTCATATTGGCTGCTGCTGTAGTAAAAGACATTGACACTCTCTTTATTTCAACCTTTAAATGCTAATGACATTTCATCAAGGCGTAATAGCATAGTCAAAATGATCAGGATGTGACTGACTGATTCAATAGAGATAAGACCCTGAACCATGTTGTCTAAGACTAGTACAACATGGTGGAGATCCATTGAAGGCGTTCAACAATAAAACGTCTCATTAAACTATGAGACAATGACATTTGTCTTGGTTTCATTGTGATCAGTCACGGGAGAAATAAAGCCTGCAAGCATGATGACATCGTGATGGGCGACAAAGATCACCTTGGATGACATCATCGTAGCCGTGAGTGATGTCATAATGGGAGGTCATGCCACCGTCCTCTGAGCAGCAGTGTCTCTCTCTCCACCCCCCCCCACCCTCTGTCCATCCCACACTCTCATCACCCTTTCTCTCTCCACCCCTCTCCCCTGCCTAGTATAATGCTTTTCTTTTACAACACTATCTCTCCCTCTCTCTCTATCCGTACCATCCCCCCCTCTCTCTCTCCCTACCACCCTCCACTATCTCTCCCTCTCTCCCTACCACCCCCCACTATCTCTCCCTCTCTCCCTACCACCCCCCACTATCTCTCCCTCTCCCTACCACCCCCCACTATCTCTCCCTCTCTCCCTACCACCCCCACTATCTCTCCCTCTCTCCACCACCCACCACTATCTCTCCCTCTCTCTCTATCCCTACCATCCCCCACTATCTCTCCCTCTCCCTACCACCCCCCACTACCTCTCTCTCTTTCTCTCTCTCTCTCTCTCTTTCTCTGTATTTTAGTGGAGTTAAAAAGCCAGGTTACAGTGCGGCAGTGGAGGTGTCTCAGGCTTTTTGCAAGATTAATTTCAGGGCCCTGGCCCGCACTCCACTACTGTGTAATGAAAGTGACTCAGGGAATAACTGACTGCAGGATAGAGAGAAAGAGAGGGCAGGCAAGCCCCCACCGAGATACTACCTCAGCAGAAAAGACCCCCCACCCCTCCTATTTTCTCTCCCTTCACCTCAATATTCCCACCACTCCAGTTAATTACTGTAATGGCTTGGCCGTCCTTTGGAGGGTGCTTGGGGGGCAGAGGGCGGGCCTGCAGGAAGTGTAACGACCAGCTCTGTCACGGTCTAACCCCCCCACCTGGGCTACAACCCCCCAGCTGAGAGGAGTGGGTGAAGTGGGGGGGTTGTATGATAATCCAATGTGGTTACCATGCAGTAACTAACTGTATGATAATCCAATGTGGTTACCATGCAGTAACTAACTGTATGATAATCCAATGTGGTTACCATGCAGTAACTAGCTATATGATAATCCAGTGTGGTTACCATGCAGTAACTAACTGTATGATAATCCAGTGTGGTTACCATGCAGTAACTAACTGTATGATAATCCAGTGTGGTTACCATGCAGTAACTAACTGTATGATAATCCAGTGTGGTTACCATGCAGTAGCTAGCTGTATGATAATCCAGTGTGGTTACCATGCAGTAGCTAGCTATATGATAATCCAGTGTGGTTACCATGCAGTAGCTAGCTATATGATAATCCAGTGTGGTTACCATGCAGTAGCTAGCTGTATGATAATCCAGTGTGGTTACCATGCAGTAGCTAGCTATATGATAATCCAGTGTGGTTACCATGCAGTAGCTAGCTATATGATAATCCAGTGTGGTTACCATGCAGTAGCTAGCTGTATGATAATCCAGTGTGGTTACCTTGAAGTAACTAACTGTATGATAATCCAGTGTGGTTACCATGCAGTAGCTAGCTGTATGATAATGCAGTGTGGTTACCATGCAGTAGCTAGCTATATGATAATCCAGTGTGGTTACCTTGAAGTAACTAACTGTATGATAATCCAGTGTGGTTACCATGCAGTAGCTAGCTATATGATAATCCAGTGTGTTTACCATGCAGTAACTAACTGTATGATAATCCAGTGTGGTTACCATGCAGTAGCTAGCTGTATGATAATCCAGTGTGGTTACCATGCAGTAGCTAGCTATATGATAATCCAGTGTGTTTACCATGCAGTAACTAACTGTATGATAATCCAGTGTGGTTACCATGCAGTAGCTAGCTGTATGATAATCCAGTGTGGTTACCATGCAGTAGCTAGCTATATGATAATCCAGTGTGGTTACCATGCAGTAGCTAGCTATATGATAATCCAGTGTGGTTACCATGAAGTAGCTAGCTCTATATTAAGTGGTGTCTTGCAGAAATGCTCTCTTGTATGAAAAGGTGTTTCCCCCGTTAGTTTGAAAATGATTCAGCTGGAGCGAGTCCACTCAGTCTGACAGCTGTTGGAGGAATACCAAATGCTGGCAATTTACTGCTGATAAAGGACGCTGTGTGTTTAGGACGCTGTGTGTTTAGGACGCTGTGTGTTTAGGACGCTGTGTGTTTGGGACGCTGTGGGTTTAGGACGCTGTGGGTTTAGGACGCTGTGTGTTTAGAATGCCAACCCTGATAGTTATTCTTCCAACCCTGATAGGTATTCACCCAAACTTGATAGTACGGTAGGGTTATTCAACCAACCCCGAGGGTTAATCACCCAACCCTGATAGTTATTCTTACAAACCTAATAGTACGGTAAGGCAATTCAACCCTGAACAACCATAGAGTGCATGCAAACAGTCCTGGAACTGCTGGGGTGTCAGGACCTAGCTTAACAATTGTGCATCGTAACTCTGGTCCGTAATCACTCATTCACTCAGGACTTATTTATTCATTCAGGTCTGTATATACTTATTCATGTACAGTTGTTATATCATTATCACGTGCAATATTGCAAGTCATTCTTGGACTTAATTTCCGTAGTCATTCACTCAGGAATGCATTTTAGTATCCTGTCAGTTGTATCTTTTTTATATATATCGAATGTGCAATACGTGCAGTTATCTGTAATTAAACCCTGCGCACTAAGGACTGTATTTTAAGGGAATGACTATTATTACCCCAAATTATATCATACACACATTTAGCTATTTAAGTATCTCTTCCTGTCATTTACCTGTACAGTTAATGTAACCATGCAAATATTAACTTACCTGTAAATTTAACTGTATATTTACCTGTACAGTTAATTTAACCATGCTAAATCTTCACTTACCTGTTCATTTAACCAGTATGTCTATTAAGTAAACTATTATTACCCTCACTCATATCATACAAATTTTTAACTGTTGAAGTATTTCTCTGCCATAGACCTGTATAGTATAGTTAACCATGCACCATCCGCCAATGTATAGTGTACATATTCAGCCAACCACCCATACTATGCAATGTCTTTTTATAGCTTTTTTGCACTCCAGACTTCTTGTATTTCTATACTTTTTCATACTGACGCTCTATGTATCATGTATCGTGTATCTGTCTTTTGTGTATTTTCGTTCTGGCATTTTGCACCAGCCCTATGTTTTGTTGTAGTTGCTTGACAAAGAAATGTCCCCCCGGGGATCAATAAAGTATCTGTCTATCTATCTATCTATCTATCTATCTATCTATCTATCTATCTATCTATCTATCTATCTATCTATCTATCTATCTATCTATCTATCTATCTATCTATCTATCTATCTATCTATCTATCTATGCACAGCAAACATATATAATTTAACCCTCAACATACCTCTTTGCTGTAGTAATCAGACAGAGTTAACACCTCCAGTGCCTTCAGAAAGTATTCATACACATTTTTATAAATTTTTATTTAACTAGGCAAGTCCGTTAAGAACAAATTATTATTTACAATGACGGCCTACACCGGCCAAACCCTCCCCTAACCAATTGTGCGCCGCCGCATGGGACTCCCGATTACAGCCGGTTGTGATACAGCCTGGGATTGAACCTGGATCTGCAGTGACGCCTGTAGCATTGTGATGCAGTGCCTTAAACCGCTGCACCACTCGGGATCCCAAAATCCTACACACAATGCCCCATAATGGCAAAGTGAAAAGATGTTTTAAGTAATGTATTGAAAATGAAATACAGAAATATCTCATTTAAAGTAATTACACCCCTGAGTCAATATTTGTAGAAGCATCTTTGCCAGTGGTTACAGCTGTGAGTCTTTCTGGGTAAGTCTCTAAGAGCTTTCCACACCTGGATTGTGCAACATTTGCCAATTATTATTTTCAATATTATTCAACCTCAAACTGGTTGTTGATCATTGTCTTGCCATCATTGTGTTGCCATAGGTCTTGCCATAGATTTTCAAGTAGATTTAACATAGCAAAATTGTAACTCGGACACTCAGAAACATTCACTGTATTCTTGGTAAGCAACTCCAGTGTAGAGTGTTTTAGGTTATTGTCCTGCTGAAAGGTGAATTCATCTCCCAGTGTCTGGTAGAAAGCAGACTGAACCAGGTTTTCCTCTAGGATTTCGATACTGTAATAATAACTTCAACGTGCTCAAAATGATATTCAATGTCTGCTTTTTAAACATTTTACCCATCTACCAATAGGTGCCCTTTTTTTGCGAGGCATTGGAAAACTTCTATAGTATTTGTGGTTGAATCTGTGTTTGAAATTCACTGCTCGACTAAGGGACCTTACAGATAATCGTACATGTGGGGTACAGAGATGAGGTAGTCATTCAAAAATCACATTAAACACTATTATTGCACACAGAGTCCATTTAACTATTATATGACTTGTTAAGAAAATGTTTAATCTTTAACTTATTTAGGCTTGCCATAACAAAGGGGTTGAATACTTATGGACAACAGACTGGAATGGGCTGGTAACACCGGGGCCCTGTACAAAAAGGGCCAGAGCCGACTCTACTTTCTGAGGAGGCTCAGGTCCTTCAACGTGTGCAGTAAACTACTGCATACCTTCTACCAGTCTGTGGTGGCCAGTGCCATCTTTTTTGCAGTGGTGTGCTGGGGAGCAAACATCAAAGCCGGTGATGCTTCTCGGGTAAATAAGCTGATCAGGAAGGCTAGCTCTGTCCTGGGGATGAGCCTTGACACTCTAGAGGAGGTGGCGGAGAGACGGATCCTGGCCAAACTGCTGGCCATCATGGACAACGTCACCCACCCTCTGCACGCTATGGTTATGACGCAGAGGAGCACTTTCAGTCACAGACTGATCCCACCACGGTGTGCCAGAGAGCGCTACAGGAGGTCCTTCCTGCCGGCGGCTATGAGACTATATAATGCCTCACCGGGGTGCCGTGCCGTCGGCAACATAGATCTGGAACTGTTGGGGTGCTAGGACCTAGTTTAACAATTATGCATCCATCCGTGAGTAACTCTGGTCCGTCAGCACTCATCCACTCAGGACCTATTTATTCATACAGGTCTGTATATACATACTCATGTACAGTTGTTATATTATATCACATGCAATATTGTAAGTAATTATTGGACGTAGGCATTCACTCAGGAATGCATATTAGTATCCTGCCAGTTGCACCTTTTCTCATTGCTTTTAGTATATCGAATGTGCAATAAGTGCAGTTGTCTGTAATTAAACCCTGCGCACTAAGGACTGTATTTTAAGGGAATTACTATTATTACCCCAAATGATATCATACACACATTTAGCTATTAAAGTATCTCTTCCTGTCATTTACCTGTACAGTTTGTGTAAACATGCAAGTATTCACTTATCTGTAAATATAACTGTATACCTAACTGTACAGCTAATTTAACCATGCAAAATTTTCACTTACCTGTTCATTTACCCAGTCTGTCTATTAAGTAAACTATTATTACCCTCGCTCATATCATACGCATTTTTAGCTGCTGAAGTATTTCTCTGCCATCGACCTGTATAGTATAGTTAACCATTCAACATCCACCAATGTATAGTGTACATATTCAGCCAACCACTCATACTATGCAATGTCCTTTTATAGCTTTTTTTTTTTTTTTTTGCACTACAGATATCTTGTATTTCTATACTTTTTCATACTGCCGCTCTATGTATCATGTACCGTGTATCTGTCTTTTGTGTACATTTTGCACCTGCCCTGTGTTTTTGTTGTAGCTGCTTGACAATGAAATTTCCCCCCCGGGGGATCAATAAAGTACCTATCTATCTATCTATCTATCTATCTATTGACTCAATTTGTAAACATTTCAAAAAATATAATTACACTTTGACATATGGGGTAATGTGTGTAGGCCAGTGACAAAAAGTCTCTCAATTCAGGCTGTAACAAAACAAAATCTGGAAAAGGTCAGGGGGTGTGTATACTTTCTGAAGGAACTGTACCTCTATCTTGTAGTAATCAGATGGATTGTTCACACAGATTTCTTGGGGTGGTCACATTCCGCTCCCATGAGAAAATACTTTTTTTGGATGTGGCATAGCTTGCAAACTATCACAGATTTCAAAGGGAGAACCAACTGCGAGCTGTTTAGTGATCTGAACCTACCAGACAAGCTAAATACCTTCTGTGCTCGCTTCAAGGAAAGCAACACTGAACCAAGCATTTGCAGTTTATTTTGGTTGTGTTTTGGGTTATGGTGTGCCCAATAGTAACTGAATGGTGAATGATAACTGGAGTAATTTTCTTTCTAAGTGAGTAGATTAGATGTTTCTGAATCCTGATAAAGCCATGAATAAGAAAAATCATGAATGAATAATGATTAAAGATGAGTAAGAAAGTTGCATAGGCTTAAACAAAACATTCCTTTTTTGGGGGAGGTAGGACCTTTCTGCCCCTGATACCTTCTCAGTCATCATTATGCATAATCATGGTAGCATCCACACTAATGTAGAAGGGTTCAGAAACATCTTAAATTCTTACTAAAATGGCATAAAATGAACTCTAACAGTCACTATTCTGTTGCTATTGGGCAAAACATAACCCCCCCCCAAAAAACCTTTTTATATTTTTTTAATGCAAATGCATTCAGCAAGTTTATAGTCACAAGAGGGATGTAGTCATTGTGTGCTAGGATATATTTTAATACACTATAAGTGCATTTATCTAAATACTTATGACTTCTTCAACTGGGGGGATTAGATGCATAAAGTGCTTTCATTTCTAAACAGTAAAATAGTATATATGTATCAAAATACCCTAAAATAAAAAGCTGACATTTTGGATTGTCGCATTATATGAAATGTTCTACAGTTGAAGTCAGAAGTTTACGTAAACTTAGGTTGAAGTCATTAAAACTAATTTTTCAACCACTCCACAGATTTCATGTTAACAAACTATAGTTTTGGCAAGTCGGTTAGGACATCTCATTTTTGCATGACACAAGTAATTCTTATTTCACTTATAATTCACAATTCCAGTGGGTCAGAAGTTTACATACACTAAGTTCACAGTGCCTTTAAACAGCTTGGAAAATTACAGAAAATTCTGTCATGGCTTTAGAAGCTTCTGATGGGCTAATTGACATCATTTGAGTCAATTGGAGGTGTACCTGTGTATGTATTTCAAGGCCTACCTTCAAACTCACTGCCTCTTTGCTCAACATCATGGGATAATCTAAATAAATCAGCCAAGACAACAGAAAGAAAATTGTAGACCTCCACAAGTCTGGTTCATCCTTGGGAGCAATTTCCAAATGCCTTAAGGTACCACATTAATCTGTACAAACAATAGTACGCAAGTAGGAACACCATGGGACCACGCAGCCGTCATACCGCTCAGGAAGGAGAAGCGTTCTGTCTCCTAGAGATGAACGTACTTTGGTGCGAAAAGTGCAAATCAATCCCAGAACAACAGCAAAGGACCTTATGAAGATGCTGGAGGAAACGGGTACAAAAGTATCTATATCCACAGTAAAAGTCCTATATCGACATAACCTGAAAGGCCGCTCAGCAAGGAAGAAGCCACTGCTCCAAAACCGCCATAAAAAAGCCAGACTGCGGTTTGCAACTGCACATGGGGACAAAGATCGTACTTTTTGAAGACCTCTGGTCTGATGAAACAAAAATATAACTGTTTGGCCATAATGACCATTGTTATGTTTGGAGGAAAAAAGGGGGAGGCTTGCAAGCCGAAGAACACCAACCTAACCGTGAAGCACAGGGGTGGCAGCATCATGTTGTGGGGGTGCTTTGCTGCAGGAGGGCCTGGTGCACTTCACAAAATAGATGGCAACATGAGGAAGGAAAATTATGTGGATATATTGAAGCAACATCTCAAGACATCAGTCAGGAAGTTAAAGCTTGGTCGCAAATACACTGTAGGTCTTCCAAATGGACAGTGACCCCAAGCATACTTCCAAAGTTGTGGCAAAATGGCTTAAGGACAACAATGTCAAGGTATTGGAGTGGCCATCACAAAGCCATGACCTCAACATTTGTGGGCAGAACTGAAAAAGGTTGTGCGAGCAAGGAGGCCTAGAAATCTGACTCAGTTACACCAGTTCTGTCAGGAGGAATGGTCCAAAATTCACCCAATTTATTGTGGGAAGCTTGTGGAAGGCTACCAGAACCGTTTGACCCAAGTTAAACAATTTAAAGGCAATGCTACCAAATACTAATTGAGTGTATGTAAACTTCTGACCCACTGGGAATGTGATGAAAGAAATAAAAGCAGAAATAAATAATTCTCTCTACTATTATTCTGACATTTCACATTCTTAAAATAAAGTGGTGATCCTAACTGAAATGGAAACTGGACTTTTTACTAGGATTAAATGTCAGGAATTGTGAAAAACTGAGTTTAAATGTGTTTGGCCAAGGTGTATGTAAACTTCTGACTTCAACTGTATCTCAAATCTAAAACGCTGACAAACGAGCCAAACTGACAATTTTAACTACACTGTCCAAATACATACAGTATGGAGGGGAGTGTATAAATATACCACATTTTTAGTTTACCAAAGATAAGAGGAGTGATACCACTTTTAACACTGACAGCTGTTACAGATGGAACAAGCTGTGGGGAGATGTTATGGACTGTTCTTCCTCTCTCCGTCTTACATCTTTCCCCTCTCTCTCTCACACACACACACACACACACATCTTTCTCTGTGTGACATATGACAACACTTCACAGCTGTCTCAAAGGCCCTTTCTACGCAGAGATGATTTGCACAGTGGTTGTCACACACCAGGATGTATGGACGGGATACACTCCCAAACACACACCAGGGAAAATGTTTCTACCACTGCTATATCTGTCACATTACAAAGACAAACATATGGTGAGGATATGAGGCGCGACTTCACGGAAATAAATCTGTGAGATGTTGCATAATATATCAGGATGACAGTGCTGATTAATGTACAGTATTGTGTGAGTTGGACGTTTCTAATAATACGAGTGAGTGCAGAAACTCAAAAGCAGCATAATAGTGAAATACCTATTTTTGCCACTTCCTGAATCACACTGAAATGGAAATGTTGCACAGAACCACCTGTAGGTAGACAAGGATCAACAATGCCCTAATAGTAACACCCTTGGTAAATATGAGCAAAACATGCTGTGAAACATTTTTCTTTACTGTTTATCCTCTTGGTATTTCATTAAAATTATTCACAAAAATCAAACCTTTAATTGAATTAAATTATTGAAAAAAATGAATGTGAAATAAATATTTTTCTCCGAAACATGTGTGCCACAATAATTGGCACCCCTAGAAATTCTTATGAGTAAAATATAACTGAAGTATATTCCCATTCATAGTTTACGTTTTTAAGTTCACCTGAGTGCCTGGTAATACTTAAGTGGTAAGCCACGACTTCCTGTTTCACTGGCAGTAGCAGACTGGCCATTGGGAGCACCGGGACATTTCGTTTTGGCCTGCCGTGAATAGTCTTGACCAGCGATAATATAGCAAGCAGGAATGAGTTGACGGAGAATCCACGCGCGACGCACCCTCTCTCTCTGCTGTGTCCCCGCGCGCCAAATGACATCAGGTCTCTACGCGACGCCCATAGCAACCATCTACCTGCTTCACTACCGATAACATTTTAGACAAGTCGCACGGCGAAGTGGACGGTCAGAAAAGGAAAGGTGGAGCAGAGAGGGAGAGAATATAAAAGAGAAAGGCCCTTGCCACAGACGCAGCTAAATGCTGCAAAATGCTGCAAAATAAGCGACATGTTCGCCAGTAAGGGACCAGGTCAATGAACACTAGCTAAAACACACATAACGACACCCAGCATGGCTAGCTAAGTGGCCTAGCTAATAATAGTGACACAACAGCTGGTAGGCTAAACAGTTTACATGTCTTACATCTTCGTGGAGGAATTATATCATAGCAATGAGTGCAACATAGCGATCATAATATGACATTGAAGGCAATATGTTTCAACTAGTAAAACATAGTAAACCTAGACTATGGACTTGCCAGCATTCAGTCATGACTCAAGCCACATAAGCTAGGGAAAGTGCACATACACTGTACAGCGAAACAGGCTACAGTAACATAACCATAATACATCCATGAACATAACACAGTAGGCTGTGTGACACAGCACAGGCAATGACAAACATTAGTACCAGCATTACAAGTTACTACAATAATATACAGCTCTGGGAAAAATTAAGAGACCACTCCAAATAAAGAGACCACTCCAAATATAGAGACCACTCTTAATTATTTCCAGAGCTGTATTAATGTAGCCTACTGATACACTAATGATAGTGAGTCTGATAACAGAGTATTTTCTTTGCGAAGGTGGAGAAGGAAGCAGCAGCAGAACCAGAGCTGCAGGTGATCCTGCAGAACTGGAGATGGTGGTCAGTTCAGAGTCAGACTCAGAGCAGGAACCTCCAGGTACAACTTAAGAGCACAAATCTAAACATGTAGGCTATGATTTTAGATTAATATGTGCTTTATTTATGAGATTATCAGTAGGACTGTAATTGGGGGGCAAACAATCGATGACTGCACAAGTAATACAAGTTTAAGTTGAGGTTATTTACAATGTTAATCTCATTATGCAGAGCAACCAGATGTGCAGACAGAGAGAGAGAGAGAGGGAGAGAGAGAGAGAGAGAGAGAGAGAGAGAGAGAGAGAGGGAGAGAGAGAGAGAGAGAGAGAGGTAGAGAGAGAGAGAGAGAGAGAGAGAGAGAGAGAGAGAGAGAGAGAGAGGTAGAGAGAGAGAGAGAGAGAGAGAGAGAGAGTCCAGTACAGGGTAAATAGAAAGGGACATTGAAGGCACTGAAAATCCATGTGATTATTTTGCCCGTCCTCAGTCCAAGGATTTGGACTTCTTTTTTCAGTACCACCCAAAACAAACCCCTCAAAGAGTCATTCACAATGTATTCCACTCCCAAGATGGCACAAACAGAAAATGGCCGACACTTTTCACCTTTATTTAACCAGGTAGGTCAGTTGAGAACAAGTTCTCATTTGCAACTGCGACCTGGCCAAGACAAAGCAAAGCAGTGTGACAAAAACAACACAGAGTTACACAGTAAACAAACATAGTCAAAAACACAATAGAAAATCTATATACAGAGTGCAAAATGTAGTGCAAAATGCAGTAAGGTTAGGAGGTAGGACAATAAATAGACCATAGTGGTGAAATAAATTACAGATTATCATCATTAACACAGGAATGAAAGATGTGCAAATTATGATGTGCAAATAGATATACTGGAGTGCAAGATTTGTGAAAATAACAAAAATAAATAGAATATGGGGATGAGGTAGTAGTGTGGGCTATTTACAGAAGGGCTATATACAGGTGCAGTGATCGATAAGCAGCTTTGACAACTGATGCTTAAAGTTATTGAGGGAGATAGGAACCTCTAGCTTCAATGATTTTTGCAATTCGTTCCAGTCATTGGCAGCAGAGAACTGGAAGGAATGGCGGCCAAAGGAGGTGTTGGCTTTGGGGGTGACCAGTGAGATATACCTGCTGGAGCGCATGCTACGGGTGGGTGTTGCTATCGTGACCAGTGAGCTGAGATAGGGTGGGGATTTACCTAATAAAGACTTATAGATGACCTGGAGCCAGTGGGTTTGGCGACGAATATATAATGAAGGCCAGCCAACGAGAGCATACAGGTCGCAGTGGTGGGTAGTGTATGGGGCTTTGGTTACAAAACGGATGGCACTGTGATAGACTACATCCAATTTGCTAAGTAGAGTGTTGGAGGCTAGTTTGTAAATGACATCGCCGAAATCAAGGATCGGTAGGATAGTCAGTTTTACAAGGGCATGTTTGGCAGCATGAGTGAAGGAGGCTTTGTTGCGAAATAGGAAGCCAATTCTGGATTTAATTTTGGATTGGAGATGGTTGATGTGAGTCTGGAAGTTGAGGTAACTCACTCCTTGTTCTGCTCAGTATGTCTTGCATTCGCAAAACCTTCATCCAGTGATAGTGCATTTGTCAAAGGAGGCATGCAGTTCTGGAAACATGCCCATCAGAGGATACAGGAACATGAGAGAAGCAAGAACCATAGAGAAAGTGCAGAAGCCCTTTTTCCTCAGAGCCAGAAAAGCAGACATCCGTACCCTTCTGAGTGATAAGCAAATGTCAGTTCAACGAGACCAGGTCAGAAAGAGGAGGCAGGTCAAGGAACGTGTGATTGATGTAGTTAAAGTTATTGGTAAATGTAGGCTTAGCTACAGAGGACACAGACACAAAGCTGCATATAACTTGGAAAACATGGCCGTCAATCATGGCAAGTTTCTTGAGCTTATATTGTTGCTAAGCAAATATGATGTCTGCCTACAAGAGCATGTTAGTGATTGCATTGCTCACAGGAGACTCCTAACCAAGTTCACATATGGTGTAACTCACATGTCCTCAACCTTGTGCTAACTGACACCACTGGGGTTGTTGTGGCAAGTGAATCCCTTTTCTCACTACTGAATGACATTGCAGTGTTAATACAGTAATGATGTGCAACAAAAAGTTGTTGAGCTGCACAAATCATGAATTGGCTAATAGAAAATAGCTCAACGGTTCAGGGCAATAATTTAGAAGTTTAAAGCAACTGGAGTTTTTAACAATCGGCCTGGAAGAGGACGTGTGTCTATATTGACCCCATGCACAGTGAGGAGGATGGTTCGAGTGGCCAAAAAATCTCCAAGGATCACAGCTGGAGAATTGCAGAGGTTAGTTGGGTCTTGGTCAGTTGTTTGGGAGGATTGCCATAAAAAAGCCTTTGCTGTCATCAAACAACAAACTCAAGCACCTAGAGTTTGCCAAACGCTACTGGAACTTTCAATGGGACCGGGTTCTATGGTCAGATGAGACAAAAATAGAGCTTTTTGGAAACAAACACCAGAGGTGGGTTTGATGTAGACAGAAAGATAGCCATGCAGAAAAGTACCTTATCCCCACTGTGAAGTATGATGGTGGATCTTTGATGTTGTGGGACTGTTTTTCTTCCAAAGGTCCTGGACAACTTGTTAGGATACATGGTATGATGGACTCCATTAAGTACCAATAGATAATAAATCAAACCTGATTGCCTCTGCTAGGAAGCTTAAACTGGGCCATGGATGGATCTTCCAGCAGGACAATGATCCAAGGTACACCTCAAAATCAGTTTGGTGGATGGGACTACAAGAGAGCTGGAAGTCCCATCCACCAAACTACCAGGTGTGAAACAGGGAAGAGACTCAGAGGGTATGCTAATTTGGTATAGAGCAGACCTAACCCACTATATTTAATTAGTCAAAACAGGAACAATTTACATCTGGCTAGAAATCAATAAAAAAAATATTTCAACAGAGAAAAATGTCCTCATGTGTGTTACCTATATCCCCCAACTATAACCCCCATTTTGCAGGTTTTCCCAATTACAAAGCATGTAGCAGTCTGTCATTTTTATCATAGGTACTCTTCAACTGTGAGTGACGGAATCTAAAACAAATATCCAGAACATCACATTGTATGATTTCTAAGTAATTAATTTGCATTTTATTGCATGACATAAGTATTTGATACATCAGAAAAGCAGAACTTAATATTTGGTACAGAAACCTTTGTTTGCAATTACAGAGATCATACGTTTCCTGTAGTTCTTGACCATGTTTGCACACACTGCAGCAGGGATTTTGGCCCACTCCTCCATACAGACCTTCTCCAGATCCTTCAGGTTTCGGGGCTGTCGCTGGGCAATACAGACTTTCAGCTCCCTCCAAAGATTTTCTATTGGGTTCAGGTCTGGAGACTGGCTAGGCCACTCTTGAGATGCTTCTTACAGAGCCACTCCTTAGTTGCCCTGGCTGTGTGTTTCGGGTCGTTGTCATGCTGGAAGACCCAGCCACGACCCATCTTCAATGCTCTTACTGAGGGAAGGAGGTTGTTGGCCAAGATCTCGCGATACATGGCCCCATCCATCCTCCCCTCAATACGGTGCAGTCGTCCTGTCCCCTTTGCAGAAAAGCATTCCCAAAGAATGATGTTTCCACCTCCATGCTTCACGGTTGGGATGGTGTTCTTGGGGTTGTACTCATCGTTCTTCTTCCTCCAAACACGGCGAGTGGAGTTTAGACCAAAAAGCTCTATTTCTGTCTCATCAGACCACATGAACTTCTCCCATTCCTCCTCTGGATCATCCAAATGGTCATTGGCAAACTTCAGACGGGCCTGGACATGCGCTGGCTTGAGCAGGGGGACCTTGCGTGCACTGCAGGATTTTAATACATGACGGCGTAGTGTGTTACTAATGGTTTTCTTTGAGACTGTGGTCCCAGCTCTCTTTAGGTCATTGACCAGGTCCTGCCGTGTAGTTCTGGGCTGATCCCTCACCTTCCTCATGATCATTGATGCCCCACGAGGTGATATCTTGCATGGTGCCCCAGACCGAGGGAGATTGACCGTCATCTTGAACTTCTTCCATTTTCTAATAATTGCGCCAACAGTTGTTGCCTTCTCACCAAGCTGCTTGCCTATTGTCCTGTAGCCCATCCCAGCCTTGTGCAGGTCTACAATTTTATCCCTGATGTCCTTACACAGCTCTCTGGTCTTGGCCATTGTGGAGAGGTTGGAGTCTGTTTGATTGAGTGTGTGGACAGGTGTCTTTTATACAGGTAACGAGTTCAAACAGGTGCAGTTAATACAGGTAATGAGTGGAGAACAGGAGGGCCTCTTAAAGAAAAACTAACAGGTCTGTGAGAGCCAGAATTCTTACTGGTTGGTAGGTGATCAAATACTTATGTCATGCAATAAAATGCAAATTAATTATTTAAAAATCATACAATGTGATTTTCTGGATTTTTGTTTTAGATTCCGTCTCTCACAGTTGAAGTGTACCTACGATAAAAATTACAGACCTCTACATGCTTTGTAAGTAGGCAAACCTGCAAAATCGGCAGTGTATCAAATACTTGTTCTCCCCACTGTATGCTGTTTCACATGTCTTTGTGCTTGTCTCCACCCCCCTCCAGGTGTTGTCCATCTTCCCCATTATCCCCAGGGTATTTATACCTGTGTTCTGTGTTTGTCTGTTGCCAGTTCATCTTGTCTTGTCAAGCCTATCAGCGTTTTTATACCTGTGTTCTGTGTTTGTCTGTTGCCAGTTTGTCTTGTCTCCCCTGACCCTGAGCCTGACCCTGATCCTGACCCTGAGCCTGAGCCTGAGCCTGACCCTGACCCTGCCTGCCGTTCTGTACCTTACGGACTCCACCCTGGATTACTAACCACTGCCTGCCCTTGACCTGTCGTTTGCCTGCCCCCTGTTTTGTAAATAAACATTTGTTATTTTGAACAGTCTGCATCTGGGTCATATCCTGAGGTCTGATAGAAATGCTATAGATGAAAGGAAAGTAGTGTTGAAATCTACCAAAAACAATTAGACAACAGTAAAATCTTTTAGACAACTTCTTGGACAAAACATTTCACTGTAATAGTGAAGGTGTAAACTTAGCGGTAGAAAATCTCAACAGTATATTTGACCTCTCATCTTCCCCATCAAATTTAAACATTTCATGCCGACAACCTAAGACATTTAACAATGACAGATGGTTTGATGAAGAATGCAAAAACCTAAGAAAGAAATTGAGAAACCTATCCAACGAAAAACAGAGACCCAGAAAACCTGATCCTACACCTTCACTATGGTGAATCACTAAAACAATACAGAAATACACTACGGAAAAAGAAGGAACAGCACGTCAGAAACCAGCTCAATGTAATTGAAGAATCCATAGAATCAAACCACTTCTGGAACTCACTAAACAAACAACACAGAGTTATCAATCCAAAACCACTTCTCCAATCTGTTTGGATCTACAACAAAGAACAAAGAGCAAAAACATTATACACGATCAAATACAAATCTTAGAATCAACTATTAAATACTACCAGAACCAACTGGATTCTCCAATTACATTGAATGAACTACAGTAAAAAATACAAAGCCTGCAATCTTAAAAGGCCTGTGGTGTTGATGGTATCCTCAATGAAATAATAAAATATATAGACCACAAATTCCAATTGGCTATACTTAAACTCTTTAACATCATCCTTAGCTCTGTCATCTTCCCCAATATTTGGAACAAAGGACTGATCACCCCAATCCACAAAAGTGGAGACAAATTTGACCCCAATAACTAGGGTAAGATATGCTTCAACAGCAACCTTGGGAAAACCCTCTGCATTATCATCAACAGCAGACTAGTACATTTCCTCAGTGAAAACAATGTACTGAGCAAATGTAAAATTGCCGTTTTACCAAATGACTGTACAACAGGCCACATATTCACGTTGCACACACTTTATTGACCCAAAAAACTGTTAAATTTGGCTAAAAACATGCACATTTATTTCCACAGGGCCGTAGGGTGAGACAGGGATGTAGCTTGAGCCCCACCCTCTTCAACATATACAGTTGAAGTCGGAAGTTTACATACACTTAGGTTGAAGTCATTAAAACTCATTTTTCAACCACTCCACAGATTTCATGTTAACAAACTATAGTCTTGGCAAGTCGGTTGGACATCTACTTTGTGCATGACACAAGTAATTCTTCCAACAATTGTTTACAGACAGATTATTTCACTTAGAATTCACTATATCACAATTCCAGTGGGTCAGAAGTTTACATACACTAAGCTGACTATGCCTTTAAACAGCTTGGAAAATTCCAGAAAATGACTTTGGCTTTAGGCTAATTGACATCATTTGAGTCAATTGGAGGTGTACCTGTGTATTTATTTCAAGGCCTACCTTTAAAATCACTGCCTCTTTGCTCGACATCATGGGAAAATCAAAATAAATCAGCCAAAGACCTCAGAAAAAAAATTGTTGACCTCCACAGGTCTGGTTCATCCTTGGGAACAATTTCCAAATGCCTGAAGGTACCACAAAGCCCTGACCTCAATCCTATAGAAAATGCGTGGGCAGAACTGAAAAAGCGTGTGCGAGCAAGGCGGCCTACAAAAGGACTGGTGTAACTGAGTCAGGTTTGTAGGCCTCCTTGCTCACACGCTTTTTCAGCGGAAATAAATAATTATTTCTACTATTTCACATTCTTAAAATAAAGTGGTGGTCCTAACTGACCTAAGACAGGGAATGTTTACTAGGATTACATTTCAGGAATTGTGAAAAACTGAGTTTAAATGTATTTGGCTAAGTTGTATGTAAACTTCCGACTCTGCAGCACCCGGCCTCACCTTACTAGAATCTGAAGTCAAATGTCTACTGTTTGCTGATGATCTGGTGCTTCTGTCTCCAGCCAAGCAGAACCTATAGCAGCACCTAGATCTTCTGCACAGATTCTGTCAGACCTGGGCCCTGATAGTAAATCTCAGTAAGACAGAAGTAATGGTGTTCCAAAAAATGTCCAGTTGCCAGGACCACAAATACAAATTCCATCTAGACATCATTGCCCTAGAGCACACAAAAAACTATACTTACCTTGTAACTTCCACATCAGGTAACTTCCACAAAGCTGTGAACGATCTGACAGACAAGGTAAGAACAGCCTTCTAGGAACATAGAACCCATTGCCCTTTATGGTTGTGAGGTCTGGGGTTCCGCTCACCAACCAAGAATTCACAAAATGGGACAAACACCAAATTGAGACTCTGCATGCAGAATTTTACAAAAAATATCCTCCATGTACAACGTAAAACACCAAATAATGCATGTAGAACAGAATTAGGCTGATACCCGCTAATTATCAAAATCCAGAAAAGAGCCATTCAATTCTTAAACCTCCTTAAAGGAAGCGATTCCCAAACCTTCCATAACAAAGCCATCACCTGGAGAAGAGTCCCCTGAGCAAGCTGGTCCTGGGGCTCTGTTCACAAACCCCACAGAGCCCCAGGACAGCAACATAATTAGACCCAACCAAATCATGAGAAAACAAAAAGATAATTACTTGACACATTGGAAAGAATTTACAAAGAATGATGGCCCTAAACAGAGAGTACAGTACACAGTGGCAGAATACCTGACTACTGTGGCTGACCCAAAATGAAGGAAAGCTTCATGAGGTAGTCACTTGGAATGCAATATAAAAGTTAATTTGTTGAATTCTTTTCTTTCTTAATGCGTTTGAGCCAATCAGTTGTGTTGTGACAAGGCACGGCTGGTATACAGAAGATAGCTCTATTTGGTAAAAGACCAAGTCCATATTATGGCAAGAACAGCTCAAGTAAGCAAAGAGAAACAAAAGTCCATCATTACTTTAAGTCATGAAGGTCAGCCAATCTGGAAAATGTCAAGAACTTTGAAAGTTTCTTGTGCAGACACAAAAACCATCAAGCGCTATGATGAAACTGGCTCTCATGAGGACCGCCACAGGAAAGGAAGACCCAGAGTTACCTCTGCTGCAGAGGAAAAGTTCATTAGAGTTACCAGCCTCAGAAATTGAAGCCAAAGTAAATGCTTCACAGAGTTCAAGTAACAGACATCTCAACATCAACTGTTTAGAGGAGACTGTGTGAATCAGACCTTCATGGTCGAATTGCTGCAAAGAAACCACTACTAAAGGACATCAATAAGAAGAAGAGACTTGGGCCAAGAAACATGAGCATTGGAAATCTGTCCTTTGGTCTGATGAGTCCAAAATTGAGATTTGGGGGTTTTCGGTTAGGGTTGAGGTTAGGGTTAGAGTAAGGGTAAGGGTATGAGTATGGATTAGGGTTAGGGTTAGGGAAAATAGGATTTTGAATGGGACTGAATTGTGTGTCCCCACAAGGTTAGCTGTACAAGACTGTGTGTGTGTGTGTGTGTGTGTGTGTGTGTGTGTGTGTGTGTGTGTGTGTGTGTGTGTGTGTGTGTGTGTGTGTGTGTGTGTGTGTGTGTGTGTGTGTGTGTGTGTGTGTGTGTGTGTGTGTGTGTGTGTGTGTGTGTGTGCGTGTGTGTGTGTGTGTGTAAAAGCATGGTGTATTTCTGCTGCCATTTCACACATCAATAATGCAACAACATCGGACCCTCTAGAGGTACTATTTTCTCTCTCTGCGGTTGTCAGGGGTGATCACTTTGAGTGTCAGCTGATCAAAAGGAGAAGCAAGAAGAGAGACAACAACAAGCATCATCTGACAATTGGCAGATCAGGAATTTGCACTGATGAAGCTCCTTTAGGAAGATGGGATAACACTGAAAGAAAACGGACATTTATACAGTTTGTCCTTCACGCTTGAGGAAACAGATTATATTCTCACTTAACTGCGTCAGAAGGGTCACTGTACATTTCTCTGTGCTTCCTCTTAACGTTAAATTGGAGGGGCTGGATTGAGGATGAGTACAGCAATACTGTATGGTGGTATGACACTTCTGCTCAGTGTGAGGAAATAGACATTTCATGTTACAGTCTGGTTCTGACTCTGTTCCTCTCTCCCTTTCTCCCTCTCTATCTCTCTTTCTCTCTCTCTCTCTCTCTCTCTCTCTCTCTCTCTCTCTCTCTCTCTCTCTCTCTCTCTCTCTCTCACTCTCTCTCTCTCTCTCTCTCTCTCAGGCTGTGGTCTCTCTCTCTCTCTCGCTCTCTCTCTCTCTCTCTCTCTCAGGCTGTGGTATCTCTCTCTCTCTCTCTCTCACTCACTCTCTCTCAGGCTATGATCTCTCTCTCTCTCTCTCTTTCTCTCTCAGGCTGTGGTCTCTCTCGCTCTCTCTCTCTCAGGCTGTGGTCTCTCTCTCTTTCTCTTTCAGGCTGTGGTCTCTCTCTCTTTCTCTCTCTCTCTCTCTCTCTCTCTCTCTCTCTCTCTCTCTCTCTCTCTCTCTCAGGCTGTGGTCTCTCTCTCTATCTCTTTCTCTCTCTCAGGCTGTGGTCTCTCTCTCTCTCTCTCTCTCTCTCTCTCTCTCTCTCTCTCTCTCTCTCTCTCTCTCTCTCTCTCTCAGGCTGTGGTCTCTCTCTCTCTCTCTCCATATCTCACTCTCCTTCTATTCTCTCTCTTCCTTGTAATTCCTCTCAGATTGATCTCAAGAGGTTCCAAATAGACGAAGGATGCCCGGCCCATCCAGCCCCGAGCTAATGAGTGATTGGGGGAAGAGCCTTCCCATCATGTCTTCTTCACGGACTGTGACTTATTCAGTCAGGTTCACTGACTGAGCGTTCACCGCTCAACGCACAGAAAGCTACAAGCACTCAGCTCAAAGAAGCATCCCAATTAGCGTAGCGCTAATGAATTTCATGAATGGAAAGTTAGCAGTTATGTAATGGCTGTGAAGAAGCTATATTACACTTTGACTTTTCAATAGCATAGTGTGGGAGTGGTAGGTAATTATAATAATGACCACTCAAAACAGCCAGGGCAGCTAAGAGCAGCTAAGAGCAGCTAAGGGCAGCTAAGGGCAGCTAAGGGCAGCTAAGAGCAGCTAAGGGCAGCTAAGAGCAGCTAAGGGCAGCTAAGAGCAGCTAAGAGCAGCTAAGAGCAGCTAAGGGCAGCTAAGGGCAGCTAAGAGCAGCTAAGAGCAGCTAAGGGCAGCTAAGGGCAGCTAAGAGCAGCTATGAGCATCTAAGGGCAGCTAAGAGCAGCTAAGAGCAGCTAAGAGCAGATAAGGGCAGCTAAGGGCAGCTAAGAGCAGCTAGGGTAGCTAGGGTAGCCAGGGCAGTTAAGGGCAGCTTACAGCAGCTAAAGGCAGCCAGTGAAGCTAAGGGAAGCTAAGGGTAGCTAAGGATCCTGGGAAGCTAAAATCAGCTAAAGGCCGAGAAGGGCAGCTAAGGGCCGAGAAGGGCAGCTAAGGGAAGCCAGGTAAGCTAAGGGCAGCTAAGGACAGTCAAGGGCAGCCAGGGAAGCTAAGGGCAGTTAAGGGCTAGATTCAATCAGTTTAGTGTTAACCTGTGATAACCGACAATCTGCATAGCATATCATTGTTTTGTACATTATATGCTTTAATATATATACAGTGCATTCGGAAAGTATCCCTTGACTTTTTCCACATTTTGTTACATTACAGCCCTATTCTAAAACTGATAAAATGATTTGTTTCCCTCATCAATCTACACGAAATACCCCATAATGACAAAGCGAAAACATAAAAACCTTATTTACATACAGTCGTATGCAAAGGTTTGGGCACCCCTGACAATTTCCATGATTTCCATTTATAAATAATTGGGTGTTTGGATCAGCATTTTCATTTTGATCTATCAAATAACTGATGGACACAGTAATATTTCAGTAGTGAAATTAGGTTTATCGGATTAACAGAAAATGTGCAATATGCAACAAAACGAAATTAGACAGGTGCATAAATTTGGGCACCCCAACAGAAAAATCACATCAATATTTAGTAGAGCCTCCTTTTGCTAAAATAACAGCCTCTAGATGCTTCCTATAGCCTCTAATGAGTGTCTGGATTCTGGATGAAGGTATTTTGGACCATTCCTCCTTACAAAACATCTCCAGTTCAGTTAGGTTTGATGGTTGCCGAGCATGGACAGCCCGCTTCAAATCATAACACAGATTTTCAATTATATTCAGGTCTGGGGACTGGAATGGCCATTCCAGAACATTGTACTTGTTCCTCTGCATAAATGCCCGGGTAGATTTTGAGCAGTGTTTTGGGTCGTTGTCTTGTTGAAATATCCAGCCCCGGCGTAACTTCAACTTTGTGACTGATTCTTCAACATTATTCCCAAGAATCTGCTGATATTGAGTGGAATCCATGCGACCCTCAACTTTAACAAGATTCCCAGTACCGGCACTGGCCACACAGCCCCACAGCGTGATGGAACCACCAAATTTTATTGTGGGTAGCAAGTGTTTTTCTTGGAAAGCTGGGTTCTTTTGCCGCCATGCATAACGGCCCTTGTTATGACCAAATAACTCAATCTTTGTTTCATCAGTCCACAGCACCTTATTCCAAAATGAAGCTGGCTTGTCCAAATGTGCGTTTGTGGCATGTGTACAGAAAAGGCTTCTTCCGCATCACTCTCCCGTACAGCTTCTCCTTGTGCAAAGTGCGCTGAATTGTTGAACGATGCACAGTGACACCATCTGCAGCAAGATGATGTTGTAGGTCTTTGGAGGTGGTCTGTGGGCTGTTTTTGACCGTTCTCACCATCCTTCGCCTTTGCCTTTCCGATATTTTACTTGGCCTGCCACTTCTGGCCTTAACAAGAACTGTGCCTGTGGTCTTCCATTTCCTCACTATGTTCCTCACAGTGGACACTGACAGCTTACATCTCTGCGATAGCTTTTTGTATCCTTCCCCTAAACCATAATGTTGAACAATCTTTGTTTTCAGGTCATTTGAGAGTTGTTTTGAGGCCCCCATGTTGCCACTCTTCAGAGGAGAGTCAAAGAGAACAACAACTTGCAATTGGCCACCTTAAATACCTTTTCTCATGATTGGATGCACTTGTCTATGAAGTTCAAGGCTTAATGAGCTCACCAAACCAATTGTGTGTTCCAATTAATCACTGCTAAGTAGTTACAGGTATTCAAA
The DNA here is from genome assembly GCA_023634145.1 of Thymallus thymallus. NCBI lineage: Eukaryota > Metazoa > Chordata > Actinopteri > Salmoniformes > Salmonidae > Thymallus > Thymallus thymallus. Next base: position 21,580,504 of record CM042422.1, read on the forward strand.
TCAACAGAATGACAAGGGTGCCCAAATTTTTGCATAGCCTATTTTTCACATCTGATTTAATTTCAAACAACTTAATATTGCTACACTAAAAATCTTTGTCTGGCAATACCCCAGTACTCAGCTTTTATTAGAAAATGAATGGCATGCCACTGTGATCATTTTCTGTGATGACAGAGTAAATTATTATGCAGCCTCAGAGGGGTGCCCAAACTTTTGCATACGACTTTAACTATTCAGACCCATTGCTATGAGACTCCAAATTGAGCTTAGGTGCATCCTGTTTCTATTGTCGGACGCCACTCCTCAGTAAAAGGCACATGACAGCCCGTTTGGAGTTTGCCAAAATGCACTTAAATGACTCTCAGACCATGAGAAACAAGATTCACTTGTCTGATGAAACCAAGATTGAACTCTTTGGCCTGAATACCATGCGTCAGGTCTGGAGGAGACCTGGCACCATCCCTACGGTGAAGCGTGGTGGTGGCAACATCATGCTGTGGGGATGTTTTTCAGCGGCAGGGACTGGGAGACTAGTCAGGATTGAGGGAAAGATTAACGGAGCAAACTACAGAGAGATCCTTGATGAAGACCTGCTCCAGAGCACTCTCAGACAGGGGCGAGGTTCACCTTCCAACAGGAAAATGACACTAAGCACACAGCCAAGAAAACGCAGGAGATTCTACAGGACAATCCTCTGAATGTCCTTGAGTGGCCCAGCCAGAGCCCGGACTTGAACCTGATCGAACATGTACAGCGACGCTCCCAATCCAACCTGACAGAGCTTGGGAGGATCTGCAGAGAGGAATGTGAGAAACTCCCAAAATACAGGTGTGCCAAGCTTGTAGCCTCATACCTGAGAAGATTTGAGGCTGTAATCAAAGGTGCTTCAACAAAGCTGCTTCAACAAAGTACTGAGTAAATGGTCTGAATACTTACAGTTGAAGTCAGAAGTTTACATACACCTTAGTCAAATACATTTAAACTCAGTTTTTCACAATTCTTGACATTTAATCCTAGTAAATATTCCCTGTCTTAGGTAAGTTAGGATCACCACTTTATTTTAAGAATGTGAAATGTCAGAATAATAGTAGAGAGTGATTTATTTCAGATTTGATTTATTTCATCACATTCCCAGTGGGTCAGACGTTTACATACACTCAATTAGTATTTGGTAGCATTGCCTTTAAATTGTTTAACTTGGGTCAAACGTTTCGGGTAGGCTTCCACAAGATTCCCATAATAAGTTGGGTGAATTTTGGCCCATTCCTCCTGACAGAACTGGTGTAACTGAGTCAGGTTTGCAGGTGTCCTTGCTCGGACACGCCTTTTCAGTTCTGCCCACACATTTTCTAAGGGATTGAGGTCAGGGCTTTGTGATGGCCACTCCAATACCTTGCCTTTGTTGTCCTGGAGCCATTTTGCCACAACTTTGGAAGTATACTTGGGGTCATTGTCCATTTGGAAGACCCATTTGAGACCAAGCTTTAACTTCCTGACTGATGTCTTGAGATGTTGCTTCAATATATCCACATAATTTTCCTTCCTCATGTTGCCATCTATTTTGTGAAGTGCACCAGTCCCTCCTGCATCAAAGCAACCCCACAACATGATGCTGCCACCCCCGTGCGTCACAGTTGGGATGGTGTTCTTCGGCTTGCAAGCCTTCCCCTTTTTCCTCCAAACATAACGATGGTCATTATGGCCAAAAAGTTCTATTTTTGTTTCATCAGACCAGAGGACATTTCTAAAAAAAAATACGATCTTTGTCCCCATGTGCAGTTGCTAACCGTAGTCTGGCTTTTTTATGGCGGTTTTGGAGCAGTGGCTTCTTCCTTGCTGAGCGGCCTTTCAGGTTATGTCGATATAGGACTTGTTTTACTGTGGCTACAGATACTTTTGTATCTGTTTCCTCCAGCATCTTCACAAGGTCCTTTGCTGTTGTTCTGGGATTAATTTGCACTTTTCGCACCAAGGTACGTTCATCTCAATCCTGAGCGGTATGGCGACTGCGTGGTCCCATGGTGTTTATACTTGCGTACTATTGTTTGTACAGATGAACGTGGTAGCTTCAGGCGTTTGGAAATTGCTCCCAAGGATGAACCAGACCTGTGGTGGTCTACAATTTTTTTCTGAGGTCTTGGCTGATTAATTTGGTTTTCCCGTGATGTCGAGCAAAGAGGCACTGAGTTTGAAGGTAGGCCTTGAAATAAATCCACAGGTACACCTCCAATTGACTCAAATGATGTCAATTAGCCTAAAGCCATGACATCATTTTCTGGAATTTTCCAAGCTGTTTAAAGGCACAGTCAACTTAGTGTATGTAAACTTCTGACCCAGTGGAATTGTGATATAGTGAATTATAAGTGAAATAATCTGTCTGTAATCAATTGTTGGCAGAATTACTTGTGTCATGCACAAAGTAGATGTCCTAACCGACTTGCCAAAACTATAGTTTGTTAACATAAATTCTGTGGAGTGGTTGAAAAATGAGTTTTAATGACTTCAACCTAAGTGTATGTAAACTTCCGACTTCAACTGTATTTAAATGTGATATTTCAGGTTTTTTATATGCATTTTAGAAATTTATTTAAAAAACGTGTCATTATGGGTTATTGTGTCCCATCTATCTCTGAAGATCCTCCAGTTTTGCAATTTGTAGGATGTATGATCTTAATTTGATCACTCTTTTGTTGCTTAGAAAAAGAAATGCAAACGTGTAGTGTACTAGAGTTTTAAAAAGGTTTCTAACATTTGTAATTTCCACTTTTAAATTTCACACTTGATTTGTCCTAATGAAAAGTTTATCAACCCCCACAAAAATGTCCATGAACTATAATAATTGACATTTCCTGTTGCTGCAGGATTATTTTCCTGCCAAAGCAAACTGGCTCAAATTAACATCATACATCTGTAGCTAACCATGTTACTTCATCAAACTGGCAGAAAATTGCCCTGATTCTCTAATGAATTAGCCTGTCCCTCTGTAGATGACATTGCTGCAGGGGGAAAAGCTGTGTTGTAAGCCCGCCAATCTCTCTCTCTCTCTCTCTTTCTCTCTCTCTCTCTCTCCTCATGCTATCCGGTATGATTGTGACATCCCTACCCCATTGAAGTTGAAATGTGAAAAGGTTAATGTTAGGGTAAGTTATGGTTAGAGTAAGGGTAGGGGCTAAGGTTAGGGTTTAGGGTAGCTCCCGTACAGCACTGATAAAAAGCAAAAGGCAAGAGAGGAAAAGTAATTCACAGCCCAATGTTGCTGCATCATAAGAGGTCTGTGATATTTCAGCCCAGCATTGGTTTATCTGGCATATCCATCATAGATGACTGGGCACTATTTCTTAATGTCATTGTGAGAATGGTGGGTTCAATTGAAATGCTACTCTCCTAGACTGTCCCATGACTTGGCCTGGGGATCGAACTCCCAACCTTCCAATCTCAGGGCAGACACTCAAACCACAAGGCCACTGAATCGTTGGTTAAGGCAATTTTTGATATTTGGTATTTTATTAGGACCTGTTGCAAAAGCAGCAGCTACTCGTCCTGGGGTTGACAAAAACCATGAAATATGACATAATACAGAACATCAATAGACAAAAATAAACCAGTCTTGTGATGTATCACGCATCACCAAATTTACCCTGAATCACCAAACGTGCCCTCAAGGCTGCTTCAATGAGTTCCTTTAATAACACTGACATAATAATAATGTGTGTGTGTGTGCCTGTGTGCATACATAATACAATTAAATATACAGTATGTATTATTTTCAAGAAATAAACCAGTAGTGTGTTGTATCACGCATTGTCTACCTGGAAATTCTTTGAGACAGTTGAAGATTCTTTTGGACTGTTAATTTTCTGAGCCTTCCAAAAGCTGAAATATTTTGGCTCATACTGAATCAAATAAATGATTCACGTTAACATCATACATAAAACAACATCTGCATACTAAATTGTTATACAAACAGGAAACAAGGCTAGCGGATTCCTGATGAATACTTCATGACTGATTCTGTAAAATGTCTACAAAGGGCATGTTGTGTTTTTCTTAACTGAATCTCCATGCTGATAGACATCAACTTCTTTAAAAGAAGAGGGAGATATGTGGAGAACAACCCATAGGACAGCTGTCTTTCCTAGTAAATTTGTGCACTAGATACAGTGTATATATATATATAGTATATATATCACTTGTGTAACTCTGTGTTGTTTTTTGTCGCACTGCTTTGCTTTGTCTTGGCCAGGTCGCAGTTGTAAATGAGAACTTGTTCTCAACTGGCCTACCTGGTTAAATAAAGAAAGAATGAAAGAAAGAATGAAAGAAAGAAAGAAAGAAAGAAAAAAAAAAAAATATATATATATATATATAAAATATATACAGTGGGGAGAACAAGTATTTGATACACTGCCGATTTTGCAGGTTTTCCTACTTACAAAGCATGTAGAGGTCTGTAATTTTTATCATAGGTACACTTCAACTGTGAGAGACGGAATCTAAAACAAAAATCCAGAATATCACATTGTATGATTTTTAAATAATTAATTTGCATTTTATTGCATGACATAAGTATTTGATCACCTACCAAACAGTAAGAATTCCGGCTCTCACAGACCTGTTAGTTTTTCTTTAAGAAGCCCTCCTGATCTCCACTCATTACCTGTATTAACTGCACCTGTTTGAACTCGTTACCTGTATAAAAGACACCTGTCCACACACTCACTCAAACAGACTCCAACCTCTCCACAATGGCCAAGACCAGAGAGCTGTGTAAGGACATCAGGGATAACATTGTAGACCTGCACAAGGCTGGAATGGGCTACAGGACAATAGGCAAGCAGCTTGGTGAGAAGGCAACAACTGTTGGCTCAATTATTAGAAAATGGAAGAAGTTCAAGATGACGGTCAATCTCCCTCTGTCTGGGGCACCATGCAAGATCTCACCTCGTGGGGCATCAATGATCATGAGGAATGTGAGGGATCAGCCCAGAACTACACGGCAGGACCTGGTCAATGACCTGAAGAGAGCTGGGACCACAGTCTCAAAGAAAACCATTAGTAACACACTATGCCATCATGGATTAAAATCCTGCAGCGCACGCAAGGTCCCCCTGCTCAAGCCAGCGCATGTCCAGGCCCGTCTGAAGTTTGCCAATGACCATCTGGATGATCCAGAGGAGGAATGGGAGAAGGTCATGTGGTCTGATGAGACAAAAATAGAGCTTTTTGGTCTAAAGAAGAAGGATGAGTACAACCCCAAGAACACCATCCCAACCGTGAAGCATGGAGGTGGAAATATCCTTCTTTGGGGATGCTTTTCTGTAAAGGGGACAGGACGACTGCACCGTATTGAGGGGAGGATGGATGGGGCCATGTATTGCGAGATCTTGGCCAACAACCTCCTTCCCTCAGTAAGAGCATTGAAGATGGGTCGTGGCTGGGTCTTCCAGCATGACAACGACCTGAAACATACAGCCAGGGCAACTAAGGAGTGGCTCCGTAAGAAGCATCTCAAGGTCCTAGAGTGGCCTAGCCAGTCTCCAGACCTGAAACCAATAGAAAATCTTTGGAGGGAGCTGAAAGTCCGTATTGCCCAGCGACAGCCCCGAAACCTGAAGGATCTGGATGGAGGAGTGGGCCAAAATCCCTGCTGCAGTGTGTGCAAACCTGGTCAAGAACTACAGGAAACGTATGATCTCTGTAATTGCAAACAAAGGTTTCTGTACCAAATATTAAGTTCTGCTTTTCTGATGTATCAAATACTTATGTCATGCAATAAATTGCAAATTAATTACTTAAAAATCATACAATGTGATTTTCTGGATATTTGTTTTAGATTCCGTCACTCACAGTTGAAGAGTACCTATGATAAAAATTACAGACTTCTACATGCTTTGTAAGTAAGAAAACCTGCAAAATCGGCAGTGTATCAAATACTTGTTCTCCCCACTGTATATATACACTGTATCTAGTGCACTAATTTTGTCCAGGTGATATAGAAAGACCATATTTTGGTAGATTTGCAATTCAATGCCTAAATAGACTGTAATTTAGACAGTACATACCCATACCCTGGCTAGTGGATAATTTGAACAGTCACTAGAAGCCTTGGGCAGACTAAAACAGATATGTTAACCCCCTATTAAAACAGTAATGATCACCAATGATGTGAATGTTATGGAGAGCTGTAATTGTAGCAATGAATGGCCGGCCATGTCACACACACACACACTCACACACACACACACACACACACACACACACACACACACATGTACACACTCTCACACTCTCTCTCACACACACACACACTCTCTCATACACACACAAACACACACACACAGACGTATATTTGTCATACAGCCATTACACCATCTACCATCGTCTCATCTCGTCTCATCTCCTCTCAGGGAAAATAAAAATCTATTAGGCACCAAAGGTCACGTCAAGAGCCCAAACAAAAACACCGCCATCCGTGAATAACTCCTCTACAGATGTAGGATCTTAAATTGAGCCATTTTGGAAAATTAGTAAAATCAAGTTAAATTTCAAAGTGGAAATTACAAACTTTTTTTTCTTCCAAAAATAGTTAACGACATGATTTTCCAGTTTGTTGTATTATATTTACACACTATGAGGTCGAAATAAAACTCTGAAATTGTGAAAATGATGATAGTGGCCTTTATGTGTAAAAGCTGTTTGAAAACAAATCTTGGAATTTCAGCCTGTTCAGGTGGGATGGAGTTTTTGGCCCAGATCATGACATCATAATCTGATATTATTATAATAGACCAATGACCATTCATCTGGGTATGGTGGTGGGCTCTAGACCATCTTATCAGCCAATGAATGCTGAAATGTTTAACTTTGTCTCCTAACACCCACACGATCAGACTGAGCATTTCAATGGCCAAAAGTGGCAATGGGAAATAAAGGCTAAAAATAACGTTATTTTCATTAAATAAACACACGCAGTGATTTATTAGACATACACAGGTGATTTAAGATAGATTGATAGGTACTTTATTGATCCCTGAGGGGAAATTTCTTTGTCAAGCAGCTACGAAAAAACACAGGGCAGGTGCAAAATGCCACAACGAAAATACACAAAAGACAGATACACCATACATGATACATAGACAAGAAGTCTGGAGTGCAAAAAGCTATAAAAAGACATTGCATAGTTTGGGTGAATGGCTGAATATGTACACTATACAGTACAGTGTTACAGAGTGTTGCAAGTTGATATAGATAATTAAGGAATATTTGCATGGTTAACTATACTATACAGGTCGATGGCAGAGAAATACTTAAATAGCTAAATGTGCGTATGATATAAGTGAGGGTAATAATAGTTTACTTAATATACAGACTGGTTAAATGAACAGGTACGTGAATATTTGCATGGTTACATTAACTGTACAGGTAAATGACAGGAAGAGATACTTAAATAGCTAAATGTGTGTATGATATAATTTAGGGTAATAATAATAATTTCCTTAAAATACAGTCCTTAGTGCCAGGTTTAATTACAGATAAATGCACGTATTGCACATTCGATATACTAAAAGCAATGAAAAAAGATGCAACTGACAGGATACTAATATGCATTCCTGAGTGAATGACTACGTAAGTTCAGTCCAAGAATTACTTACAATATTGCACGTGATATGATATAACAACTGTACATGAATATGTATATACAGTACTGAATGACTGCTGAATGAATAAGTCCTGAGTGAATGAGTGATTACAGACCAGAGAGTTATTCACGGATGGATGCCTAATTGTTAAACTAGGTCCTAACACCCCAACAGTTACAGGTCTATGTTGCCGACGACACGGCACCCCGGTGAGGCATTAAATAGTCTAATAGCCGCCAGCAGGAAGGACCTCCTGTAGCACTCTCTGGCACACTGTGGTGGGATCAGTCTGTGACTGAAGGTGCTCCTTCCTCTGCATCATAACCATGGCATGCAGAGGGTGGGTGACGTTGTCCATGATGGCCAGCAGTTTGGCCAGGATCCGTCTCTTCCCCACCTCCTATAGAGTGTCAAGGCTCATCCCCAGAACAAAATGATCATAAAAAGACTGCATGGGGCTTTAAATGAAAGTTATCCTGCAACAGGCTGATCAAATTAAGATCCTACATCTTTATCTCACTTGCCACTATTGTTTTCCTCATAAACAAGGTGACGCCGATGAGAGAAATGACTATTGCAGCGGCAGTGGCGGGCTTAAATGACTGCCGCTTGTGGGGGGGGTTGACAGCACTTTGACATCTCGCTTCGTGTCCCCTGATGTTAACGCACCTCGATGGCGATGCAATGTGTTGTGTTGAGATGGTGCTGATGATGATTCTATGTTGTGGTGGGAATACACACAGCTTGATTGAGGTCTCCTAATCCTCTCTATTAGAGAGAGAGAGAGAGAGAGAGAGAGAGGGAGAGAGAGAGAGAGAGAGAGAGAGAGAGAGAGAGAGAGAGAGAGAGGGGGGAGATCCATTGTTGGAGGGTTGATTAGAGTCCCTGTCATCGCTAATAACAGGATTATGTCTGAGCCCATCAGCACAGCCCGGGTTTCTCTATCGGTTTCCTGGCTGACGCTGGTTCTGTATGAGAGAGGCCTGTGTTGTTGTTGTGAACAGTCAGACTGGTTCTGTATGAGAGAGGCCTGTGTTGTTGTTGTGAACACTCAGACTGGTTCTGTATGAGAGAGGCCTGTTGTTGTTGTGAACACTCAGACTGGTTCTGTATGAGAGAGGCCTGTGTTGTTGTTGTGAACACTCAGACTGGTTCTGTATGAGAGAGGCCTGTGTTGTTGTTGTGAACACTCAGAATGGTTCTGTATGAGAGAGGCCTGTGTTGTTGTTGTGAACACTCAGACTGGGTCTGTATGAGAGTGGCCTGTGTTGTTGTTGTGAACACTCAGACGTTCATAAACGGGGAAGAATAAGTGTGTGCAGAGGACAGACACACACATACACACCTATCAGATCCTATCTGAAAGATCACCAACTATCCATGACCTTCAAATTACCCCCCAATGATATGTGTTGTCACCCAGGCTCTACATACTGTCATCCATGACCATGCTCCTTAAGTACCATCATCACCCCAACCATGGCCCTCAGGCATCCTAACCACCTTAGTGTAATATGACTCTCTGGAATTAATAGGCACCTGTTCCTTCACCATTTTATATAGCAGAGTTTAATACCCAACAAAATACACTGAACTTCACCCAGCCACTGAGATACTCTACCTCCTGTCTCTTCCAGCTGCTTACCAACAGCACAGTCATCCATCAATGGCGGCTTTTGGCAAGACGCACATGTATATACAGTGGGGAGAACAAGTATTTGATACACTGCCGATTTTGCAGGTTTTCCCACTTACAAAGCATGTAGAAGTCTGTAATTTTTATCATAGGTACTCTTCAACTGTGAGTGACGGAATCTAAAACAAAAATCCAGAAAATCACATTTTATGATTTTTAAATTATTAATTTGCATTTTATTGCATGACATAAGTATTTGATACATCAGAAAAGCAGAACTTAATATTTGGTACAGAAACCTTTGTTTGCAATTACAGAGATCATACGTTTCCTGTAGTTCTTGACCAGGTTTGCATACACTGCAGCAGGGATTTTGGCCCGCTCCTCCATTCAGATCCTTCAGGAATCGGGGCTGTCGCTGGGCAATACGGACTTTCAGCTCCCTCCAAAGATTTTCTATTGGGTTCAGGTCTGGAGACTGGCTAGGCCACTCCAGGACCTTGAGATGCTTCTTACGAAGCCACTCCTTAGTTGCCCTGGCTGTGTGTTTCGGGTCGTTGTCATGCTGGAAGACCCAGCCACGACCCATCTTCAATGCTCTTACTGAGGGAAGTTGTTGGCCAAGATCTCGCAATACATGGCCCCATCCATCCTCCCCTCAATACGGTGCAGTCGTCCTGTCCCCTTTGCAGAAAAGCATCCCCAAAGAATGATGTTTCCACCTCCATGCTTCACGGTTGGGATGGTGTTCTTGGGGTTGTACTCATCCTTCTTTTTCCTCCAAACACGGCGAGTGGAGTTTAGACCAAAAAGCTCTATTTTTGTCTCATCAGACCACATGACCTTCTCCCATTCCTCCTCTGGATCATCCAGATGGTCATTGGCAAACTTCAGACGGGCCTGGACATGCGCTGGCTTGAGCAGGGGGACCTTGCGTGCGCTGCAGGATTTTAATCCATGACGGCGTAGTGTGTTACTAATGGTTTTCTTTGAGACTGTGGTCCCAGCTCTCTTCAGGTCATTGACCAGGTCCTGCCGTGTAGTTCTGGGCTGATCCCTCACCTTCCTCATGATCATTGATGCCCCACGAGGTGAGATCTTGCATGGTGCCCCAGACCGAGGGAGATTGACCGTCATCTTGAACTTCTTCCATTTTCTAATAATTGAGCCAACAGTTGTTGCCTTCTCACCAAGCTGCTTGCCTATTGTCCTGTAGCCCATCCCAGCCTTGTGCAGGTCTACAATTTTATCCCTGATGTCCTTACACAGCTCTCTGGCCTTGGCCATTGTGGAGAGGTTGGAGTCTGTTTGATTGAGTGTGTGGAGAGGTGTCTTTTATACAGGTATAAAGAAAAACTAACAGGTCTGTAAGAGCCGGAATTCTTACTGGTTGGTAGGTGATCAAATACTTATGTCATGCAATAAAATGCGTCTCTCACAGTTGAAGTTTACCTATGATAAAAATTACAGACCTCTACATGCTTTGTAAGTAGGAAAACCTGCAAAATCGGCAGTGTATCAAATACTTGTTCTCCCCACTGTATGTGTGTGTGTGGTTGGGGGGGGTCTGGGATCTAGCCCAGTCTATATTATATACTGGATTTGTCTTCTGTGAGAAAATGCATACAACCGTCCAGGGATTCAGATATTGATCTGCGTCTGGGTCCCGGCTATCAAAATACACTATAGGCCTGTTGCTTGTTGTTTGTTTGGCTTGTGAGTAGGACAGTGAAGGATAGGAAATGTGTCTGGCCTGTGCGTGTGTGTGTGTGTGTGTGTGTGTGTGTGTGTGTGTGTGTGTGTGTGTGTGTGTGTGTGTGTGTGTGTGTGTGTGTGTGTGTGTGTGTGTGTGTGTGTGTGTGTGTGTGTGTGTGTGTGTGTGTGTGTGTGGTGTGTGTGTGTGTCCCAATCTAGCCAAGTGAACAGCCAGCCAGCCAGCCCTGTCCTGTATGTCTCTCAGTATCTCAGGTGCCAGATCACATCTCGTCACAGCACTGGTGACTCACTCTGGCACAGATTGGCACAGTCAGGGAGGTGAACACGTGCCCATGCCAACACACACACAAACACGTACTACTCACTCACGTGCACACACACACACACACACACACACACACACACACACACACACACACACACACACACAGCTGGTATTAGATGTAAAACTGCCTGCATTCAAACACACAGCCAGTACATGTCTAATACAGGCCAAGATGTTGACTGACCTGCTTCCTGGTGGTGTTCCCCATTACAGAACGTTTTGAATTCAGCTTATGCCAGCATGTCATTCTGATGGCCATCCTGATAAAACATGAAGCCATTAAACTCATGCAGGTGCATACATCATTAATATGCTAGGGGATTAGCAGTTTAATGGAAGAAGGAAGAATTAGGTAAATAAAGGGCAAACGCTGTTGGGTGCACAACTCTGTTTAACCGTTGGTCTCCTTGACATTTCCGGCTTCCAAACAGGCTTCACGTGGGGTATCTGCCACAGGGTCATTTAAACGGGCCGCTCATGGCGACATACACTGGCACACATTCACACACGCTCACGCACACTCAGACACACTCACACAGAGGATCCTGGAAAAAAGTAAGTCTGAAAACATTATATGTGTGTTTAATTATTGACTTTGAATGATGTGATGAACGCAATGAATGTATTCCTTAAATATAATGGTTAGCCTACATTTTATTCATTTCATAAATAGGCCTATCAATTAGTCTACTCGGCTTGTGTTGTTCTATTGTTTTTTTTTCTTCAAAATCGAGGATTTAAGAATGTATGGTGTTTCAGCATTTCCTCCAAGAACAGCACTGTAATCAATTACGCTTGGTAGACATCCAATGCACTTAAACTTCCAGCGCGAATAACAAGGGGCTGCAGAAGAGAGGTGCATTTATCGTTAAAAAATAATGAATTGCAACCAAACCCCTCCTCCTCCCGTGAGACGTTCGCATCCCCTTGCTCTCCGTCCACAATAAGAGATAACTGCGATGTGGAGTGGCGCAGGGCTCCCGGCTCGGTGACGGAGAGGAAACGAGCGAACCGCTCGCGTCACTCTCTCACTCATTGACCGCGCGGTCCATAGCAATTTTCATTATCCCTACCGGATAGTGAGCAGTGAGGACCACTGCTAGGAACCGGGGCAGAGGGAGAGAGAGAGAGGAAGGGGGAGAGATACGGTATTTGGAGCTCTCTCCAGCCAGCGCTCCCTCGCAACCGCAGCAAGATGCTGAGCGTCGCTCTTCGCCAACCGGCTGCTGTTTCTCCCGTCTCCAGGGGCTGACTCCCGGTGAAGAGAACTCTAAATGGGCGTTTTTGCCGTCTCTGTTGATTCTCAAGGATCCACGGTTGGATATTTTCGAAATGAAACGAATGAAAGATGTGAGCATTGAGAAGTGTTGTTGTAGTGTGTTATCTGCAGCCTCTTCCCCCATAACAGTCAAGTCCACTGAACGCAGTGGTTCAGTGATTTAGTATTTATTTTCATGATAAATACGAAAAAGGATTTACATTTTGACATTAGGACTTCCCAACTTTTCCCGGTGTTCTGTTTTGCGATCTCTGTCTGTGAAACAAAGATCTCAGGACACATCTTCCCCCGACTGAACAACATTTTACCGCTGTTTCACCACCTCTCTCCCCCTCTTCAAGCATCTCCCCCTCTTCAAGCGTCTCCCCCTCTTCAAGCGTCTCCCCCTCTTCAAGCATCTCCCCCTCTTCAAGCATCTCCCCCTCTTCAAGCATCTCCCCCTCTTCAAGCATCTCCCCCTCTTCAAGCGTCTCCCCCTCTTCAAGCATCTCCCCCTCTTCAAGCATCTCCTAAGGGTGCGAATGCGACCGATGCTTGCCCATTGTTTGCTTCTTGTTCTGTCTTGTCATTTGTTTGTTTGTTTGTTTGTTTGTTTCACAGCATGATGATTCACATGCTCAGCCATAATAGCCAAGGAAATGTATTCAAATTACACATGCAAGATGACAGTAATTCGCATGGGCTTATAATATGGGTCTATTTCGGGGTTGTCTTCTAGGACTTGGCAGATCCATGCTAACTTGATTTGTGTGTGTGTGTGTGTGATGGTGTATCTGTGAGTGCGCATGCGCGCAAGTGTGCTTGTCTGTGTGTGTGGCCACTGATAACCCCAATAGAATCCACTAAAGACCTGTCTGTGTGTGCCTGGTTGCAGTTACGCTGGAAGTCGCCACCCATGTGGCCCTCGAGAGTGGGGAGCAGGCAGCCCTGTCCCCGGGAATCGGCACTCCGCAGGGCGGCCATCAGTGGCAATGTACTCGCCCTGCCGCCGCACCACGTCCCCACTGGCAGGAGTGTCCGGGTCTTCATCTGCGCCAACCCTGACGGTAAGACGCCTCTGGCCGGGTATCAAATATGCGAGCCCATATTACACATAATACACTTTTTTAGGGATGACATAATCTGCAGAAAAGTGGGATGCTGCGTATCATAGTGTGACCTGTTACTCGCGCAATGATACCCAAGTCATTACACTTTTACCCATTTCATACAGAATATATGGTATGTTACCTGTACAAAATATAAGGCAATGTTCATATGACCCCCTTTCCAACAGCCCCTTTGCTATACTTATTTCATACATATCAGTGGGTAACTTGCGAATTGGGAGGGGTGGGGTTAAACCATGAAGGCTGTTAAATCAGGGGTGTTAAACCATGGCGGTAGTTTGGAGTTCAAATTAGGGAGGTGTTAAACAATGGAAGTGTTAATTAATTTACCTGCAAAAAAGCATGGAACCATTACCCAATACCTATACTTTGGTTACAGGAATACAGGGTGTGTGAAAATGCAGGAATCATATCTCTGTCTTTAAGTGGCTTTTATTTCTTCATGTTTTTTACACCTACCCCTTTCAGATATACAAAAAAAACTGGTATAAAATGCAGGTAAATTATGTTATGTTGGTCTGTGAAAAAAAGGACATTACAGACATGACAATTGAATTTGAATTTTCGCTGCTCGTGAGCAAATTTATTTAATCTAATTACAAAGATTGATATCAGATCTTTCCAGTTCTTGAGAAAAATAAGGAGCATTGAACAAAGGCCATATGTAGGTGTGTAACTTCCTGTGTCCCCATCATAATGGTCCGATATGTAGGTGTGTAACTTCCTGTGTCCCCATCATAATGGCCCCATATGTAGGTGTGTACAGTCCTGTGTCCCCATCATAATGGTCCCATATGTAGGTGTGTAACTTCCTGTGTCCCCATCATAATGGCCCCATATGTAGGTGTGTAATGTCCTGTGTCCCCATCATAATGGTCCCATATGTAGGTGTGTAACTTCCTGTGTCCCCATCATAATGGTCCCATATGTAGGTGTTTAACTTCCTGTGTCCCCATCATAATGGTCCCATATGTAGGTGTGTAACTTCCTGTGTCCCCATCATAATGGTCCCATATGTAGGTGTGTAACTTCCTGTGTCTCCATCATAATGGTCCCATATGTAGGTGTGTAACTTCCTGTGTCCCCATCATAATGGTCCCATATGTAGATGTGTAACTTCCTGTGTCCTCATCATAATGGTCCCATATGTAGGTGTGTAACTTCCTGTGTCCCCATTGGTCCATAAAAAAACGACAGGACAGGAGAGTGACATATCACAATACCAGCCCTGTCAATGACTGACGTATTGCGGAGAGCACAAGGTGTGACACGGATGGCCTTGTTCAATTCATTTAGGACGTGCATCAGTCATGAGCCAAACCCACTCCAATGGAGAAGGTAGACCGATATTATGCTTGTAATAGTCTGGGTATTCTACCGTTCGGTCAACAACGGTCATATGGACAAATAGCCAATTATGATATACGTCACTTTGTTTTGAATTGTGATTTTAATCATGGGATTCAGGTTAGTCTCAAGCAATGTGAAATACGTTGTGAGGTAGGTATTTTCCAAACAGTTTGTGAGAATGACGCGCAAGTCTGTGGGGTCAGGAGGGGAAGGCATCCACTTGCAGAGTTGCTGAATATGGCCTCAGGTAGGGAAGTAAAAATAGTCTTTCTAAAAGCAGAGTAAACAAAGCAAGAGTGTAGAGAAGCCTAGACACAAACAGAGAGGGTGGGGTGAAGGGAAAGATGGAGAGAGGGAGAGAGGGAGGAGGGCACACTCATTGACAAAAACAACAACTGTCCACAGAGTGATCAAATGACCTAATATTCCTCTTATTTTGTCCCAGTTTTGTCCAATGGAAAACACAGTTGACTAAATGGGCCACCTGTTGCTGGTCCAATCATTACATTGTTCCTACAGTAACTCAGAGGTCCAATAGGAAGGAATAAATGGAAAATGTGAAATGCATTTGAAATATTTGACAGTCCGTTTCAGGAAAGATATTGACACACTGTTGACAAACTGTGTCTATTCCACATGTTACCACCAGCTAAAATGTATGACTTTAAAATGCCTATTTACTCTGTTCCATCTGACTGTGCAATCCACTTTCTCGTCAGCCCAGCCAGGAAATGTATAAACTTGATCTCCACTATAAAAACCATTTATACATTTAGTTTTCAACAGCAGAAATGTGTATAAACCTTGCTGTCTGTATCTCCGACATTTGCTACACTGTTTCAATATTTAAATTTGATATCCAGCTATCCCATAGTAATGAATGTGTCGGATGTCAGAACATGGATATACATTATACAAAGAAATGTCAATTGAAAAAAGGTCAAACGAAACTAGCTAGTTTGCAGTCTTTTCCAGCTTGTTTGAAGTGATTGTGTTAGCTGTGTTGTTGGCTAGCTCCTCTGAACAGTGTCCTGACAAGTGAGGACATTTTCTATGCCAGGTGAAATCGCGCCTACTGTTATTCTGGCTGCACTTTTTGACCTGACTGTTAGCCGTAGTTGGCTAGCTAGCAAGCAAAGGGACAAGAACGTTGCCAGCCAGTATGGAAATGGAACATTTAGAACGAACGACTGGGTCGCGTCCAAAGATACAGAACAAAAACTCTGAACGACTGGGTCGCGTCCATAGATACAGAACAAAAACTCTGAACGACTGGGTCACGTCCATAGATACAGAACAAAAACTCTGAATGACTGGGTCGCGTCCATAGATACAGAACAAAAACTCTGAATGACTGGGTCGCGTCCATAGATACAGAACAAAAAGTCTGAACGACTGGGTCGCGTCCATAGATACAGAACAAAAACTCTGAATGACTGGGTCACGTCCATAGATATAGAACAAAAACTCTGAACGACTGGGTCGCGTCCATAGATACAGAACAAAAACTCTGAATGACTGGGTCGCGTCCATAGATACAGAACAAAAACTCTGAACGACTGGGTCACGTCCATAGATACAGAACAAAAACTCTGAACGACTGGGTCACGTCCATAGATACAGAACAAAAACTCTGAATGACTGGGTCGCGTCCATAGATACAGAACAAAAACTCTGAATGACTGGGTCGCGTCCATAGATACAGAACAAAAACTCTGAATGACTGGGTCGCGTCCATAGATACAGAACAAAAAGTCTGAACGACTGGGTCGCGTCCATAGATACAGAACAAAAACTCTGAATGACTGGGTCACGTCCATAGATACAGAACAAAAACTCTGAACGACTGGGTCGCGTCCATAGATACAGAACAAAAACTCTGAACGACTGGGTCGCGTCCATAGATACAGAACAAAAACTCTGAACGACTGGGTCGCGTCCATAGATACAGAACAAAAACTCTGAACGACTGGGTCGCGTCCATAGATACAGAACAAAAACTCTGAATGACTGGGTCGCGTCCATAGATACAGAACAAAAACTCTGAATGACTGGGTCACGTCCATAGATACAGAACAAAAACTCTGAACGACTGGGTCACGTCCATAGATACAGAACAAAAACTCTGAATGACTGGGTCGCGTCCATAGATACAGAACAA
This sequence comes from Thymallus thymallus, assembly GCA_023634145.1. Lineage (NCBI taxonomy): Eukaryota > Metazoa > Chordata > Actinopteri > Salmoniformes > Salmonidae > Thymallus > Thymallus thymallus. Next base: position 21,597,720 of record CM042422.1, read on the forward strand.
AAACTCTGAATGACTGGGTCGCGTCCATAGATACAGAACAAAAACTCTGAACGACTGGGTCGCGTCCATAGATACAGAACAAAAACTCTGAACGACTGGGTCACGTCCATAGATACAGAACAAAAACTCTGAACGACTGGGTCGCGTCCAAAGACATTGATTCTACACCAAAGAACAGATACATTGTTGTGGAGAGAGAGAGAGAGAGAGAGAGAGAGAGAGAGAGAGAGAGAGAGAGAGAGAGAGAGAGAGAGAGAGAGAGAGAGAGAGAGAGAGAGAGAGAGAGAGAGAGAGAGAGAGAGAGAGAGAGAGAGAGAGAGAGAGAGAGAGAGAGAGAGAGAGAGAGAGAGAGAGAGAGAGAGAATCAACCAAAAAACAGAGCATACTGGAACGTTATTTGGCTCTAAACAGAGAGTACACAGTGGCAGAATACCTGACCACTGTGACTGACCCAACATTAAGTAAATCCTTGACTATGTACAGACTCAGTGAGCATAGCCTTGCTATTGCAAGAGTCCGCCATAGGCAGACCTGGCTCTCAAGAGAAGACAGGCTTTGTGCACACTGCACACAAAATGAGGTGAAAACTGAGTTGCACTTCCTAACTTCCTGCCAAATGTATGATCACATTAGAGATACATATTTGACACAAATCGCACAGACCCACAAAGAATTTGAAAACAAATACAACATTGATAAACTCTCATATCTGTCAGGTGAAATACCACAGTGTTCCATCACAGCAGCAAGATATGTGGCATGTTGCCACAGGGAGAGTGATCTAGAACCTATAGGGATAGTGATCTAGAACCTATTGGGAGAGTGATCTGTCGGTGTTGTGCTGTTCCACTAGAGGGCGCAATTCCTGCACTACACTGAGTTAAAGTGGTTTTGTCATAATAACCATGGCAAAGATGGACTAATTATATATTAATAAGGAGAGTGATCTAGAACCTATAGGTAGAGTGATCTAGAACCTATAGGGAGAGTGATCTAGAACCTATAGGGAGAGTGATCTAGAACCTAAAGGGAGAGTGATCCAGAACCTATAGGGAGAGTTATCTAGAACCTAAGGGGGAAGTTATCTATAACCTATAAGGAGATGGATCTTGAACATATAGGGAGAGTGATCTAGAACCTATAGGGAGAGTGATCTAGAACCTATAGGGAGAGCAGCTGTATGCCAAACACATGGCTACGGCAATTCATCTCCTGCCTTATCTACGGCCACTTATTATGTGTGTGCATGGGTGTCTGTCTCTCTCTCTCTCTGTGTGTTTGTGTGTGTGTGTGTGTGTGCCCACGTGTGTAAGTATATGTGTATGTCTGGATTCATGTGTGCATGTGTTCTACATACCTATCTATTTAACTCCATATTACCTCCATTGAAATTGCCTTTGGCGCCTAAAAGCACTGTGACGTTATAAGACAGCTATTTGTATGCAAGCTCTCACTTTAGCTCTTTAAGACTGATAAGAGGGGGGTTCCCCTTGGGATACGATGCATAAAATGATATATTCCTCCTACCACACACACACTATCAGACACTATCCAATGAGATGTTCAATTACTATTTTACCCTGGAATTATTATTCTCATTTTATTTTTGTTTCACTTAAAAAAATAACTTGTTAGCCTTTTAGCTAGGCAACATTGGAAATATTGTTCAAAGTCTTATCCATATAACGATTCTCGCCTTTACTTTGACTATTTCTAGTCTAAAATGTCTCTCTCCTCATCCCTTCTTTTTCTTTCCTCTGTCTTTCTGGTCTAGAATATATTTTTCTCCCTCCATCAGATCTGGCTGTCATCGTCAATCATGTCAGATCTTTAACTGGGAAATCTATAAAGCCTAAGAGAAGGTTAAGGCCCTGGCCATTTCAGGATCCAATCTGCTGAGAGAGAGAGCGAGAGCGAGAGAGAACATATTTTTTTCGTGTTGTACAAAGACTCCTGTCTGATTTGGCTCCTGTCTGAGTGGACTGATCCATCGTGGAGGCCGTGAGGATGGCACAGTCCATCACTCTAAGACATGTGCTACTAATATTGTATTTGGTTATGTTGCATATGAACAATGGTACAACAATAATAAAACTAATATGCGCTTTCTCACGCGTTGGACAGCAGTCGTTGTCCGCGATTCTGAAACATCAGTGCGCTGTTGAATTGGCGCCTTTTCCAAGACCATGTTGCTATGTGCATAATAGCAAAGTTACCCAGCATATTAGTGTTGAGAACAATGCGGCGGAGGCAGCAGTGGAGTTAGGAGACGAGAAAACAGCCCTTGACTTATTTGTCTGTGAAAAGTGAGATGAGAGAAAACCCCAACTTAATTAGGTCTATAATCAATAGCTTAACTGTTAAATGTGTCTGGCTTTATAACTCATCCATATGCTGTATATCTAGATAAATAAGACAGATGCGCATCAAGCCTCACGCAATGACAACATGTGGATAAACCATTTCACAAACTCAGCTGTTTTTAATCTTTGCTGTAATAAAGGCTTTACACTTCTTTTTTCTTTAGACCTGCTATTACTTATAATTAATTTAGTGTTGTTTACACTGTTCCAAATTCACCTAAAAATAATATTTATAATAATAATAACCCTCCTTTTTCTTGATCTTCTTCTTATTGTTGTTTTGATCATCATTATAATAAGTAATGTCGTTATTATTATTATCAGCCTTGTATAACCACCATCATCCTGTTTAGTCTTAAAACCATAACTTGCTATTTCAATACTTATATAGGTTACTGTATCAATCAGTCATTCATTTGTTCATGTCATCACACAACATACGAGTCATTCATGATTTGAAATGCAACAAGGTTTTTTTGTTTTAAAATAAAATAACAAAGCAACCCTAAACAATATATAAACACTTCGATGTCAGCAAATGCAACTGTTTTTAGTCTTTGCTGTAATTGAGTGTTGTTTACATTGTTCCAAATGAACAGCGCTTGCTCCTTACCTTACTTTTTTTTATCTCCAGTATTCTCCACAACTAGTCAAATTTATTCCACACATCTGACTTCACCTTTACCTCCTGAGAAACCAAACATTCCACGTTAATGACCATGTTATTAACATTGAGCTGTTAGCCGTTAGCCTGAGACCCTACTATTTGCAGAGGGAATTCACGGCGGCCATTGCTGTTATTGTTTGCATCCCGCACTCCGCTGACGGAAACACAGTGTGTGACGTCATCCACTCTGTTATCGCGAGGTTACAGACAGCGCATCCCAGTGCTTTCTTTGCCATTTCGGGGGATTTTAACCATGCATCTCTCTCTTCAATGCTGCCCACGTTCAAACAGTTTGTGAAGTGCCCAACCAGGAATAATAAAACTCTGGACTTGTTATATGCTAATGTGAAGGATGTGTACAACTCTACTGCACTCCCTCCCCTCGGTGGATCGGATCACAACCTTGTCCACCTCACCCCACTCTACAGGCCTATGGTCCAACAGCAGCCTGCGACCACTAGGACCATTAGGAGATGGTCTCCGGAGGCGAATGAGGCCCTACAGGACTGCTTTGATACAACAGACTGGGATGAGCTCTGTGAGGCCCATGGGGAGGACATCGATGGACTTACTGACTGCATAACAGACTATATACATTTTTGTGTAGACAACACTGTACCCACCAGGAAGGTACGCTGTTTTCCAAATAATAAACCCTGGGTCACCAGCGACCTGAAGGCCCCGCTGAATGAGAAGAAGAGGGCCTTCAAGGAGGGGGACAAGGACACATTGAAATGCGTCCAGAGGGAGCTGAAGTTGCGGATTGCTGAGGGGAAGAGAGGGTATAAGGAGAAGATGGAGGATAAGCTGAGGCAGAGCCAGGTGAGAGAGGTGTGGAAGGGTATGAGAAATATCACTGGCTTCAAAAAGTCAAACAGTGGGCAGACGGAGGGTACCCAGGGCAGAGCCAATGAGCTGAACCAATTTTTTAACAGATTCGATACTGGCCCTGTCCACCTCCCCTCCAGCTCCCCAGGCCACACACCCTCATGGCTGTCCCACCCCCACTTTGCTGATAACACCTCTGTTGGGACAATCAACGACCCCACCTCCACCCCTGCTCCCTCTGGACTGATCCTCAACACCCCTTTCCACCCACCTCCCCACCTGGGCTGGCTTTCACCACCAACCAAGTGAAGAGAGAGCTGGAGAGACTACATCAGTGGAAAGCGGCGGGCCCTGATGGCATCAGCCCAAGGGTGCTTAGGGTCTTTGCTGACCAACTGTGTGGAATACTCCAGCGCCACTTCAACCTTAGCCTGATTCTAGAAAGGGTCCCTGTGTTGTGGAAAACATCCTGCCAACACAGGGGCCCCCCAGGGAACTGTCCTGTCCCCCTTCCTGTTCACCCTCTACACCTCGGACTTCAGATATAACTCTGAAACATGCCACCTACAGAAGTTCTCTGATGACTTCGCAATTGTACACATCAAGGGTGGGCAGGAGGAGGAGTACAGGAGCGCAAACAGTGACTTTGTGTTGTGGTTTGAGCAGAACCACCTTCAGCTCAACATCAGCAAAACAAAGGAGATGTTGGTGGACTTCAGGAGAACCAAGGCACAACTGACTGCAGTCCCTATACATGGGATGGATGTGGAAATGGTTGTGTCATACAAGTTCCTGGGAGTCCATATAGACAACAGGCTGGAATGGGCTGGTAACACCGGGGCTCTGTACAAAAAGGGCCAGAGCCGACTCTACTTTCTGAGGAGGCTCAGGTCCTTCAACATGTGCAGTAAACTACTGCATACCTTCTACCAGTCTGTGGTCATCTTTTTTGCAGTGGTGTGCTGGGGCGCCAACATAAAAGCCGGTGATGCTTCTCGGGTAAATAAGCTGATCAGGAAGGCTAGCTCTGTTCTGTGGATTAACCTTGATACTCTGTAGGAGGTGGTGGAGAGAGGGCCATCATGGCCATCATGGACAACGTCACCCACCCTCTGCATGCCATGGTTATGACGCAGAGGAGCACCTTCAGTCACAGACTGATCCCACCACGGTGTGCCAGAGAGCGCTACAGGAGGTCCTTCCTGCCGGCGGCTATTAGACTATTTAATGCCTCACGGGGTGCCGTGCTGTCGGCAACATAGACCTGGAACTGTTGGGGTGTTAGGACCTAGTTTTAACAATTATGCATCCACGTGTGAGTAACTCTGGTCTGTAATCACTCATTCACTCAGGACTTATTTATTCATTCAGGTCTGTATATACATATTCATGCACAGTTGCTATATCATATCACGTGCAATATTGCAAGTAATTCTTGGACTTAACTTACGTAGTCATTCACTCAGGAATGCATATTAGTATCCTGTCAGTTGTGTCTTTTTCATTGGTTTTAGTATATGGAATGTGCAATACGTGCATTAATCTGTAATTAAACCCTGCACTAAGGACTGTATTTTAAGGGAATTACTATTATTACCCTAAATTATATCATACACACATTTAGCTATTTAAGTATCTTTTCCTGTCATTTACCTGTACAGTTCATGTAACCATGCAAATATTCACTCACCTGTAAATGTAACTGTATTTTAACTGTAACATGTACAGTTAATTTAACCATGCTACATTTTTACTTACCTGTTCATTTAACCAGTCTGTATATTAAGTAAACTATTATTTACCTTACTCATATCATATAGCTATATATAGTATTTCTCTGCCATCGACCTATCTATCTATCTATCTATCTATCTATCTATCTATCTATCTATCTATCTATCTATCTATCTATCTATCTATCTATCTATCTATCTATCTATCTATCTATCTATCTATCTATCTATCTATCTATCTATCTATCTATCTATCTATCTATCTATCTACCTACCTACCTACCTACCTACCTACCTACCTACCTACCTACCTACCTACCTACCTACCTACCTACCTACCTACCTACCTACCTACCTACCTACCTACCTACCTACCTACCTACCTACCTACCTACCTACCTACCTACCTACCTACCTACCTACCTACCTACCTACCTACCTACCTACCTACCTACCTACCTACCTACCTACCTACCTAAGGGAGGAGAGAAGGAGTAATGGAGGAGGAGTAAGGGAGGAGGAGTAGGGGAGGAGGAGGAGAGAAGGAGGAGGAGCAGACAGTGTGTGTGTGTGTGTGTTTCCAAGACTACGTTTTACACACACACCCATCTCTGTGCCATGCCGACGTCAACATGCCATACTTCATCATACTTCATCTGAAAAGAGCAGTGGTTTACCGTTATTAGCGCCATGTGCCTTCAGAAAGTATTCACACCCCTTGACTTATTTCTCCTTTTGTTGTGTTACAGCCTGAATCCAAAATGGATTAAAAATCTATATATAATCTCAGCCATCTACACACAATAACCCATAATGACAAAATTAAAAAATTATATCAGAAATCGTTGAGATGTCAATGCAGCTTGATTGGAGTCCACCTGTAGCCCATTCAATTGTTTGGACATGATTTAGAAAGAAACACACCTGTCTGTATAAGGTCCCACAGTTGTCAGAGCAGAAACTATACCATGTAGGCCAAGGAACTGTCCGTAGATCTCCAAGATAGAATTGTGATGAGACATATACAATACATGACCAAAAGTATGTGGACACCTGCTCGTCAAACATCTCAATCCAAAATCACAGGCATGAATACGGAGTTGGTCGCCCCTTTGCTGCTATAACAGCATCTTCTGGGAAGGCTTTCTACTAGATGTTGGAACATTGCTGCGGGGACTTGCCTCCATTCAGCCACAAGATCATTAGTGAGGTCGTGCACTGATGTTAGGCGATTAGGCCTGGCTCACAGTCGGTGTTCCAATTCATCCCAAAGGTGTTCGATGGTGTTGAGGTCAGGGCTCTGTGCAGGTCAGTCAAGTTCCTCCACACCAATCTCGACAAACCATTTCTGTATGGACCTCGCTTTGTGCACGGAAGGCATTGTCATGCTGAAACAGGCAACCAAAACGGTTGCCACAAAGTTGGAAGCACATAATAGTCTAGAATGTAATTGTATGCTGTAGCATTTAGATTTCCCTTCACTGGAACTAAGGGGCATGAACCATGAAAAACAGCCCAGACCATTATTCCTCCACCACCAAACTTTACAGTTGGAACTATTCATTCAGGCAGGTAGTGTTCTCCTGGCATCCGCTAAACTCAGATTTGTCCGTCGGACTGCCAGACAGTGAAGCGTGATTCATCACTCCAGAGAATGCATTTCCACTGCTCCACAGTCTATTGGCAGTGAGCTTTACACCACTCCAGCTGACGCTTGGCATTGCGCATTGTGATCTTAGGCTTGTGTGCTGCTGCTCAATTTGGAACTCGGTAGTGAGTGTTGCAACCGAGGACAGACAATTTTTACGGGCTACGCGCCTTAGCACTCACTACCGGTCCCGTTCTGTGAGCTTGTGTGGCCTACCACTTTGTGGCTGAGCCGTTGTTGCTCCTAGACGTTTCCTCTTCACAATAGCAGCACTTAAAGTTGACCGGGGCAGCTCTAGCAGGGCAGAACTTTGACCAACTGACTTGTTGGAAAGGTGGCATGTTATGATGGTGCCACATTGAAAGTCACTGAGCTCTTCAGTAAGGCCATTCTATTGCCAGTTTTTGTCTATGGAGATTGCGTGGCTGTGTGTTAAATTTTATACACGTCAGCAACGGGTGTGGCTGAAATAGCCAAATCCACAAATTTGAAGAGGTGTCCACATATCTGAGGAAGGGTATTAAATAATTTCTTAAGTGTTGAAAGTTTCCAAGAGCACAGTGGTCTTCATCATTAAAATATGAAACTACCGAGACTCTGCCTAGAGCTGGCCGTCCGACCAAACTGAGCAACCCAGGCCAATGTCCACTGTGACAGAACTACAGAGTTCCTTGGCTGAGATGGGAGAATCTGCCAGAAGGACAACGGTCTCTACAGCATTTCACCAATTTGGGCTTTGTGAGAAAGTGGCCAGATGGAAGCCACTCCTGAGAAAAAGGCACATGGCAGCATGCCTTGTGAAAGACATAAGGCAAAAGATTATTTGGTCTGATGAGACAAAAATGTCACACTTTACGCATGAATGCAAAGCGTTATGTCTGGAGAAAACTAGGCACAGATCATCACCCGTCTAACACCATCCCTACCGTGAAGCATGGTGGTGGCAGCATCAAGTTATGAGGAGCTTTTCAGCGGCAGGGACTGGAAGACTGGTAAGGATAGAGGGAACAATGAATGGAGCCAAATACAGACAAATCCTTGATGAGAACTTGCTTCAGAGTGCAAACAACCTTGGACTCGGGCAAAGATTTACGTTCCAACAGGACAATGACCCAAAGCATACAGCCAAAGCAATGCATGGAATGGCTTCAAAACAAGAATCTGAAAGTCTATGAGTGGCCTCGCCAAAGCCCAGAATTGATTCCCAATGAAAATCTTTGGAAAGACTGTGCAAATCTGATACAGACATGCCCAAGACGACTCAAAGCTGTAATCACCGCCAAAGCTGTAATCACCGCCAAAGGTGCTTCTACAAAGTATTGACTCAGGGGTGTTTTCAGAGATATTTCTGCATTTCATTTTCAATACATTTGCAAACTTTCCTAAAAACATGTTTTTAACTTTGTCATTATGGGGTGTAGATGGTTGAGGAAACAAATAAATGTAATCCATTTTGAATTCAGACTGTAATGTGGAATAAATCAAGGGGTTTAAATACTTTCTGAAGTTCAGCAAGGAAGTGATAGTGCTGAGAAAATAGCTTTTTAGACATTTGTTTTATAACAGAAAATAAGCCTGTGTCATCCTAAAGCCCCAAAAAAGTATCTAACCCTAAAAATGGTGTCCTAGTTTTGTAGCGTGACATAGTCTTGAACAGGGGACATATTTGAGTGTGACACATTTTGCGTTTGATGTGTTCCATCATCATGGGGACTGTTCCTCTCCTGGGCATGTTCTGTTTTTAACTGTCTGTCCAGACAGACCTATCCCCCTCCAGAGAGAGAGAGAGAGAGAGAGAGACTGGATGGGCCCTGTCCTCTCCCATTATTGTAACCGAGGGCAGTGGAAAGGAGAGAAAGACAGAAGGAGGGATGAGGAATACAAGTGGGATAGAACGATGAACAATAGGACCCCCCTCTGACCCTAACTATGCCATGACACATACCCTACATACAGTACTTTCCTCTCAGGGTTTTTCATTTAGAAAGATGAAAACCATAAACCATTTTTGTCTTTTCTTGATTTGTATCTACAATTTGCGAAGAGCCAATAATGTCAGTCTTGGCAGATTTCGCTACTGTTGATGTTGATGTCTGTAAGTGGGAAGTCGGCGTGTTATGATGATGTCATCTTTCTGAGACAAGGATGTAGCCTTTTAATCTACTGGTATACACTGAGTTATACACTGCTCTCAGAACAGCCTCAATTCGTCAGGGCATGGACTCTACAAGGTGTCGATAGTGTTCCACAGGGATGCTGGCCCATGTTGACTCCAATGCTTCCCACAGCGTCAAGTTGGTTGGATGTCCTTTGCGTGGTGGACCATTCTTGATACACACGGGAAACTGTTGAGCGTGAAAACCCCAGCAGCATTGCAGTTCTTGACATAAACCGGTGCGCCTGGCCCCTACTCAAAGGCACTTCAAAATGTTGTCTTGCCCATTCACCCTCTGAATGGCACACATACTCAAGGCTTAAGAATCCTTCTTTAGCCTGTCTCCTACCCTTCATGTACACTGATTGAAGTGGATTTAGCAAGTGACATCAATACGGGATCATAGCTTCACTTGAATTCACCTGGTCAGTCAATGTCATGGAAAAAAACACCATTCTGCACTAACTGGAATTTTTATTCAGACATTTGGAACAACACAAATAAATAATCATAACATTTAAAACTATATAAATATAAAAATATATACAAAAATAAGGCTCATAAATATCAAAAAGAAGTAACAAAGAGAAATAGAAACAGATTGTAGAATATAAATACAAATAAAAAAGAGAATTGAATTATTACACTATTACCCTACTGCTAACAAAAATCACACAAATAAAACTAAATTGCACAAATCCTATATGACACAAATATACAAATAGAATAACACACTTATAAAGAAGAGAACCTGATTATTACACCATTGCACTTCGAACAAGAAACACACAAACTAAATTGCACAACTGCCATCTGAACCCTGACCTTTCTTGCCTTCCTTGATGGAAAGTCATCAATTACATCATCATAATAAATCTGCGCAGCAATTGCATGTTTAATACTGATGACAGCAAGGCCATTAAGGCGTTCCTGTGACATGGTGGACCTCAGGTAGGATTTGATGAGTTTCAGCTTTGAAAAGCTCCTCTCTGCTTCAGCTACGGTCACTGGAAGAGTAAGTCACATTCTGAGAGCAGTCCACAAATGTGGATACATTTCAGAGAGCTCCCTTTCGTGTATAAATATCAGCAGCTCATGCAGGGTCATGGTCTTCGATGACAAGTCAGGCAAGTTCTTCAGTTCCTGTTCAAGCTCTTTGCCATCCAAGTCTGTGTGTTCTTTACAGTGCAGTGTCATACCAAGGGCCTCACATTGTTCTGTCGGCTCCTCATTTGAGAGACTTTGGAAGGTTGACAGCACTCCAAACTTCTCTCTCACGTTTTCCAATGTGGAAAATCTTTCCTGAAGGGCTGAGGTTGCAGCATCAACAACGACATTAAAACATGTCTCCTCCAGCTTCTTCAGGGCATCACTCAAAGGCTCATCAAATGATTTGTATGAAAAGTGCCACTTTGTGGACCTCAGCCTTTTTTGTTGTAGAACGGCCTCTACATTCATCCTTGGCTGACGTTTGTGCCGTCATAAAGCCTGTTGCCCTGTAGTTACTGAGACCTCTCTCTGTCTTTCTGAGAAGACTGACTGCAACATCCACATGCATACTGAGCATCAGCTTGCTCACATGTTGGATCTGGCTCAAGATGTCATACCACACCACTGTACAGATGCTGAAGCAGTATGATCCCACCTCCTCTGACAAGGACTGGGTCTCAATCTTTATCACAGGGTCTTTGGTTTGATCCCTCACCTCAATCAGTGCCTCTCTCACCACTGCTGCCTGATACCTCAGTGGCTCCACACTTAACTTTACTCTCCCACCTTGTCTCAGTCCACATCTTCTCCACATGTTTTTTCAGGATGGCCCATCGCTGTGTGGAGACTGAGAACAAGGTGTACAGTTTGTGTAAGATGCCAAAGTAACCTGTGGCATCGACAGAACTTTTAGCAGCAACAGCCACAACCAGGTTCGATGTGTGAGCCCCACATGGCACAAATAGCTCTTGGATTCATTTCCAGGACTCTGGCTTGGACACCTTTGTTTTTGCCTCTCATGTTGGCCCCATTATCATGACTGTCCTCTGCGGTCCTCAAAAGGAATGTTTAGCTAATCTTTTGAGAATCAGGGATGCCAAATGTTGGCCCGTGGAATCCTCTGCCTCCAAAAACCCCATAAAATGTTCCTTTATGTGGGGCTCCTCCTTCAGTGACACGAATCTAATCACAACTGACAACTGTTCAGTGAGTCTGACATCTGAGGTGCAATCTAGAATGATAGAGAAGAATTTTACCAGCTTGTTGTCACTCACCATTATTGAAATGACCTTGCTGCTCAACAAATCAATGAGTTCATTCTGTATTTGGTGGCCAAGGTAGCTGGTGGTGTGACTCGCCTTTTTGGACACGGTTAAGGTGCTCTTTCATGACTTGACCTCTTTGAGGAAATGTCCATTTGATGGAGAGTACAGTGTTTCTATGTGTCCCCTTAGTGGCAGATTTCTAATTGCCAGAGACTGCACAATAGCAGTCAGATGTGTCAACACCTCTCTCCTTTTTTTGATCCTCATTGCCAGTTCTTTCCATGTTTTCATGCAGTTTTGGTGTTCTGGACTGCTGTCGTGTGAAGTCAGCAAAGAACTTGCAAAATGCAAAATACATTTTCTTCTTAGAAAAGAGTTTGCAGCAGAAGCAGAAGAGGCTGTTGTTTCTTTCAGAATACACCAACACACTTCTAGGGATTTTTTTCACCACTCACCAAGGTCTTCCTGAAATACTGGTGATGGCAACTTCTTCCATCACTCTCATTCCTTGGGAACAAAGTTAGGTGGTACCTCACTTGGTCCTCTGCAAACTAGTTGTGTTCGAATTCTGTCAGTCAGAACTGAAGGCCAGTCAGCAGGGTCTGTAGACAGTTTTTCATCCTCAGCAGCAGGATGAAATGATGCTGCTAGAGGCATTTCTAATGGAGAGCACATGGGCATTAGTTTATACTAATGTGGAACATCCCACATACATGCCCAGTAATAATAAAATCATCATTGTTATCTACAATATGGAAACTTAAAACTTTGCAAAAGGGAAATCATTTATTTTGTTTATGTTATGCAGGGATGCACACACACACACACACACACACACACACACACACACACACACACACACGTGCGTACAAACACACCTGAAGAATCCTGCTGGGGAGGTGGATGGCTCCTCATCCTGAGGCTCCGAGATCATTTCTGAAGAGGCCTGTGTGGCTGAGGAGGTGGATGGCTCCTCATCTTGGCCAGTGCCAGAGGGTTCTCCAAAATATTTAAGAAGTGCCCCTGAATTTCATTGAAATGCAGTATATGAGTCTGACACCCTAAATACATTTGTTGCACAATTAAATATACATGTCATTATGCACAATCTATCAAACTTTCAGAATAGGAACCAAATGAACCATACAACCTCATTGGCTAATTATAGGCATAAAACACCCTAAAATATCAAAATATCAGCATAACAATTTAAGTTGTTATCTCTGATACTAATCAATGTGTTATCTCTGATACTAATCAATGTGTTATCTCTGATACTAATCAATGTGTTATCTCTGATACTAATCAATTTGTTATCTCAGATACTAATCAATGTGTTATCTCTGATACTAATCATTGTGTTATCTCTGTCATCTTGTTTTCAGACACAGAAGCGGAGAGGAACGCGCTGAAAGAGCATGTCTACCCCAAACTGCGGGACTTCTGCAGAGAGAATTATGGGATTGAGTTCCAGGTAAAATAACATGTCCCTTCTTTCTGTTTGGTGATCTGATGTTTTGAAACATCTCCCCAGTGATGCTGGGGTTAACTCATAACCTGCAGTCGCCTGTGGTTTAGGGTCATGAAATATTATGTGGATGAAAGGGTTGTGGTCGGGTTGAATAAAGAAAAAACAATACATACAATTTTATATAAATGTATCAATCTTGTGCAATATATATCTATAGGCTACATTGAGGTTTCTCTTTCATTATTTCTAGGCTATCTGCCGTTAAGCTTAGTGCCTACCTTTACGAGTGACAAATAGCCCACACAACAATTGCCAAAACACTTTTGTGAACGGGCAGAAAAAGTTAACATTGATCCACTGAGTGTCAGAGTTTAATCCAATAAGAGAAAAGTTGTGAAATGGAGAGTTGAAATACAAAATGCCAAATCAGTGTGTATTGTTTGCAATTAAACTGTCCCTGTTTGCAAATAAATACATCTGAGACGTCATTAGGAATCTGATGATGGTACTTTCAAAAGTTAGGCCTACCTTACCACCCCAGACAGAGTAGGCCTACCTTACCACCCTAGACAGAGTAGGCCTACCTTTCCACCCCAGACAGAGTAGGCCTACCTTTCCACCTCAGACAGAGTAGGCCTACCTTTCCACCTCAGACAGAGTAGGCCTACCTTTCCACCTCAGACAGAGTAGGCCTACCTTTCCACCTCAGACAGAGTAGGCCTACCTTACCACCCCAGACAGAGTAGGCCTACCTTTCCACCCCAGACAGAGTAGGCCTACCTTTCCACCTCAGACAGAGTAGGCCTACCTTTCCACCCCAGACAGAGTAGGCCTACCTTTCCACCCCAGACAGAGTAGGCCTACCTTTAGAACTACTGACGCAGAAACATGTACGCTTTTAACAGCTCTTCTTCCATGGCTTAACCCAACGAGAGAAGGTCACAAGTGTTTCCCTAACAGCTGTCTGGGTTTTAACATCTTCTAGTGTAAAGAAAGTGAATAGCTTAATCAATTGATAGTGACATAATTAAAATACTTCCCAAGCAATGTCTATTTATTGGCTAGAGAAGGTTGTATCTCAGCCTCTGATAGTCTCATATCGCTGTCACGAATTTCCCGGGTATTTTACAGCTTGTTTCTACCATAAAGCATTGCGGACCAAAGCGTTGTTATAGATCACTTTATATAATCGGATCCATTTCATTTTCTACCAAATTGTAACCTACCAAGGGGTAGGCCTGTGCTTTTGGCCATTTTCTTTAATTAAAGCTCATAACCCTTCAATCCGAGTCTTGGTTTTAACTTAACAGCCCTTCACTGACACAGAGGTTGGCTATTTAAAGAGTGCATGGTGGGTGGAGGAATGTAATGACTAATCTATGGATATAGCAGCCTATAGCCTAATTTTGTCTGTTAAACAGGAGGCCTATCTCTTATTTAGGAAGAAATAGGCTCCAACACAAAGCCCTCTTGTTGTTAGTAAAGTCTAATTAAAATGAAGACGTTTTAAATGAATTATGCATACTGGAATTTGCATACTTTCAGAGTTATATTTTGAGCGGTCCGTTTCTGATTGATTGTTGCTGCAGCTGATGATTTAAGTTTCAGCACCACAATGTAAGTTACTAGAATCTGGCTCATTGTGAGGTCAGTTAAGAACAAATTCTTATTTACAATGACGGCCTACCCAGGTATAAAAACAAAAAAAACATGAGCATTCTGTACATTTCGATCCATCCCTAATTACAGACTAACAACTAACCTACCAAAACACTGGACATTATATAATAATAGACAAGTTGACTAACAACTAGCCTACCAAAACACTGGACATGATATAATAATAGACAAGTTGACTAACAACTAGCCTACCAAAAAGTCGGAAATTATAAGCAGAATCATATCCAAATTAGGCAACAACAAAATGCACTCCCTGTCAAAAAATCGTTCCGCCATCTCTGACTGTAGCCTACAGCACATGTTCTATATTTGCGGGTTAGGTTCGGGTGCAGCCCACAGATTGTCACTTTAGCACGTATAGTCGGTGGGTGCGGGTGAACAAACAGCTTACCAGCGAACCACTAACATCCCCTCAAACCAGGCTTTCAATATCGATCGAAAATAGGTTTAGAATGATTTAAATCACTGTCTTGACACAAACTCAGCAACATGCCTTGAAGGGTCCCACGAGCGAGCTGCACACAGGGGCCCTGTCTCTTTAAGGCAGACAGAAGGGCAGTAGAGATAAGGAAGGATGGTGAATATTGCAGGATATCTCTCTTTGATAAGACCGTGTGTGTGTGTGTGTGTGTGTGTGTGTGTGTGTGTGTGTGTCCTCCCTTTGTTGTCTCTTCCTACCATGATTGCATTAATGCCCCATTTCCCCCGTGGCTCTCACCGATCTGGGATCATTTACATTGCAAATGGCTGGTGTGGCGCTGCGCTGAGAGATTTTATCAAAATATGTTTGTTAAACTAATCCAGGAGAGCCCCTGGAGTAAAGTGGCAGTCTGAGATTGTTCTTGGATGATTTGTCAGGCTTCTCCCTTTGATATCCGACATGTGATGCTTTGTGGGGCCGAGCGACCTTGGAAATTGTTCCCTAAGCAGCACCAGCATGACATAAGAAAGCTGCTTAATCCAAATGACCAGCTGAGACTGTATGGTTTGATAGTCAACAGCTCAGCCCTTGAATGTACTAAACATTGAGTGTCCTCAACTATTAGGTGGCTTTTTGGTGAATTACTAGGGTTGTCAGTGATCGACAACTAAAATCACTAGGGCTTCTTCTCAGGAAAACAGTACAATAACAAGTCGTGCAGGCTTTTGTTCCAGACCATCAATAACACATCTGATGCAGGTAGTCAAGTGCATTTGCCTGTTGACTCAAACTGAATTGCTCTATGTTTGCTACATACTTCAGTCTGAGACTGCCATCGTTGAAGTCGTTTGTGGTGATGTCAAAATGAGGGGTGTTGTACAAAAACAAAGTCATCAGCGATTGGATCATCTCTAACCAATCAGAGTATCAAAGCCAATGGCTCTGGCCTAACCCATCGGTTTCAAGAACATATTTCCATTCTAGAAATCGTAAGAGTGTTTGTTTGGTTTTCGCTAGAACATTCTTCCAAGAGTCTTGATGATCTTCCAGGTGCTTTCTAGCAAACTTGAATCAACTTTTTGGATGAGATGGGTCCCATTATGTCTGGTGAAAACCAAACACTGGATTCCACAGTAAGAACATCATACCAACGGTCAAGCATGGTGGTGGTAGTGTGATGCTTTGGGGATGCTATGCTGCCTCAGGACCTTGACGACTTGCCTTTATGGAAGAAACCATGAATTCTGCTCTGTATCAGAGAACTCTAAAGGAGAATGGTTGCAGTCATTGCAGCTACAGTAGGCCTTCTATACAACACTCCATTGTGATTTTACACACTTCTGATACAGTAAAATAACAGTCTGATACAGTAAAATAACAGTTTGATACAGTAAAATAACAGTTTGATACAGTAAAATAACAGTTTGATACAGTAAAATAACAGTTTGATGCAGTAAAATAACAGTTTGATACAGTAAAATAACAGTTTGATGCAGTAAAATAACAGTTTGATACAGTAAAATAACAGTTTGATACAGTAAAATAACAGTTTGATACAGTAAAATAACAGTTTGATGCAGTAAAATAACAGTTTGATGCAGTAAAATAACAGTTTGATACAGTAAAATAACAGTTTGATACAGTAAAATAACAGTTTGATACAGTAAAATAACAGTTTGATGCAGTAAAATAACAGTTTGATGCAGTAAAATAACAGCCATCAGAGAAAAA
This sequence comes from Thymallus thymallus, assembly GCA_023634145.1. Classification (NCBI taxonomy): domain Eukaryota; kingdom Metazoa; phylum Chordata; class Actinopteri; order Salmoniformes; family Salmonidae; genus Thymallus; species Thymallus thymallus. The sequence continues at coordinate 21,614,672 of CM042422.1, forward strand.
CACACAGAGAGAGAAACACACACACACAGAGAAACACACACACACACCCATCAAACACACTTACACAGATAAACACACACACAGAGAAACACACACACACACACACACACACAGAGAGAAACACAATTAAACACACCCGTCACACACACCCATCAAACACGCACACACACACAAATACACACACAGAGAGAGAAACACACACACACACACACACACACACAGTCTTACTATACGTGTGAGGACCTATTTTCCCGAAAACCTTACCCTTACCCTAACCCTAACCCCTAACCCCAACTCCTAACCCTAATTCTAACCCTAACCATAATTCTAACCCTAACCCTAAACCTAACCCCTAACCCTAAAATACAACCATTCCTTTACACAGTTCCCGGGACTAGGTACCCCTGCAACACTCTATCCCTTTCCCTACTCCGGGTCCGTATCCCAATCCCAGCCACCCAATCCCTTCCCTACACCCTCATACTTTCCTTAGAGTCCCCATTCCCCCTGCAGAACCTGAACCACTGAACATCCCTATAATCAGTACTTACTCACACATTAACAAATACATGCATTCAAAACTCAAGACGGCCTTTACTGACACACAGCACACATTCCCCCCGCACTCCAACCATTCAGACCCATCTCAGCCTTCCGTAGAAACCCCAACCTGAAGGACATTCTGGTTCACGCCAAGTTCTCCAACCAGCCAGCTCCCACACTACCCATTGAGCACCAGCACTACAGACAACTGTCAAAAATACACAACACACATACACACACTTCCATCCCCATCAAAAAAACGAATGAACATTCACAGCAATAACATTGTATATGCCATCACCTGAACATTATGTCATAACATCTATGTAGGTGAAACTGGCTATACCATCCTCACACGCCTCAAACAACACCTATACACAATAAACAATAACAAACTACCCACACATTTGGTCCAACACGTCCAGACACACGCCATAGCACACCTACAAATCACGGGCCTGGAGTCTCAGAACTCCTGGACCAAGGCCCAAAGAAAAGCGGGCGGAGTCCAGGTGGATAGGCAAACTTAACACTCTGGCTTCATCTGGACTCAACAGCAAGGAGTAGACATACACACACACACACACACACACACATACACACACACATACACACACATACAGTTCTCGGGGATCATACACATACACAGAAAAGGCAGCATCAATAAGCCCGTGCCATTAACGGTTTGACACCATCCATAAACTGACTTCACTCATAAACAGAAACCTAACATAGCTGTTTTACAAGTGAGGACCTGCAAAATGTCTTCACTTCTCTGAATTTGTCTTGGTTTACTATTCCTGTGAGGACTTTTGGTACTCACACGCATAGTAAAAGACATGTACACAGAAACACACACACACAATTAAACACACCCCTCAAACACACCCATCAAACACACACACACACTACCGTGGCAACAAGAGATAAATTACAATAGCAGCAGTTGTGGGATATGGTTTAACGGCTGTCAGTCAAACGTCAAACACCAGCTACTGAGGAGAGAAGAGGCAGATAAGAGGTGAAACTCTATTCCAGATTTTCTTTAAACTATTTAGTTACTCTATTATGCAGTGGCTTTTGAAGTAGAGGAAATAAGCTTGTTATTTTAGCTTTGTCGAGAATGGGAATATATCCTCCACACAGGAGCTGTGTTTTTAGAATTATTAATCTTCTTTAAGTGTTTTTTAAAGAAGAAAAACTTCAACAATGTATTTTTCCTCAAACCTGCTAAACTGTAGGCTTGATACCTGCTTTGTTGTTCTTTTATTTCAGTATAATTATTTTGGTGCTTTCAAACACAGTTCTAGGATCAAACGTTGTAAGAGAGAGGGAGAAGTTGAGAAAAAGTGCAGTTTTCCTTGTCTTCATTAGCATGTCCTGGTTTACCAACTGATTTCAATTATGCTAAATTAACTTGTGCACCTCTAAGAGATGGGGTTGGGGGAAACTCTCTCTCTCTCTCTCTCTCTCTCTTTCTCTTTCTCTTTCTCTTTCTCTTTCTCTTTCTCTTTCTCTTTCTCTCTCTCGCTCTCTCTCTCTCTCTCTCTCGCTCTCTCTCTCTCTCTCTCTCTCTCTCTCTCTCTCTCTCTCTCTCTCTCTCTCTCTCTCTCTCTCTCTCTCTCTCTCTCTCTCTCTCTCTCTCTTTCTCTCTCTCGGTCTCTCTCTCTCTCTCTTTCTCTTTCTCTCTCGGTCTCTCTGTCTCTGTCTCTCTTTCTCCATCCCTCCTTCCCATTCTCTCATCTCTTAGCATTGCACCAGCATCACTATTCACTGTCCTGGCCTCCCTTCCTGGCTGCTATAACCCCTGTGCTCTCCTCTCCCCAGTTCTCCACTAAAATGTAAAAGGAAAAGCGGTAGCGACGGTTGCCGTCATCCGCTAACACAATAATACAGCCACAGGGGAACCCAGACAATTCAAAACCAGCCGCAAGATGATTTTACTTTATACCTTCGTCGTTATAACACAGTAAAACCATGTCTTTCCTGCCCTTACATCTTCATTCAGGATGTTAACAGGATGAACTTCACCCATGGGTGAGCCAAAATGTCAGGTGTTTACATTTAATTGGTCCTAAGTGTCAGCGACTGGCGGATAGTTTGGATCTGGAACATTAGTGCCTGTCTGAGCCGGAATGGGTAATTGAGAGATATTTGTGGGATGTTAGAGTGTCTCCAGCTGCGATTAGATGTTTTCACACAGAAGCAGGTTTGTTGTTGATTTAGATGTAGGAAGACTTCTCACACAGAGCAGATGAGTTCATTGTAGCTCACACTGATATGAAGGTTAGAATTTTAATCGAATGCTTAATAAAATACACCACACTATTGTTTCGTTGGTAATTGTAGATCAACAGTCTTTAGATATGAACTGTATTTCTGGAGGTGCCATTTCTTTTTGGGTGTTTTTTTTTTGTTGCCTCAGAGGGATTCTGTTAGTGGTTCTTTTCTATTTTCTAACTGATTTCCTTCCAGACGTGGAGGCCGAATCCTCAAGTATAATACTGTAACATCCAATAAAGAAAAAGTGATTATTTTGCACTTGACCTGCCGCAAGCAAATGCCTTTCAAGGGTAATAGCAAGCTGCTTAACAGAAGTTGCCTCTGCCTCTTATGTAAGCAGCCACAACCCCTCCTACCACAGAGAGATGGAGAGAGAGAGAGGGATGGCGAGATGGAGAGAGAGGGAGGGAGAAAGAGGGGTATGGAGAAGGATGGAGAGAGAGACGGATGCATGGGAAAGAGAGATACAGGGGAAGGGTTGCAAAAATCTGTGAACTTTCAATAAATCCCGGTTTAAGGATTCCTGGAATCAGGAGTTAATAAGCAGGAAGTCCAGGATCCTCCAAACAGGATTTCTGGAAAACCAGGGAATGTATTGAAAGTTCACAGAATTTTACAACCCTATACGGGGAGTATTGATGCTTTTATATTATGTGTTCACTGTGTACACTTTCTTTGGGATCTGAAAAGGTACTATACAATTAAATATATGTAATTATTATCATTCTGGCTAATGGCGAGGAGACAGACATGAAGGACTAGCGATGTGAAAGAGAGAGGAGGAAAGGGGGGGGGCACAGTGAGGAGGAAAGTAGAAGAGACATAAGAACTCTGCAGAATGCGGCGGTGGAAGAACGAGATGACTAATGTCTTAATTTGAGTTTAATTACTGGGCCTCTGCCGAATCCCCCGCCTGCCTGCCGAACCCTCCCTTCTCCCATCAACACAGGCAGGTTATGAGCTCACATAATTGAACCCTTGCGGTACGTACCTTAAAAGAGCCATAAGGGATACGATGACAGTTACTTTAGTAAGTTAAAAAAATGTACCTTCTCTACATAATGTCTATATAATTATATAATTACTCCAGTCTTTATAATAATATAATTACTGTTGTCTATATAATTATATATTTACTCCTGTCTATATAGTTATATAATTGCTCCTGTCTATATAATTACTCTTGTCTATATAATTATATAATTACTCCTGTCTATATAATTATATAATTACTCCTGTCTATATAATTATATAATTACTCCAGTCTATATAATAATATAATTACTGTTGTCTATATAATTATATAATTACTCCTGTCTATATAATTATATATTTACTCCTGTCTATATAGTTATATAATTACTCCTGTCTATATAATTACTCTTGTCTATATAATTATATAATTACTCCTGTCTATATAATTATATAATTACTCCTGTCTATATAATTATATAATTACTCCTGTCTATATAATTATATAATTACTCCTGTCTATATAATTATATATTTACTCCTGTCTATATAGTTATATAATTACTCCTGTCTATATAATTACTCTTGTCTATATAATTATATATTTACTTCTGTCTATATAGTTATATAATTACTCCTGTCTATATAATTACTCTTGTCTATATAATTATATAATTACTCCTGTCTATATAATTATATAATTACTCCTGTCTATATAATTATATAATTACTCCTGTCTATATAATTATATAATTACTCCTGTATATATAATTATATATTTACTCCTGTCTATATAATTATATAATTACTCCTGTCTATATAATTACTCTTGTCTATATAATTATATAACTACTCCTGTCAATATAATAATATAATGACTCATGTCTATGTAATTATTCCTGTCTGTATAATTATATAATTACTCCTGTCTATATAATTATATAATTACTCCTGTCTTTATAATTATACAATTACTCCTGTCTATATAATTATATAATTACTCCTGTCTATATAATTATACATTTACTCCTGTCTATATAATTATATACAGTTAGGTCCATATATATTTGGACACAGGCACAGTTTTCATACTTCTGGCTCTATATGCCACCAGAATACAATTAACTTTCAGCTTTAATTCAAGGTGTTGAACACAAATATCAAGTAAACATTTTAGGAACTGCAACCATTTTTATACAAAGTCCCCCCATTTTCAGGGGCTCAAATGTAATTGGACAAATTAATATAATCATAAATAAAATGTTCATGTTTTATATTTTGTTGAGAATCCTTTGCAGGCAATGACTGCCTGAATTCTAGAACCCATGGACATCACCAAAGACTGTGTTTCCTGCTTTGTGATGCTTTGCCAGGCCTTAACTGCAGCTGTCTTCAATTGTTGTTTGTTTGTGGGTCTTTCTGCCTTTAGTTTTGCCTTAAGCAAGTGAAATGCATGCTCGATATGGTTGAGATCAGGTGATTGACTCGGCCATTGCAGAATATTCCACTTCTTTTCCTTAAAAAACTCTTGGGTTGCTTTTGCAGTGTGTTTTGGCTCATTGTCCATCTGTACCGTGAAGCGCCGTCCAATCAACTTGGCTGCATTCGGCTTAATCTGGGCAGACAGTATATTCCTATACACTTCAGAATCCATCCGGCTGCTTCTGTCTTCTGTCACATCATCAATAAACACCAGTGATCCAGTGCCACTGGAAGCCATGCATGCCCATGCCATCACACTGCCTCCACCATGTTTTACAGATGACGTAGTATGTTTTGGATCATGAGCTGTTCCAAGCCTTCTCCATACTTTTGTCTTCCTGTCATTTTGGTACAGGTTGATCTTAGTTTCATCCGTCCAAAGAATGCTTTTCCAGAACTGGTCAGGCTTTTTTAGATGTTTTTTGGCAAAGTCTAATCTGGCCTTTCTATTCTTGATGCTTATGAATGGTTTGCACCTTGTGGTGAACCCTCTGTATTTGCTCTCGTGAAGTCTTCTCTTGATTGTAGACTTTGACACTGACACACCTACCTCCTGGAGAGTCTCCTTCACTTGGCTGGATGTTGTGAATGGGTTTTTCTTTACCATGGAGAGGATCCTACGATCATCTACCACTGTTGTCTTCCGTGGACGTCCAAGCCTTTTTATGTTGCTGAGCTCACCAGTGCATTCTTTTTTTCTCAGAATGTACCAAACTGTTGATTTGGCCACTCCTAATGTTCCTGCTATCTCTCGGATGGATTTGTTTTGTTTTTTAAGCCTAATTATGGCCTGTTTGACTTGCATGGAGATCTCCTTTGAACGCACGATGCAGGTTCACAGCAATAGATTCAAAATACAAATACCGCACTTAGAATCAACCCCAGACCTTTTACCTGCTTAATTGATAAAGAAATAATGAAGGAATAGCCCACACCTGTCCATGAAACAGCTTTTGATTCAATTGTCCAATTACTTTTGGTCCCTTGAAAAAGGGGGGTAGCTACTCTCAAGAGTTGTAATTCCTAAATCCTTCTTCCAATTTGGATGTAAATACCCTCAAATTAAACCTGAGAGTGCACTTTCAGCCCATATCCATTATATAACTATAGCTTGAATATGTTTTGGTAAAAAAGAAATCTAAAATTGTGCCTGTGTCCAAATACATATGGACCTAACTGTATTTACTCCTGTCTATATAATTACTCATATCTATATAATTATTCCTGTCTGTATAATTATATAATGACCCCTGTCTATATAATTATTCCTGTCTGTATAATTATATAATGACCCCTGTCTGTATAATTATTCCTGTCTGTATAATTATATAATGACCCCTGTCTATATAATTATTCCTGTCTGTATAATTATATAACTACTCCTGTCTTTATAATTATACAATTACTCCTGTCTATATGATTATATAATCACTCATGTCTATATAATTATATATTTACTCCTGTCTATATAATTATATATTTACTCCTGTCTATATAATTACTCATATCTATATAATTATATAATTACTCCTGTCTAATTAATTATACAAATGATCCTGTCTATATAATTATATAATTACTCCTGTCTATATAAGTACTCATGTTTATATAATTATATAATTACTCCTGTCTATATAATTATATAATTACTCCTGTCTATATAATTATATAATTAATCATGTCTATATAATTATATAATTACTTCTGTCTATATAATTATCTAATTACTCCTGTCTATATAATTACTCCTGTCTATATAATTATATAATTACTCCTGTCTGTATCATTATATAATTACGCCTGTCTATATAATTCATCCTGTTTATATAATTATATAATTACTCATGTCTATATAATTATATAATTACTCCTGTCTATATAATTATGTAATTACTCCTGTCTATATAATTATATATTTAATCCTGTCTATATAATTACGCCTGTCTGTATAATTATATAATTACGCTGAGCTTTCTCCCACCAAATCTTATGCATTCATTATTTTAAATTCCCCATTACATATTGTCACCAGTAGTAAATGGACCATTGATCCCTGTTATTTGGTTACATACATTTCTTTTAATTCATGGATTAATTAGGCCTGCAGTTATTTTATTGTGAAGTTGGAGTGGAAACATTGTATGCACAACCTGTTACACTTGAGAGAAACAAGTTTTGGTATTTCATACCATAATTTACGTGCTTTTTAAATGTTTTCATTGTATTTTGTTTGAAGTGCTCACTGGTGTGCAAAATTTCGCCGATAGATAGGGCGGCCGTGCACAAGCATTTCTCTACACCCGCAATAACATCTGCTAAACATGTGTATGTGACCAATAACATGTGATTTGATTTGAACTCTGAGGCTAGTTGATACAATGTTGCAAGTTGGCAAACCACAGCTTAGGGCTGGACCTTCATATGTACAGGCATTGGGCCCAATAAGGCAGATAGGAAGGGAGGCAGACAGGCAGACTGTAGAAAGGGAGGCTATAGAAAGGGAGGCAGACAGACAGACAGACAGACAGACAGACAGACAGACAGACAGACAGACAGACAGACAGACAGACAGACAGACAGACAGACAGACAGACAGACAGACAGACAGACAGGCAGACAGGCAGGCAGGCAGGCAGACTATAGAAAGGGAGGCTATAGAAAGAGAGGCAGACAGACAGACAGACAGACAGACAGACAGACAGACAGACAGACAGACAGACAGACAGACAGACAGACAGACAGACAGACAGACAGGCAGGCAGACTATAGAAAGGGAGGCAGACAGGCAGACTATATAAAGGGAGGCAGACAGGCAGACTATAGAAAGGGAGGCAGACAGACAGGCAGACTATACAAAGGGAAGCAGACAGACAGGCAGACTATACAAAGGGAAGCAGACAGACAGGCAGACTATAGAAAGGGAGGCAGACAGACAGACTATAGAAAGGGAGGCAGACAGACAGGCAGACTATAGAAAGGGAGGCAGACAGGCAGACTATAGAAAGGGAGGCAGACAGGCAGACTATAGAAAGGGAGGCAGACAGACAGGCAGACTATAGAAAGGGAGGCAGACAGACAGGCAGACTATAGAAAGGGAGGCAGACAGGCATACTATAGAAAGGGAGGCAGACAGACAGGCAGACTATAGAAAGGGAGTTAGACAGACAGACTATAGAAAGGGAGGCAGACAGACAGGCAGACTATAGAAAGGGAGGCAGACAGACAGGCAGACTATAGAAAGGGAGGCAGACAGGCAGACTATAGAAAGGGAGGCAGACAGACAGGCAGACTATAGAAAGGGAGGCAGACAGACAGACTATAGAAAGGGAGGCAGACAGACAGGCAGACTATAGAAAGGGAGGCAGACAGACAGGCAGACTATAGAAAGGGAGGCAGACAGACAGGCAGACTATAGAAAGGGAGGCAGACAGACAGACTATAGAAAGGGAGGCAGACAGACAGGCAGACTATAGAAAGGGAGGCAGACAGGCAGACTATAGAAGGGGAGGCTGACAGGCAGACTATAGAAAGGGAGGCAGACAGGCAGACTAAAGAAAGTGAGGCAGACAGACAGGCAGACTATAGAAAGGGAGGCAGACAGGCAGACTATAGAAAGGGAGGCAGACAGGCAGACTAAAGAAAGTGAGGCAGACAGAGAGGCAGACTATAGAAAGGGAGGCAGACAGGCAGACTATAGAAAGGGAGGCAGACAGACAGGCAGACTATAGAAAGGGAGGCAGACAGACAGGCAGACTATAGAAATGGAGGCAGACAGACAGACAGACAGACAGACAGACAGACAGACAGACAGACAGACAGACAGACAGACAGACAGACAGACAGACAGACAGGCAGGCAGGCAGACTATAGAAAGGGAGGCTATAGAAAGAGAGGCAGACAGACAGACAGACAGACAGACAGACAGACAGACAGACAGACAGACAGACAGACAGACAGACAGACAGACAGGCAGGCAGACTATAGAAAGGGAGGCAGACAGGCAGACTATAGAAAGGGAGGCAGACAGGCAGACTATAGAAAGGGAGGCAGACAGACAGGCAGACTATACAAAGGGAAGCAGACAGACAGGCAGACTATACAAAGGGAAGCAGACAGACAGGCAGACTATAGAAAGGGAGGCAGACAGACAGACTATAGAAAGGGAGGCAGACAGACAGGCAGACTATAGAAAGGGAGGCAGACAGGCAGACTATAGAAAGGGAGGCAGACAGGCAGACTATAGAAAGGGAGGCAGACAGACAGGCAGACTATAGAAAGGGAGGCAGACAGACAGGCAGACTATAGAAAGGGAGGCAGACAGGCAGACTATAGAAAGGGAGGCAGACAGACAGGCAGACTATAGAAAGGGAGGCAGACAGACAGACTATAGAAAGGGAGGCAGACAGACAGGCAGACTATAGAAAGGGAGGCAGACAGACAGGCAGACTATAGAAAGGGAGGCAGACAGACAGGCAGACTATAGAAAGGGAGGCAGACAGACAGACTATAGAAAGGGAGGCAGACAGACAGGCAGACTATAGAAAGGGAGGCAGACAGACAGGCAGACTATAGAAAGGGAGGCAGACAGACAGGCAGACTATAGAAAGGGAGGCAGACAGACAGACTATAGAAAGGGAGGCAGACAGACAGGCAGACTTTAGAAAGGGAGGCAGACAGGCAGACTATAGAAGGGGAGGCTGACAGGCAGACTATAGAAAGGGAGGCTGACAGGCAGACTATAGAAGGGGAGGCTGACAGGCAGACTATAGAAAGGGAGGCTGACAGGCAGACTATAGAAAGGGAGGCAGACAGGCAGACTATAGAAAGGGAGGCAGACAGGCAGACTATAGAAAGGGAGGCAGACAGGCAGACTAAAGAAAGTGAGGCAGACAGACCGGCAGACTATAGAAAGGGAGGCAGACAGACAGGCAGACTATAGAAAGGGAGGCAGACAGACAGGCAGACTATAGAAAGGGAGGCTGGCAGGCAGACTATAGAAAGGGAGGCTGGCAGGCAGACTATAGAAAGGGAGGCAGACAGGCAGACTATAGAAAGGGAGGCAGACAGACAGACTATAGAAAGGGAGGCAGACAGACAGACTATAGAAAGGGAGGCAGACAGACAGACTATAGAAAGGGAGGCAGACAGACAGACTATAGAAAGGGAGACAGACAGGCAGACTGTAGAAAGGGAGGCAGACAGGCAGACTATAGAAAGGGAGGCAGACAGACAGGCAGACTATAGAAAGGGAGGCAGACAGGCAGACTATAGAAAGGGAGGCAGACAGGCAGACTATAGAAAGGGAGGCAGACAGACAGGCAGACTATAGAAAGGGAGGCAGACAGACAATGGAAGTTATAGTTCTACCAATGGCTCATGGTGAATCAATGTGTCTTTATGGCAGAGGCTGGTTCTCTCTCATTAGTGGCATTTTAACTTTTAGATTGTATCATTTTAATTGTATTAAAATGTATTATTGTATTATTGTATTATTGTATTATTAAGTGAAAATTATTTTGGAAAAAAAAAATGTTATTATTGAAATTAAACTTTTCCATGAAAATAAGCATATGAAAATCATAACTGGCACACGCAGATTGGTAGAAATGGTAGGATTAACTGTAAAGCTTCCCTAAACTTGAAAGACAAACTTGAAACTCGTGGTCTAGGAATAGACCACTTTGAACAGAGAGCACATTTCTTTGTACTGCATAATAACAACGGGTGTGTGTGTATCTGAGAGAGACGGAGAGAGAGAGAGAGAGAGAGAGAGAGAGAGAGAGAGAGGTGTTGTTACAGATTGTACCCTACTAAAACTGAGCACAAACTGAATGAACACCATCCTCCCCAATAAGCTATTCAAAATATTGGGTAAAAAAACGTACTATTAAACTATATATATACATTGCACATGTACCCTAAAAGGTCGTGAACAGTACCATGTGAGATCATATGTGTACCTCTGAAGGTACGTGATGTGTATTTTGATCATTTGTAACCCAGGGAACAATGCTGTACCCTAACCATACCCTTATTTCTGAGAATGTACAGACAGATGGTATGTAATAATGTAGGTGTAATTGTTGTGTAAACTCAACTTGAGTGAAATCTAAACCAAACAATTTATCAGCTGGAATTTACTTTTCCACCACTGTAAAAGATTATTAGACTACCATTTCACGGATGCCTTCTTGACATGCCTTGCAGGGCACCAGCCGGTGGTACAAGGTATAGAGTTGGCAGCAGTTAAACTGATTCCTCTCTCCCCATCTGAACTGCTCCTAACCCAGCTCTCCTGGTGATAGCACCAACCAGTAGCCTGCATGTCCTCTACAACCCAGCCAATGAACACGGGCTAGATTCCAGCCCTTCCTGCCAATCATGTGGTAGATAGCTACCCACAGGGCTGTCAGTCAAACAGAAAGCCCCACCCACACTCCGTTTGCAGTGAATAGTTGCGGTGTTGAATTATTAGGCCTGTCAGTTAGTTCTGTCATGCTCACTGCCAATGTGTCAGTCAAAGTGAGTGTTTTCTCCTTTGCTTGGCTTTCTGACAAGCCTGCTGACCATGGCAATACTCAACTGATAAATCATCCTGGCCTCTCCATCCTTTTCCCTGTTGCTCCTCCGACAAAATGGAAGGTCAAAGGACAGATTACCGAAAATACTTTCACATGACCCTCCACTTGTACTGTGAAAAGAATTGTGCACCCTCCCCCTCATAGAATTCAAGCTTACAACTACAAATAACAATAACTGTAGTGACCAATGATTCGGTAGCGACCCTGGGTTTATAAACGTGGATATGGACTTTGCCACTTCAGCATGCTTTTTGTGGCAGAGTCGATGCCACACAGGGCTATGGTTAGAAGGTTGAGGGTTCGCCGACCACCAAGGATGAGCTTAATCTCCCTGTCTGTTTCATTACACTACAATCAGAGCCCGCTGCAGACTGATCAGCTAGGGGGACATCTGAGTTTTGATGCTATATTTATAAGTAAACACAGGTTGTGTTTATGCCACATATAAAAGGTATTACATTTTAAAAGTGAAATATTATATTTAACTAATATTTTGGCTATATTGAAACATTAGGCTATAGATCCACGAATAATAGTCGCTGAGAGAGGAGACAGAGCTTGTGTTCAGCTTTCCTGAATAACTGGGCCTACAGGCAGCATATTAAGCTTTCCTGAATAACTGGGCCTACCGGCAGCATATTAAGCTTTCCTGAATAACTGGGCCTGCCGGGAGCATATTAAGCTTTCCTGAATAACTGGGCCTGCCGCAGCATATTAAGCTTTCCTGAATAACTGGGCCTGCCGGGAGCATATTAAGCTTTCCTGAATAACTGGGCCTGCCGGGAGCATATTAAGCTTTCCTGAATAACTAGGCCTGCCGGCAGCATATTAAGCTTTCCTGAATAACTGGGCCTGCCGGGATTAAGCGTTCGTGAATAACTGGGCCTGCTGGGAGCATATTAAGATTTCCTGAATAACTGGGCCTGCCAGCAGCATATTAAGCTTTCCTGAATATCTGGGCCTTCCGGCTAGTCTAGGTAGGATAATTCTATTGTGGTGTAGAAGGCTGGTCTAGGTAGGATCATTCTATTGTGGTATTGAAGACTAGTCTAGGTAGGATCATTCTATTGTGGTGTTGAAGGCTAGTCTAGGTAGGATCATTCTATTGTGGTGTTGAAGGCTGGTCTAGGTAGGATAATTCCATTGTGGTGTTGAAGGCTAGTCTAGGTAGGATAATTCCATTGTGGTGTTGAAGGCTAGTCTAGGTAGGATAATTCCATTGTGGTGTTGAAGACTAGTCTAGGTAGGATAATTCCATTGTGGTGTTGAAGGCTAGTCTAGGTAGGATAATTCCATTGTGGTGTTGAAGGCTAGTCTAGGTAGGATAATTCCATTGTGGTGTTGAAGGCTAGTCTAGGTAGGATCATTCCATTGTGGTGTTGAAGGCTTGTCTAGGTAGGATAATTCCATTGTGGTGTTGAAGACTAGTCTAGGTAGGATAATTCCATTGTGGTGTTGAAGGCTAGTCTAGGTAGGATAATTCCATTGTGGTGTTGAAGGCTAGTCTAGGTAGGATAATTCCATTGTGGTGTTGAAGGCTTATCTAGGTAGGATAATTCCATTGTGGTGTTGAAGGCTTGTCTAGGTAGGATCATTCTATTGTGGTGTTGAAGACTGGTCTAGGTAGGATCATTCTATTGTGGTGTTGAAGACTGGTCTAGGTAGGATAATTCCATTGTGGTGTTGAAGACTGGTCTAGATAGGATCATTCTATTGTGGTGTTGAAGACTGGTCTAGGTAGGATCATTCTATTGTGGTGTTGAAGCCTGGTCTAGGTAGGATCATTCTATTGTGGTGTTGAAGACTGGTCTAGGTAGGATCATTCTATTGTGATGTTGAGTGCTACTTGTCTTCACTGTTCTTTCATGTGATGCACCTGGCCTCTCTGCAGTCTATCAGCTATTAATATTAATTATTGTGGATTTATATTGAAAATGGGTGCAGCTTTGAATGAGCTTTGAATTTATGTGTGTTATGTTAACGATCCATCTACCACTATTCAAAAATCAATCAAAATTTATTTATAAAGCGCTTTTTACATCAGCCGATGTCACAAAGTGCTATACAGAAACCCAGCCTAAAACCCCAAACAGCAAGCAATGCAGATGTAGAAGTGACCATTCATAGTGACCATTCATATTGTCACTATGAATGGTGGATAGAGGGCAGGACAGACAGTTCTACTATATTAAGCTTTCCTGAATAACTGGGCCTACCGGCAGCATATTAAGCTTTCCTGAATAACTGGGCCTGCCGGGAGCATATTAAGCTTTCCTGAATAACTGGGCCTGCCGCAGCATATTAAGCTTTCCTGAATAACTGGGCCTGCCGGGAGCATATTAAGCTTTCCTGAATAACTGGGCCTGCCGGGAGCATATTAAGCTTTCCTGAATAACTAGGCCTGCCGGCAGCATATTAAGCTTTCCTGAATAACTGGGCCTGCCGGGATTAAGCGTTCGTGAATAACTGGGCCTGCTGGGAGCATATTAAGATTTCCTGAATAACTGGGCCTGCCAGCAGCATATTAAGCTTTCCTGAATATCTGGGCCTTCCGGCTAGTCTAGGTAGGATAATTCTATTGTGGTGTAGAAGGCTGGTCTAGGTAGGATCATTCTATTGTGGTATTGAAGACTAGTCTAGGTAGGATCATTCTATTGTGGTGTTGAAGGCTAGTCTAGGTAGGATCATTCTATTGTGGTGTTGAAGGCTGGTCTAGGTAGGATAATTCCATTGTGGTGTTGAAGGCTAGTCTAGGTAGGATAATTCCATTGTGGTGTTGAAGGCTAGTCTAGGTAGGATAATTCCATTGTGGTGTTGAAGGCTAGTCTAGGTAGAATAATTCCATTGTGGTGTTGAAGGCTTGTCTAGGTAGGATCATTCTATTGTGGTGTTGAAGACTGGTCTAGGTAGGATCATTCTATTGTGGTGTTGAAGACTGGTCTAGGTAGGATAATTCCATTGTGGTGTTGAAGACTGGTCTAGGTAGGATCATTCTATTGTGGTGTTGAAGACTGGTCTAGGTAGGATCATTCTATTGTGGTGTTGAAGCCTGGTCTAGGTAGGATCATTCTATTGTGGTGTTGAAGACTGGTCTAGGTAGGATCATTCTATTGTGATGTTGAGTGCTACTTGTCTTCACTGTTCTTTCATGTGATGCACCTGGCCTCTCTGCAGTCTATCAGCTATTAATATTAATTATTGTGGATTTATATTGAAAATGGGTGCAGCTTTGAATGAGCTTTGAATTTATGTGTGTTATGTTAACGATCCATCTACCACTATTCAAAAATCAATCAAAATTTATTTATAAAGCGCTTTTTACATCAGCCGATGTCACAAAGTGCTATACAGAAACCCAGCCTAAAACCCCAAACAGCAAGCAATGCAGATGTAGAAGTGACCATTCATAGTGACCATTCATATTGTCACTATGAATGGTGGATAGAGGGCAGGACAGACAGTTCTACTATTGTCACTATGAATGGTGGATAGAGGGCAGGACAGACAGTTCTACTATTGTCACTATGAATGGTGGATAGAGGGCAGGACAGACAGTTCTACTATTGTCACTATGAATGGTGGATAGAGGGCAGGACAGACAGTTCTACTATTGTCACTATGAATGGTGGATAGAGGGCAGGACAGACAGTTCTACTATTGTCACTATGAATGGTGGATAGAGGGCAGGACAGACAGTTCTACTATTGTCACTATGAATGGTGGATAGAGGGCAGGACAGACAGTTCTACTATTGTCACTATGAATGGTGGATAGAGGTTAGGACAGACAGTTCTACTAGCAGACTACACTGACTATACCAAACATTAGGAACACCTTCCTAATATTGAGTTGCACCCTAAGAACTCACTTCCGTTTTACTCTCTCACCTATTTCCTTGTCTTCACATGTCAATCACGAGCATCTCTAATAACCCTTACTCATTGTTAAAGTGTACCCATACTGCCCTATGAACCCAGGGCCAAATAAGAGAACCCTGGGAAATGTAGGCCAACAGAGGGAACAAAGGGCCAGATAAGGGAACCTTGGGAAATGTAGGCCAACAGAGGGAAACCAGGGCCAACAGAGGGAACCTTGGGAAATGTAGGCCAACAGAGGGAAACCAGGGCCAACAGAGGGAACCCTGGGAAATGTAGGCCAACAGAGGGAACCCAGAGAATCCAGCAGGCTCTCAGAGGCTGGGTGTGTCCTGCTTCTAAGGGGCGGTGATAGCAGAAGGTTGGCATGGCCACACTCGTTTATGTGGTTCTCTCTTTCATTCTCTCTATCTGGAGGAGATTTCCCCTGCGGCGTGTTTGCACTCAGAATTATCCGCGCCAGCTACACTGATTTTGACAAATGTGTCAGGGGATCTCACACCGGTACACACAGGTACACACACACACACACACACACAGGTACACACACAGGTACACATACACACACACAGGTACACATACACACACACAGGTACACACACACACACCAGTGTGTTTCGAAGGCCTTCTGTCGCTCTCAATTCTGCCTGTCCTCATCGCCCCTAGAGACAGAGTGGAATCTCAGGCATAGGGAGAGTGTTTAAGAGCCAGATGGGCACTGTTCTGTTTGTCTGTGTGTGTGTGTGTGTGTGTGTGTGTGTGTGTGTGTGTGTGTGTGTGTGTGTGTGTGTGTGTGTGTGTGTGTGTGTGTGTGTGTGTGTGTGTGTGTGTGTGTGTGTGTGTGTGTGTGTGTGTGTGTGTGTGTGTGTGTGTCGTCAACCTCCTGCTTGTTCTGTGCTCTAAGGTTGCTGTTCTCCACGTCAACAAAGGAGATCAGCAACCTTTGCTCACAATGTCCACGATGGAAAAATATAGCTTCTCTTTTCCCTCTTCTTCAATGGGCCTTTCCATGTGACTGTGATTGAGAATATGTACGTCTATGTAAACCTAATCTACATTACAACTGATTGGTCCAAATGATTACTGGTACTAGGTGTGAACAGGAAACTGAATTTATACAGTATATGTGATGTATTGATTATTTATGTCATGTCTATGTTAATCTCTCCTTTGTAGGTGGTGGACCTGTACTGGGGGATGGACCCAGAGGAGTGGGACAGTCCGGACCTGCAGCGTCTCAGGATGAAGCTGCTCGAGGACTGTCTCCAGACGTCTGCAGGCCCATGTTTTGTTGTGGGTATATGACACGTTAACTATCCTTTATAAGCTTTCATAACCGCCCTGTTCATTGCATACCACGGAGATGTTAATTTGACTGTTTTGTGTTTGTGTTGTAACATGGTAGTTCATTGATGGACATGCCTTCCTCTGTCTGTCTGTATGTATGTCCAGTCATCCATCCATGCATCAATCCAGTCATGCATCAAATAATTTAACACTTTTTGCACTCAGTTGGGTACTTCCAGTTTCAATAGGTTGTTGGTTTGGAACCTGTTGGTTCGCTGTGTAGAGAGATCAATATAATGATCGATGGGCTCAGGTTGTGTGGGTTATCAATGCTATCTCTTCTGGATCATACCAGGTCAGAGGAGGTAAAGAGCCACAGGTGTGAGTAAGTCATTTTGATGGAGGGAATGAGATTGTAATCTGGATCAGTCAGAGAGAGAGGTGATAGGACAGTGGATAGGAGCCTTGTCCCAGGGACTCTGATATTGTAATTGGGGTCAGAGGTCAGACAGAGAGGTGATAGGGGCCTTGTCCCAGGGACTCTGATATTGTAATTGGGGTCAGAGGTCAGACAGAGAGGTGATAGGGGCCTTGTCCCAGGGACTCTGATATTGTAATTGGGGTCAGAGGTCAGACAGAGAGGTGATAGGGGCCTTGTCCCAGGGACTCTGATATTGTAATTGGGCTCAGAGGTCAGACAGAGAGGTGATAGTGGTCTTTTCTCAGGGACTCTGATATTGTAATTGGGGTCAGAGGTCAGACAGAGAGGTGATAGGGGTCTTGTCCCAGGGACTCTGATATTGTAATTGGGGTCTCTCTCTCTCTCTCTCTCTCTCTCTCTCTCTCTCTCTCTCTCTCTCTCTCTCTCTCTCTCTCTCTGTCTGTCTGTCTGTCTGTCTGTCTGTCTGTCTGTCTGTCTGACCCTGGTCAATAGCTGAGTGTACACACACACAAACACACTACAACCCTCTTGAATTATGAACCCAGCCCCTCCTCCCAATCTGTCTCCCTGCATTTGAATTTTTGATGATGTATTAGAACCCTCTCACAGTTAACGGGTTATCATCGCCGAGTTAGTGTACCAATTTAGATCAGTGTCTACTCTAAGGACCCAGCCCTGCCCTAGCTTCTACCTTCCATAGAGAGAGAGTGAGAGATACATTTATAGATGTGATAGCTTGACAGCTGTTGTCCCTTGGTTCTTGTGATAATGTTGGCGAGAGCCATATTTCCTCTCCTATGAAGAGACTGACTGATACACTTCCTTTGATCAGTGGCAGAGACGTAGTTGGAGCGGCGGTTGACAGTTCTGGGTTCTGTTTGTCGGCTCATTTGTCTCCCGAGAACGAATAGTTTTGGGTAGATTCTTCTTCTTGTTACTTTGAGTCTGACAAGTTAAAAGCTGAAGACCTGAAAGCTGAAGACCTAAAGGCTGAAGACCTAAAGGCTGAAGACCTAAAGGCTGAAGACCTAGATTAGTAGAGTGTGAGACTAGATGACTGTGGTGGTGGTGATTTTGTATTTCAGGATACAGTAAGTACATATGCTATAATACAGAAACTCTACACACAAACATCATACTAATACAGATCTCTACACACACTTCCCTCTACACACCCAAACTCAGCCATCCAAATCCCGCCACAGTATTAAAACCAGAAGAGATACATCTAACCCTTCATGGTCTTCCAGCTCCATGACTCACATATCCAGCTCCTACCTCCTTCCCCTGTCTTCCCCACTGCCTCCCTCCCGGGCTGGGCTGTGGTGTCCCCCAGTGTCCTCTGTTAGTCAGCACAGCCCCAGAGGTCCCTAGCCTGTTTGCCTGCTTCTCCACATGGTGGTGGGAGTCACTTCAAAGCCCGTTCCGGGGGAGGCGGCTGCACAGGAGATTTGCAGCTGACACGACTGTCACTGCACCACGGGGCGAACACAAGGCTCAGAGGAGGGATGGGTGATGAAGGGATGGAGAGAGAAGAAAGGAAGGGGGAGGAGGATGCTAGAGGGATGTGACAGAGACTCCTTGGTGATGTGGCTTGAGAGAGAGAGAGGTATAGAGAGAGGTATAGAGAGAGGTATAGAGAGAGGTATAGAGAGAGGTATAGAGAGAGAGGTAGAGAGAGAGGTAGAGAGGTAGAGAGGTAGAGAGGTAGAGAGGTAGAGAGGTAGAGAGAGAGGTAGAGAGAGAGAGAGAGAGAGAGAGAGAGAGAGAGAGAGAGAGAGAGAGAGAGAGAGAGAGAGAGAGAGAGAGAGAGAGAGAGAGAGAGAGAGAGAGAGAGAGAGAGAGAGGTTAAATACTTTGGAGCAGAGGAGCTTTATAACCATCCTTGCTTTCCTCCCATGGTCTTTCTGTCACAACATCATAGTGTTACTATCTGCAAACACTCAATACAATGTGTTATTCGTTGTGGTTATTACAGACACAGTTGACACACCAGTAGGTGTTACTGGTTGAAATGACATTCTCACAGATAAGACAGGTGGCACTGCAAGGCCACCAAACATACACCCACACTACACACAAATACACACACAGAGAATCACACCTGTAGGGTCTTTTTCAAACCTGTCGACCTGTCGGCGCAATAAAGCAGGTTTCCATGGCGATGCCAGGGGTTGGCATGGTGAGGGTGCCATTGACCCACAGATTAAGCATGACAATGAGGCATGACTGTTTACATGTATAACTCTTCACACAATTCAGTTGTTTTCCCTGTTGTAGCTGAGCTGCTCTTACCAAATGGAAATACGTTATTTTCCTGGTGTGTAAGAGGAGTGTGAAAAGCAGTTCAACTGTAATGCAGCTTTCTTTTTACAGTACAGTAACCTCCCATTCAGTCTACATGATGTAAGTGTTAAGCCGATACGCCTGGTTGGAGACTTGCATTCTGGTAAAGCAACCTGGACTCAGGGGTAGACGTAACATAATAAAATAACATCTGTGACACACAAATGAGTATGATATGACTCACCTGACCTATGATATGACCTATGATATGACCTATGATATGACCTATGATCCAGACCTATGATATGCTACAGTTGAAGTGGGAAGTTTACATACACCTTAGACAAATACATTTAAACTCACAATTCCTGACATTTAATCCTAGTAAAAATTCCCTGTATTAGGTCAGTTAGGATCAGAATAATAGTAGAGAGAATGATTTATTTCAGCTTTTATTTCTTTCATCACATTCCCAGTGGGTCAGAAGTTTACATACACTCAATTAGTATTTGGTAGCATTGCCTTTAAATTGTTTAACTTGGGTCAAACGTTTCGAGTAGCCTTCCACAAGCTTCCCACAATAAGTTGGGTGAATGTTGGCTCATTCCTCCTGACAGAACTGGTGTAACTGAGTCAGTTTGTAGGCCTCCTTGCTCACACAAGCTTTTTCAGTTCTGCCCACACATTGTCTATAGGATTGAGGTCAGGGCTTTGTGATGGCCACTCTAATACCTTGACTTTGTTGTCCTTAAGCCATTTTGCCACAACTTTGGAAGTATGCTTTAACTTCCTGACTGATGGCTTGAGATGTTGCTTCAATATATCCACATAATTTTTCTTCCTCATGAGCCATCTATTCTGCCATCTATATTGTGAAGTGAACCAGTCCCTCCTGCAGCAAAGCACCCCCACAACATGATGCTGACACCCCCGTGCTTCACGGTTAGGATGGTGTTATTCGGCTTGCAAGCCTCCCCCTTTTTCCTCCAAACATAACGATGGTCATTGTGGCCAAACAGTTCTATTTTTGTTTCATCAGACCAGAGGACATTTCTCCAAAAAGTATGATCTTTGTCCCCATGTGCAGTTGCAAACCGCAGTCTGGCTTTTTTATGGCGGTTTTGGAGCAGTGGCTTCTTCCTTGCTGAGCGGCCTTTCAGGTTATATCGATATAGGACTTGTTTTACTGTGGATATAGATACTTTTGTACCTGTTCCCTCCAGCATCTTCACAAGGTCCTTTGTTGTTATTCTGGGATTGATTTGCACTTTTCACGCCAAAGTACGTTCATCTCTAGGAGACAGAACACGTCTCCTTCCTGAGAGGTATGACGGCTGCGTGGTCCCATGGTGTTTATACTTGTGTACTATTGTTTGTACAGATGAACGTGGTACCTTCAGGCGTTTGGAAATTGCTCCCAAAGAAGAACCAAACTTGTGGAGGTCTACAAAAAACTCTTCTGAGGTCTTGCCTGATTTATTTTGATTTTCCCATGATGTCGAGCAAAGAGGCACTGAGTTTGAAAGTAGGCCTTGAAATACATCCACAGGTACACCTCCAATTAACTAAAATGATGTCAATTAGAACCTTCTTAAGCCATGACATCATTTTCTTGATTTTTCCAAGCTGTTTAAAGACACAGTCAACTTCTGACCCACTGGAATTGTGATATAGTGATTATAAATGAAATAATCTGATGATTGATGCTAACATGAAGAATGGCATCAAACCGTTTTCAGAATGTTCTAACGTTAAACTTTAAATTTCTTCCACTCTCTATGAACTATCATTATCAGATTACTGTGATTCTGTAGATTTCTACCACTCTCTATGAACTATCATTATCAGATTACTGTGATTCTGTAGATTTCTACCACTCTCTATGAACTATCATTATCAGATTACTGTGATTCTGTAGATTTCTACCACTCTCTATGAACTATCATTATCAGATTACTGTGATTCTGTAGATTTCTACCACTCTCTATGAACTATCATTATCAGATTACTGTGATTCTCCCTTCACAATTCAACGGTTTAGAGAGCTATTTTATAGCCAGATTGATTCATTGATTTGTTGATTGATTTATATGTCTGTATAATATTCCATATTTTTCAGCTCTGTACCCCACACCTCATTAGCCAGAGTGCACTTAGGCTGGAGTTAAACCCTCCCAAGCATGTGAGGGAAGAAGTGTGTGTGTGTGTATGTACATGTATGTGTGTGTGTGCGTGTGAATATATCCTTCTCTAATCCTACTCACCCACCAATCACTGACACACGCACACCGACACACACTCGCAGTCACTCACCCACCCTGTCCTTCCCTGCTGTCCCTGCAAGGCAAGCTCTCTCTCTCTCTCTCTCTCTCTCTCTCTCTCTCTCTCTCTCTCTCTCTCTCTCTCTCTCTCTCTCTCTCTCTCTCTCTCTCTCTCTCTCTCTCTCTCTCTCTCTCTCAGTTTAGTTCAACTCCTTCCCAGATGTCTCCATCCCCTAGTGACAAACTGTTCTGTAGCACCCATAAAAAAGCTCTGCCGTAATCTGGCTCTGTTAAAGAAAACAGGTGATGGAGGGTTCTGATTGGAACTGTTTCTAATGTCTCATCTCTCACTGTCTTTTGAAACTTTCCATTTTCTTCATGCCAGGGAGTTTGCTGTGATCTTGGTCAGCATCCATGTACAAACGACTGTCACTTGTATTTGTGTCTTGAAACAGCCGACATACCTCAACTCTCTCCCACAGATCCCTTGCCAAGCAATTTTAAGGGAACTGCCTCAATTTCCAGCAGGCCCCGAACTGAAATTGGTTTTGGCAGACAAAATAGCTAGCTAACCCTATTCACTTGTCTTCTGCTGTATCTTCAACTTGTTTTCCTGAGAAAAGACACACAAACCCAAACACAAGACACTAATAAAAAAGACTGAAGGTACGACAAGTCACATAGACCCTAGTCCTTCATTACCCCCAACAGTACCATTTTTTTTCGACTACCTCTGCAACTCGTCCAACTATTGACTTTTTTCACCACTGCCACCAGTTTGGCCCCAAAACATTGACATCCAATACATAGTAAAACATTGACATCCAATACATAGTAAAACATTGACATCCAATACATAGTAAAACATTGACATCCAATACATAGTAAAACATTGACATCCAATACATAGTAAAACATTGACATCCAATACACAGTAAAATAGTTTAAATAATATAAAGTATATTTCATGTGGAAACCCTTATATTTAACACCATGTTCACTATGTTGATGGTTTATATTTAGGATCATGTTTTGAAGCTTTGTAATCATTTGTATTTATTTTTTATCATCCTATTTAATTATCTCATATATCTGACATGTGATAATTATCTCATATATCTGACATGTGATAATTATCTCATATCTGACATGTGATAACTATCTCATATATCTGACGTGATAATTATCTCATTTATCTAACACGTGATAATTATCTCATATATCTAACACGTGATAATTATCTCATATATCTGACATGTTATAATTATCTCATATATCTGACATGTGATAATTATCTCATATATCTGACATGTGATAAAGCCACACAGAAGGCCAGAGATAATTACAGACACATGGGATAATCTGACGTATCCAAATAGGCCATTGGATGTCTTGAAAGATACCGAAATTTGTTTTGATTTCCAAAGTTTTGATTAATATACCCTCCCTTTGCGACCCTAGTTTTGAGTGATAAAATAATTAGTTAGTGTAGATTATTTCAGTGTGGTAGGCAGAGATTATATGATTAAAACACTATTATTCTATCAAGCATGTGTGAGTGGTTGGGTTTTATATAATTTTGTATCCCTGGCCAAATGATTATAGGGAGAGAGCAGCGATGATGCTGGTGTCACTGTTAAAGATTATAATGATAAAGATTATAGTATTCATGACAACAACCTTTAACCTCGCCTGTGTGAATATGTGCATACATGTTCCATGTACCGACGACAGTGGGGGCTGCTGAGGGGAGGGCGGCTCATCGTAATGTCAGTGGAGGCTGCTGAGGGGAGGGCGGCTCATCGTAATGTCAGTGGAGGCTGCTGAGAGGAGGGCGGCTCTTCGTAATGTCAGTGGAGGCTGCTGAGGGGAGGGCGGCTCATCGTAATGTCAGTGGCGGCTGCTGAGGGGAGGGCGGCTCATTGTAATGTCAGTGGAGGCTGCTGAGGGGAGGGCGGCTCATCGTAATGTCAGTGGGGGCTGCTGAGGGGAGGGCGGCTCATCGTAATGTCAGTGGAGGCTGCTGAGGGGAGGGCGGCTCATCGTAATGTCAGTGGAGGCTGCTGAGGGGAGGGCGGCTCATCGTAATGTCAGTGGGGGCTGCTGAGGGGAGGGCGGCTCATCGTAATGTCAGTGGAGGCTGCTGAGGGGAGGGCGGCTCATCGTAATGTCAGTGGAGGCTGCTGAGGGGAGGGCGGCTCACCGTAATGTCAGTGGGGGCTGCTGAGGGGAGGGCGGCTCATCGTAATGTCAGTGGGGGCTGCTGAGGGGAGGGCGGCTCATCGTAATGTCAGTGTAGGCTGCTGAGGGGAGGGCGGCTCATCGTAATGTCAGTGGAGGCTGCTGAGGGGAGGGCGGCTCACCGTAATGTCAGTGGGGGCTGCTGAGGGGAGGGCGGCTCATCGTAATGTCTGGAATGGAGTGAATAGAATGTTGAATACCATTAACCATTAACTCCATTCCAGACATTATTATTTAATTATTTCATTCCATACGATTAAGTTCCCTTCAAAGCAGCAACCCTGAAACACTCAGCACATCGGCTTTCACTGGATGGCCCTGACCATTCACTCTGCCTAGTGTGTGTGTGTGTGTGTGTGTGTGTGTGTGTGTGTGTGTGTGTGTGTGTGTGTGTGTGTGTGTGTGTGTGTGTGTGTGTGTGTGTGTGTGTGTGTGTGTGTGTGTGTGTGTGTGTGTGTGTGTGTGTGTGTGTGTGTGTGTGTGTGTGTGTGTGTGTGTGTGTGTTCGTGTGTGTGTGTGTGTGTGTGTGTGTGTGTGTGTGTGTGTGTGTGTGTGTGTGCCCATGAACTCTAAGCCAAGGCTGACATACCAATAGACACACCCAGGTGCACGGCATAGAGCAGCCCGGTACACAGGACAGGAATGAAAGGCTGTCATATGCACTTCAATGAGCACTTTAATGTGAAAATCAGATTGTCTCAAAAACTCCAAGACTGAGAGTAACTAGAAACCATGAAACCAATGATCATAGAATGTCAAGCGGTGATGATGATGATGATGATAACAGTTCTACCTCTCTCTATCTGTCATTCTTCCTCCCCTCATCCCTCGTTCCTTCCTTCCTCCCAGGGGCTAGTGGGGGAGAAGTATGGCAGTATCCGTGTGCCAGGGGAGGTGGAGGCTCCAGAGTTTGAGATGATCCTGGATGCGGCTGTGGAGGCGGGGCTAGACACACACGTCCTGGAGGAGTGGTACTGCCGAGATGAGAACGCTGTGCCACCAGCCTACTACCTCAAACCCAAAGCCCAGATGTTGAAGAACTACCAAAACTCAGTAAGATTTGAACCCTTCTACCTCAAACCTACAGAACATATGCTCAGACCCAGTTGTTCTGGAATGGCCATGGGCCGTGGCCAGGTTCTCTTGCGTTGGAGGCTGGTGGGAGGAGCTATAGGAGGACAGGCTCATTGGAACGGAGTCAAACGCGGTATTCATATGTGTTTGACACCGTTCCATTTATTCCAGCCCAGCCATTACAATGAGCCCATCCTCCTGTAGCTCCTCCCACCAGCCTCCACTGTTCCCTTGGATCATATGGAAAAAGACTAACTGGTGATAGTAGGAAAGAAAAACTTTGTTCAGTATCATATTTACATTAGAAAAGGGAGGTCTTCTGCTTGGTTTTAGTCTAAGCAAACTGTTATGCTTGAACGAATGCCCTTCACATTCACAACCAGCTTTTTAAAGCACCTGTAATATTGGCCAGTAAAAGTCACCTGGCAACAACTCTCTTTTTATACAAAACTTTTAAATGTCAAGTTGCATTAGAATGTCCTGGTGGAAAGTTGAGACCAATAAAGATTCACCCTGCATTTTCTTAAAAGCTTGGTAATATTACTGTGGGTTGGCACTAGCAGTAAACATATCTGCAGCTCTCCATGCAGCTGTGACAGTCCCCATTTAACTACAGTGCTAGGCTAGTTAGTTAAGTTAAGCATTATAAGTACGCTGTAGTGGGTAGCTAAATGTTTGTGCATGCCTGTGTGACGGTCACCATGTAACTACAGTGCTAGCTTCTAGCATGCTGTTTTGGTTCGCTGAACATTAGCGCTTGTGTCACTCAATGTGGCTCCTTCTCTTGGTTGGAGGTTGGAGGGAATTGAGAATAAAAGCAGGGTTGGCATCCTGGAACCTTCTCTCATGAATCTAATTCACTTCCTCTCTCCAGCACAGGAGTTTGGTGGCATCTTAATTGGGGAGGACGGGCTCGTGGTAATGGCTGGAATGGAATTAGTGGAATGATATCAAATACATCCACCATATAGTTTCTATGGGTTAAAATTAACTCCATTCCATCCATTATTAAGAGCCATCTTCCCCTCAGAAGCCTCTTCAGCTCTCCATGGATATCTACTGTAGTTCTAGGGGTCTCAAAAACAATTACAATAAGATCAGCAGATATAGATGACATGTCCACTATACTATGTCTCTATGGTCCAGTTCAGCTTGTGGAGATAATGCACTACATTGCATTGATTTGCCCAAACAACTTCAACAGTTTCTACCATTTATCAACTCAACTTTAAGTTCCTTCCATTTGCCAACAAAGTTGTATACAATAGGTATCTTGCTTTGTTAAGACTAACATCTCAAATCAAAAGCATACCAATTGAGCTAGCTACTTATTGTTTAATCTACACCATACGTTCCAAAAAGCAGAACTGTGTTCAACATTAAAAACTCCCTTTCTCTCCCTGTCTTCTACAGATGGAGTCGAGCAGTGCAGCCAAGACGAAGAATGACAAGGCGTGGAGGAACGTGTCTGAGGAGATTAAGAGGATCTTCCGTAGGTCTGTCCTGCAGCTCCAGGAGAAGGGCACCATGAAGCCCCCTCAGGCCAAGAAATTCCTCTGCTCTGGTATGAAGCCTTCTTCTTCTTCTTCTTGTTTCTCCGGCATCTCTCTGTACCTTTCTAGGCTGATGTACTGTTCATGTTGGTTGACTTTTGTGGGACATTGGCATCATGGGTGCCCGCTGGGTTTCTTTGTAGGCTAGGTGTTTGTACCTAGAGAGATAGCAGCAACACTGCTGCAGCAGCCTGCTATGTAATTAATATAATACATGGGGAGTTTGGGGGGAGTTTCTAACTATGTTCGCCATGCTGAGCCATATACGCTGTGGACATTACAAATTCACACAGTCATTTTACTTGATTACCATGCAGATTTCTACATTTGATTGGTTCAAAGGCACAGCCAATGCTTTTGTGCCCCAACGAAAAAAATACATTCAGCATGTAAGTTAATTGACTCTAGCGAGCTTCAAACAGCATTTCTCTCCCTCACTTCTATAGCAGGCTGCAGTGTGAGCGATACTACACTGGAGATGCTGGCAGAGTTTCAGCAGAGCTGGCTCTTTGGGGGGCTGCGATAAGGCTGCAGTGCTGGTCATGTGATAGTATCAACCATCTTTCTCCTCAAACAAGGCTTAGGGGAAACAAATCTAATCGCATATTAAAAGACAGGCTAAAAAAGACTGTGCAGCTTTACTTAAAGACTCCCAAATCTCCCAAGTCTGTTTTGAAGACAAGCACCCAGCGCTAGCCTTTTCAAGCTACTTAGAAAAGTGGTTTGCCTGTAGCTTGGTTTCAGGAACAAAAACTCCCAGAACTTTGAACAATATTAAGACTCCAAATCATGTGTTGATTAGCCTATCTCCTCAGAAACATTATACAGCAAGTTTCTTCAGGGACAAAAAAACGTTCCAACTTTGAATTGATTGATTGATTGTTTGTTTTTCCTCCCATTTTCCAGCCTTGGAGGATGAACTGGACTTCGCCTTGGGAAAACAAACGCCAGCCTTCCTCAAGAAGTGTGTCTGCTACATTCGCAAGATCTCCAACTTCGACCGGCACGCCAAGCTCCCGGAGATGGCCAAGTACATGGACATTGTCGTCGCTGAGGAACGCGTCATGCGTAACCAGGAAGCCTACGAACGTCTTTTAAAGGTACGGGACGAGTTTATCCCCACTGTTGTGGCCTCGTCCAACCTCCGCGTCTACTCCTCTGTGACGCACTGCGACATGAAGCTAGGCTACTCCCAGGAGGTGGAGAGCCACTACGTTGAAGGCTTGTGTAAACAGTTCTATGAGGATATGGTGGACATCATCCAGGCCACGGTCCAGCAGAACTTTGACACAGAGACGGACCCTCTGTATGATGAGATCCTTCAGCACCTGTCCCTGTGTAAGAACTTCTCTGCCTTCTACGATTATAAGAGCGAGACCCTGGACATGGTACAGGAGTATCTGCTGCCGTCTAAGGGGAGTAGGATGAGCCCCCTGGTGGTCTACGGTGGTCCCTGCACGGGGAAGACACTGCTGCTAGCCGAGGTGGCCAAACAGGTGAGCCACTGTACTGTTGAGAGGTGGACTTTTAGGTCTTTGGGCTTAGTGGGACTTTTGGTTTTAGATCAATTAGCAAGCACAACAGGCATTCGTGTGTCTGTCTGTATGTGCGTGTGTCTCCTGTGTGCAAGAGTATGGAAGGGTGTTTGTCTGCTTGCTGCACATGCATTATCCATCTGTGTGTGTTAGTTTGCTGCATGTGATTCCATCCATCAACTATGCACTGGAGCCTATCTCTGTGTATTCATGGATGTGTGCATGTGCCTTTATGCCTGCGTGCCCAGATGAGTGTGTGTCAAGTCACTGTTCACATACTGGCCTGTCTGTTGCTGGGCCATCTGGCTGGCCGGCCAGTCGGAGGTCATGTTACAGGGGGCGGCTCTAGGCTGCTCTTCAACCTTTAGAATGGATTCCTTCACCTCTAATATATTATAGTCGACAGTTAATTTATCACAGGTGAAATAGATTGTTCAGATTGTTGCACAGCCCTTTGCTTCAACTGTTGTCACAGAGGTCAGAGTGTTAGATGCAGTAGATATAAAGGCGTTTTTCTTTATTTGCTACTCCCTGTTGCTTCTGTGGCCTTCCAGAGTTATACATGACCAGGATGAGGGGGATGTGGGCTGTGTTTTGGATGAGAGGAGTGATGGGGGAGGGAGAGAGGGAGGGAGTCTGTTGACAGCCTGTCGACCGGAGCAGACTGTCACAGATTTTAGTCACTAACGCTATATCCGTCATGATGAGCTTTGAGACCTGGCGTACTCTCCACACAGATATTTAGAGTGACATTTACGCAACGGTCAGAAAAGGAGGCCCCTGGATTCTATGTGCCATGCATGTCACGTACAATAGAATCCACACAGTCCCAGTCCCACATGTACTGTAGACACGCACGCACACACACACACACACACACATTCACTCTCTCTCACACTTTCACACACCCGCACTAACACACACACACACAAACACAAACACACACTACTGTAGATGGTCACAGAGCCTCAAGAATTTCACCAAAGTGTCAAATAATGGTAAATGATTCTAGGAATCACAGCAGGGGGGCTTGGTGAATTATTGAATGAAACTATAAATATGGATGAGGCAAAGGAAACAGGAAGCAGCGCTGATTTATAAAATCAGTCATTGGATGCTTCTATCTGAGTGCCAGTCCGTTTCTGCTCTCTTGCCAGCTCCTTATGGAATTCTCATGCAAAACATGATTTGACTTGACGATGGCAATGGAGTGTGATAAATCACAAAAAGATCTGGGATCAGGCTATGTCTATCTAACTCCTGTGAATGTAAAAATGTCTTTGTTTTTCTGTTTACCTCATGGCCTTGGCGAGGAGAGGACAGCGTAAAATGTTCACAGGATCTCTTGAATAATGTATCAGTTCTACAAACTGAGTTCACATTCTTGCAATTCTATTTGTAAAGTATATGTCTCCAGGGGACAGAATACCTGGTATTGAAGCAGACCTTTGTCCTCTGTACATTGCCCTAACCTTGGCATCACATCACACCCAGTGCTTTCCGAATAGCAATTCTAGTTCCCTCCACTTTAGTAGAGTAAATATTGATTGGGTAAAAATTACTGCAAAAAGCTAATTAGAAATGACACAATAACACAAAATGAACGAAAAACGAGTTTTCCCAAAAAAATTCATAGAGCTTTTACCGGTTAGATAACACTTCCCTTACAGTGGAACAAGACTATGAGATGCTTTGAGACTTTGAAAACGGTTTTATATTCAATCCATTATTGAAAACATGGCCTTGTATGTTATCTCTCTCTGTTGTGTATTGCGTGTCTATTCACAGAGCTCTTTCATGTAAGACAACTATCCTTGAGAAAGTGATTAAATCTCTTTTCTCTCTCTTTGTCATTTCCAGGCCTACACATGGCTCCAGACGGAGATGGGTCCCGAGACAGACCCGGTGGTCATCGTCCGCTTCGTGGGCTCCTCAGAATTGGCCACAAACCTGCGCAGCCTACTCCAGAGCATCTGCGAGCAGATAGCCATCAACTACCGTTGCCTGATCCACTTCCTGCCTAACAAGATCCAGGAGATGACGGAGATGCTAGTCAACCTCCTTGGAGAGTCCTCCGTCCACCGGCCCCTGGTCATCGTCCTGGATGCCCTGGAGCAGCTCTCAGAGGCCGACGAGGCCCGCAAGCTTTGGTGGCTCCCCGCTCACCTGCCTCGCACTGTCCGCATCGTGGTCTCAACATTACCCAACAAGCACGGAATCCTCCAGAAGCTCCGCTGTTTGATCCATGATGAAGGACGCTATGTAGAGCTGGTGCAGCGGGACCGTAAGACCTGTAGTCAGACACTGAAGCAGCAGCTGCTGGGGGTGAAGAGGAAGGTGACCTCGGGACAGCAGATCTATCTCAACGAAGCGCTGGCCAAGTGCACCTTACCCATGTTCGTCAACCTCATCTACCGGGAGGTGGTGCACTGGCGCTCGCACAAGGACGTGGACGACCGCTCGCTGTGCTCCACCGTGCACGAGAGCATCGAGCAGCTCTTCTACTCTGTAGAGAACAAGCTGGGGCAGCGGTTTGTGTTCAGGGCGCTGGGATACATCACCATGGCCAAGGCGGGGTTAACGGAGGTAGAGCTGGAGGATATTCTGTCACTGGATAACAGTGTGCTGGGAGATATCATGGTCAGTTCAAATCTAAAAAACCCGCTGAGGATTTCCTATGACCTAGTGGCGAGGCTGAAAGAGGAACTGGAGGGGTACCTGGTGGAGAGGCAGGTGAGAAACGTTACCCTGATGGTGTGGGCCAATAGACACTTGCATCTCATCGCCCAGAAGCTGTATCTTAGCAATGAGGAGGACGTGCACCAGATGCACAGCCTCCTGGCCGAGTACTTCCTGGGGGCGTGGTCAGGCGGCAGGAAAAAAATATTCCACTGCGACAACAACCACTTTGCCTCACTCAACATCTCCCAACACAAGAACCCCCACCCCCAGCAGCCGTCCCACAAAGAAGCATCCGCCGAGAAGTACTCCTATGACAGGCAGACCCCCGAGCAGCCCTGGGTGTTCCAATGCAACCTCCTGGAGCCCGACATCTTCTTCGTCAACCACAGGAAGATGACAGAGCTCCTCTACCACCTGACTCGGAGCGGCCGCACGGACGACCTAATGTACGGGGTCATCATGAACTTCAGTTGGCTCTACACCATGATCAAGATAGGGCAGTTTGAGAAGGCGCTGACTGACATCGACGTAGCCTACAGCTACTCCCAGGAGAAAGAACTCAAGTTCTTGGCCTCCACGCTGCGCAGCATCAAGGTCAAAGTGATGAATAACCCGGCGTCCCTGTCTGCAGAGCTGCAGCAGAGGCTCCTCCCCGTGGTCACCTCCCTACCCAAGCTCCGACACCTCCTCCTTGAGTGTGACAAGGACGGCCCCAAGTACTGCTCCATCGTACCCCTCCACTCCTCCATGGATGTCACCTACAGCCCTGAAAGGCTACCACTGTGCTCCAGCTACATGCAGATTGTGGAGATCCTGCCCACCCTGGCCCCCAATATTGTCCTTGTAGCCCTGGACGACGGGTCCGTCAGCACATGGGACGTGGAGAGCAGGCAGCTCCTTCGGCAGATTGACACGGCTCGCTCAGTTGTCCTGGGGATCAGACTAACCAGCGACGAGAAGTACCTTGTCGTGGCAACCACAAAGAATACGCTGCTAATTTATGACAACCATAAGTCCTGCCTGCTGTCCGAAGTGGACATTAAGGGCTCCAAGCACTGTGGTATCACAGGAGGGGTGGCTTTCATCAACGGATTCACGCTGGCCAGCCATCATGCCTTGGCCTGGCTAGAGGCCAGTAAAGACGTCAATGTAATCGATCTGCTCTACGGCTGGCCCCTCTACCAGTTCCACTGCTGGTACGAGGTCACCTGCGTCCAATGCTCCCCGGATGGAATGTATGCCTTCTGTGGTCAGTACCTCAACACCACATCCATCTTCCATCTGGGCACCGGGGACAAGCTAGCCACGGTCACATCTGAGTTCTCCGGGGGATTCGTCAAATCCATCTTAGTCCTGGATACTATTCACCAGATGGTGATGATCGATAATGAGGGGAGCCTGTCGGTGTGGAACACCAAAGAGATCACCAACCCCAGACTGATGGAAGATTACGACTGCCGGGGGGACGAGAGTGAGGTGGTGGGCATCGAGCTGTCAGAAGACCAGCGCTCCATCCTCATCTGCAAAGACAAGAGCATCGAGGTCCTGGACACCAAGTTGTGGAAGATGGCAGAGAAATTCAAGGCCAAGCGCGCCGAGCGTTTTGTGGCTGCAGTCCTCTCCAAAAATGGCCAAAGTATCGTGGCTTCCATGGAGAACACATCGTCCATATTTGTGTGGAGGAGGGACAGCGGGCAGTGCATGGCCAGCCTGATTGAGATCTCTGGGGCCATCATTAAACTCATCAAGTCCACCCACCACAACCTGCTCCTGTCTGTGGCCAGCAGTGGAGTGCTATCAGTCTGGGACATTGACATTATCACCGCCATGTCCAACATCGACAAAACAGGTAAGAGGATCCAGAGTTTACAGCTCTCTGGAAGGGAAGACTTTGTATTTACCATGGACGGCTCCGAAGCCATCCACAAGTGGAACTTCAGCACAGGCTTCATCGAGACCGTCTTCAAGCACGAGGGCTTGGTGGAGAACTGTGTCCTGACCTCCTCTGGGGATCTCATGGTGACGTCGGATGACAAGTGCAGCCAGTACATCTGGCACACGGCCACTGGCGAAAACATCTTCCGCATCAACGGACAGAAGATATCCCAACTCCTGATGACCCACAACGACCAGTTTGTGGTGTCCCTCTGCGAACAGAACTGCTCCCGAGTCTGGAGGCTGGCCACCGGACACAAGGTGTGCAACATACTAGTGACCCTCCAGAACGCACTGATCACCACCGCAAACACCTTCCTGGTGGGAACTACTAAAAACAAGCTGCTCGCCGTCAGCCTCTGGTCGGGTAGTATTTCCAAGAAGTTTGTCTGTGACGACGGCATTAGCATTGTCAGCTTCAAGCTCATTCCCGACTGCCCTGACTTCGTGGTCTTCATTACGTCTACTGAGACTGTGTTTATATGGAGCGTGGCGGACGAGTCAGTCTGCAGACGCGTCCAGCTGCCTACTAACTTCCTGAAAAACCTGGAGGACTTTCAGATTTCACCCAATGGGAAACTGGGCATTGTCTCCAAGGGTGACGAGAACATTAACGTGTTGGACCTTCACAGTGGGAAGCTGAGGCTTGTTCACGCCGCCGGTATCATCTGGCGGCAGAAGCTGTCTAGGGATGGGCGCTACCTGGTATACATCTGCTTCCGGAACTGCGATGAGGATGACGAAGCAGGTGTGGTGTCCAACCTGATCGTGATGCGTCTGGCGGACGGGAAGAGCATCGGGACATGCTCTCTCTACAAGACGCCCACCTTCCTCTGCCTGTCCCAGCGGGCGCTCAACATCATCATCGGCTTCGAGGACGGCAGCATCAGCACCTACACGGTGGTGGACCGTGTGGACGCCGCACTCAAGATCAAGATTGCCACGTCCAACAGCCGGCAGATCGTCAACAACGCCTCGCAGAAGGTAAGGCCCAAGTGCGGCAACCACGCCTTCAAGACCATCGCCGACTGCATGTGGAGGGAGTCCACTGAGGTCTTCTCCAGGGATAGCCCCATCAATGTGTCTGACTCAGGGGAGCCAGAGACCACCACTCCCACCAAAAAGAGTGAACTGTTGCAGTGAGGGGGGGTGGGGTTGCAGTTGACCCTTGTTTACAGCCACCTGATTCAGCTACAGATGTCCTCTACTACACTACATGCTACTATAACGCTGCATCAAGTCGTATTACTACATAATATATGGTATTAATTTTGTTTTTTTCTTCACATGATGACTGTTAGAATCCAAGTTGTTTTTTATGGGTTTTTTTTGTTTAATTTTATTATTAGAAATATATTTAAGCTATCGGTTTGCTACAATTTTTTTTCTTTTACATTTCTCTGTTTTACATTTCCAAAGCCATTCCAGTTAGCTTGACCAATTTTCCTTATACGTGTGTTGCTTTCTTTGCGTTGTACACATTAAGCCATAATGTCGTTAAGAAATGTGTATTTATTTATGTATAATGAAATGATACGTACTGAACATTAAACTATAAACTATATGTGTACATATCTCTTCTGGCTGCTGCAATTTGTGCAACTCCTTAAAAAATGTTATGTTGTGCTTTAAGTCAATCAAAGTGAGTGCCTGGATTTTGAAATGTATTTTATTTTCGTATAGACTACTGAGAATTACGAAGATGCAGGGAATTCGAAGACACAGTACATACAGAGATACATATACTAATTTAACATACATAATCAATTTGATTGATTTAAATTATCAAAGAAGAAACATTATTGAGGATTAAGGTACTTTTGGTTTCCCGGTTCATGAATTTCTCAGTATCCGGTTAGTTTAAGGGGAGCGTAGTGTAGCATCCACGCCTTAAACAGTCTTCTATTTTACAGCTTTTACGTTCAGTGGAGTTATATTTATTGTCTTAACATTCAGAGAGAGAGAGAGAGAGAAATTAGTGTTTTTTTAGGCACAATGTGGTGAAAATACTGAAATGTGTTAGAATATGGAGGTTTTGTGAGCGTCAGGTCATTATGAAGGATCTTCAGGAACATGTTCATAAAGATTCTGATGAGAATATTTTGTGTTATTTTATTGGTCATATTGATAATTGTTTGTGTGTCTTTGCTCTTTAAACAGGTGTTGTTTTTTTTGTTTAACACAGTCACAGGGATTCAGAGTAGAAATTAAAGCGTTTTGGTTTTCTATAAACCTTTTAAGGGCTATTCTGTCTAATTGTTTGTATACTTATTTTCAACAGTTAGGACGTTGGCCCACTTAAGAACTTAAGTAGCAGTATTAAGCTTTAACATATTTCATTATTATATCTAAACATTCTAAATCTAGAAATATCATACAGTGTATTTGCCAAAGTTCAGATCTTAGTTTGATGTTCTGTTCTGTTGACAATGGTCCATTTGTTTTAAGACTTGTACTTACTTACATCATGACCAAATAGTTTGAGTGTTTTACTGTGATTATGTTGCACCAATTATAGAGAAAACCTACTATCTTTACTAAAACAGTGAATCCACTTGATATATTGGAATGCCAGTTTAAAGAGTATATTTGAATGTGTCCATATGGAAGCCAGTATACGGTATTATTGTATGTTATGTAACTTGAATGACTTTTAATAACGTACATGTTTGAAACAAATAGTTGACATACTGGTAATGAATGTTTCTAAAGTATTCTTTGTATGGTCAGGACTGACCTGTTTAGAGATATTTATATTTTCATAAATGTTGTACCTACATTTTGTTACAGAGTTGTTTAACTGGAAAAAAAAAAAAAGAAGAAACTTGTCTGAAGCAATATGAAATAGTGGGTATGCATTGTTTGTATGGAACATTTTAATGTAATAATAAAATGGTCCACTTTTTGCCTCCATAACTTTGTTGTGCTTGTCATTGCAGCAGTCTGAGGTCGTTATTGATCGTCTAAACCAGGGCTTGGCAACTTTGATGGGGATAGGGGCCACACAATATCTGTGTACCCACATCCATTCTTACACATACAGTCAGAGTTGGCCCTAGCCTTTTGGGGACCATAAACCCCATCCACCCCAAACTAATTACCAGTGGTGGGAAAGGTCAAACTAAGAGTAAAGATACCGTCATAGAAAATGACTCAAGTAAAAGTGAAAGTCACCCAGTAAAATCCTACTTGAGTAAAAGTCTAAAAGTATTTGGTTTTAAATATACTTAAGTATCAAAAGTAAAAATCCTTACAGTAGACTATGCACAATAATCTAACCTGTAATTACAGTAGGCTATGCACAGTAATCTAACCTGTAATTACAGTAGGCTATGCACAGTAATCTAACCTGTAATTACAGTAGGCTATGCACAGTAATCTAACCTGTAACTACAGTAAACTATGCACAGTAATCTAACCTGTAATTACAGTAGGCTATGCACAGTAATCTAACCTGTAATTACAGTAGGCTATGCACAGTAATCTAACCTGTAATTACAGTAGGCTATGCACAGTAATCTAACCTGTAACTACAGTAAACTATGCACAGTAATCTAACCTGTAATTACAGTAGGCTATGCACAGTAATCGAACCTGTAACTACAGTAAACTATGCACAGTAATCTAACCTGTAATTACAGTAGGCTATGCACAGTAATCGAACCTGTAATTACAGTAGGATATACACAGTAATCTAACCTGTAACTACAGTAAACTTTGCACAGTTATCTAACCTGTAATTACAGTAGGCTATGCACAGTTATCTAACCTGTAATTACAGTAGGCTATGCACAGTAATCTAACCTGTGTGTGTCCTTACAGTAGGCTATGCACAGTAATCTAACCTGTGTGTGTCCTTACAGTAGGCTATGCACAGTAATCTAACCTGTGTGTGTCCTTACAGTAGGCTATGCACAGTAATCTAACCTGTGTGTGTCCTTACAGTAGGCTATGCACAGTAATCTAACCTGTGTGTGTCCTTACAGTAGGCTATGCACAGTAATCTAACCTGTGTGTGTCCTTACAGTAGGCTATGCACAGTAATCTAACCTGTGTGTGTCCTTACAGTAGGCTATGCACAGTAATCTAACCTGTGTGTGTCCTTACAGTAGGCTATGCACAGTAATCTAACCTGTGTGTGTCCTTACAGTAGGCTATGCACGGTATGGCGTTAGATGCATTTACTCAGGCCAGTCTAATTGTGTAGTTGTATTGTGTAGTTGTATTGTGTAGTTGTATTGTGTAGTTGTATTGTGTAGTTGTATTGTGTAGTTGTATTGACACTTGATCATAGGGGCCTCCTTTTCTTCTTTCCTCTATTTCATTATACAACCTGTGATTAGAAGGGTTTGAGTGACACCATCACCACCCTCATCTCTCTCTCTCTGTATTTCTCTGTCTCTCTCTTTCTCCCTCACTCTCTGTCGCACTCTCTCTCTCTCTCTCTGTCCCTCTCACTCTCTGTCCCTCTCGCTCTCTCTCTGTCCCTCCCTCACTCACTCTCTCTCTCTCGCTCTCTCCGTCCCTCTCGCTCTCTGTCCCTCTCTCTCTCTGTCCCTCTCTCTCTCTTTCTCTGTCTCTCCCTCTCTCTCTCGCTCTCTGTCCCTCTCGCTCTCTGTCCCTCTCTCTCTCTCTGTCCCTCTCTCTCTCTCTGTCCCTCTCTCTCTCTCTGTCCCTCTCTCTCTCTCTCTCTGTGTGTCCCTATATCTCTTCTCTTCCTCTCTCCAGAGTACTAGAAGATTAAACCACCCAAGACTACACACATTAATCTTGCAGTGGGCTAAAGTTTTAATGAAAGCTCTGCCCTCACCTATAGCAGCCTCGCTGTTGGGAAAAACAATCCCCTACATCCTTGTATAGATACGAGCAATCGGAACCAGTCTGATTGCTTTCCATGTTGAGTGTTCACAACCAACCGCACATCTGCCCTTCTTTGTGTATGTTAAAGGCTTTGTCAGGAAGAACCTGGAATGTTGACAAAGGGCAACGACAAGAGTTCTGGGACTCTCAAAACAATACGAGCCATTAAGAGGCGGTTACAAGTTAACTAAATATCAGGTCAAAGAGAAGCCTATACGTAATAGAGACCATAAGTGAAGGGCCAAGTCATTTTTAAATGTTAGAAGTCCCATTTTAGCAGTGTTGTATTTTCTTCTCCACAGTAAACAGTTAGACAGTTACCGAATACAGACCCTGTGAAGAAAGATAACTGCTGTGTTCCTTTGGCCTAATTCACCTATGAAGTGAAGCATTCTGGGGGGAAAAGGCATTGCCTGTTGGCGGGTAGATTGCTCTCAGAGTAGGTACAGTTGAAACTCAGTTTTTCACAATTCCTGACATTTAATCCTAGTAAATATTCCCTGTCTTAGGTCAGTTAGGATCCCCACTTTATTTTAAGAATGTGAAATGTCAGAATAATAGTAGAGAGAATGATTTAGTTCAGCTTTTATTTCTTTCATCACATTCCCAGTGGGTCAGATGTTTACATACAATTAGTATTTGGTAGCATTGCCTTTAAATTGTTTAACTTCGGTCAAATGTTTCGGGTAGCCTTCCACAAGCTTCCCACAACAAGTTGGGTGAATTTTGTCCCATTCCTTCTGACAGAACTGGTGTAACTGAGTCAGTTTGTAGGCCTCCTTGCTCAAACAAGCTTTTTCAGTTCTGCCCACAAATGTTCTATAGGATTGAGGTCAGGGCTTTGTGATGGCCACTCCAATACCTTGACTTTGTTGTCCTTAAGCCATTTTGCCACAACTTTGGAAGTGTGCTTGGGGTCATTGTCCATTTGGAATACCCATTTGCGACCAAGCTTTAACTTTCAGACTGGCTTGCTCATCACTTCCTCATGATGTCATTTATTTTGTGAAGTGAACCAGTCGCCCCTGCAGCAAAGCACCACCGCAACATGATACTGCCACCCCCGTGCTTCACGGTTGGGATGGTGTTCTTCGGCTTGCAAGCCTCCCCCTTTTTCCTCCAAACATAACGATGGTCATTATGGCCAGAAAGTTCTACTTCTGTTTCATCAGACCAGAGGACATTTCTCCAAAAAGTACGATCTTTGTCCCCATATGCAGTTGCAAACCGTAGTCTGGCTTTTTCATGGCGATTTTGGAGCAGTGGCTTATTCCTTGCTGAGCGGCCTTTCAGGTTATGTCGATATAGGACTCGTTTTACTGTGGATATAGATACTTTTGTACCTGTTTCCTCCAGCATCTTCAC
The DNA here is from genome assembly GCA_023634145.1 of Thymallus thymallus. Lineage (NCBI taxonomy): Eukaryota > Metazoa > Chordata > Actinopteri > Salmoniformes > Salmonidae > Thymallus > Thymallus thymallus. The sequence continues at coordinate 21,653,929 of CM042422.1, forward strand.
AAGGTCCTTTGCTGTTGTTCTGGGATTGATTTGCACTTTTCGCACCAAAGTACGTTCATCTCTAGGAGACAGAACGCGTCTCCTTCCTGAGCGATATGACGGCTGCGTGGTCCCATGGTGTTTATACGTGCGTACTATTGTTTGTACAGATGAACGTGGTACCTTCGGGCGTTTGGAAATTGCTCCCAAGGATGAACCAGACACCATTTTTTTTCTGAGGTTTTGGTACACCTCTTGTTGGGCCTCGGGTAGGTCTTTTGATCTTTGATTGATGTGTTACCACACACCCATATGGTTAAGACAAACCAGACCAATGTTCTTATCTTTATGGAAGGCTGGACCCTCCTAAGTTTCTCTCTAATGTTTTCTAATCATTTGCACTTGTTTTGGTACATAATTCTAATTGTAGCCATTTTATGTGATGGCAAATGCAGGGGTGTACTAACTTTTTCCCTATAAGGAAAATACATTTTTGTTTATTTTAAATGCATAACATTTTCAAAAAAAATGTTTTTTGTGTGTGATTTGTTCAATTGGGTAACCTTTATTTGTCAACAGTGTTGAAGTGAAGATTACAAAAAAAATGAGAACTTCCCAGGGGGTTTACTTACTTTTTCACATTACTGTATATACAGCAGGTGAAATAAGTATTGAACACGTCACCATTTTTCTCAGTAAATATATTTCCAAAGGTGCTATTGACATGAAATCTTCACCAGATGTTGGTAACAACCCAAGTAATCCATACATACAAAGAAACCAAAACAAATAAGTTCAGAAATTAAGTTATGTGTAATAATGTGAAATGACACAGGAAAAAGTATTGAACACATGAAGAAAGGGAGGTGCAAAAAGGCATGGAAAGCCAAGACAACAGCTGAAAACTATCAGTAAATAAAAAGCAATCCAGCCCCCTGTCAGTGCAAATTAATAACAGCTGGTTCAGTCCCAACTGATGGCCTACAAAAAGGTCTCATTGCCAAGGTGTCACACAAGACACATCTCATGATGGGTAAAAGCAAAGAGCTGTCTCAAGGCCTTCGCAACCTAATTGTTGCAAAACATAATGATGGCATTGGTTATAGGCACATTTCTAAGCTTCTGAATGTTCCAGTGAGCACTGTTGGGGCCATAATACGGAAGTGGAAAGACAATCATTTCACCATAAATTTGCCTCGACCAGGTGCTCCTCGCAAGATTTCTGACAGAGGAGTGAAAAGAATAATCAGAACCCTAAAAACACCATACCAACAGTGAAGTTTGGAGGTGGGAACATCATGGTGTGGGGCTGCTTTTCAGCAAATGGTACTGGCAAACTTCACTTAATTGAAAGAAGAATGAATGGGCAAATTTACCGAGACATTCTTGACAAAAATCTGCTGCCATCTACCAGGATGATGAAGATGAGACGAGGGTGGACATTTCATCAAGACAATGATCCCAAACACAATGCCAAGGAAACTCTCAATTGGTTTCAAATAAAGAAAATAAATCTGCTAGAATGGCCCAGCCAATCACCTGACTTAAATCCCACTGAAAATCTATGGAAAGAACTGAAGATCAAGATTCATAGAATAGGCCCACGGAACCTTCAAGATTTGAAGACTGTTTGTGTGGAAGAATGGGCCAAAATCACACCAGAGCAATGCATGCGACTAGTTTCTCCATACAGGAGGCATCTTGAAGCTGTCATTACCAACAAAGGCTTTTGTACAAAGTATTAAATAAATATCAGTAAGTGTGTTCAATACTTTTTCCCTGTGTAATTTCACATTATTACATATAACTTAATTTCTGAACGTATTTGTTTTGGTTTCTTTGTATGTATGGATTACTTGGGTTGTTACCAACATCTGGTGAAAATGTCATGTCAATAGCACCTTTGGAAATATATTTACTGAGAAAAATGGTGACGTGTTCAATACTTATTTCACCAGCTGTATATACAGAGAGAGAATAAAATAAAAAAGAAGGGTGTGTCATAGGAAGGATTATAGCCTTTCAAGAATATTGTCAACTATGTCATAGAGATATGAGGTTGATTGTGTACCTATGAAACAGAACAAGAAGGCAACACCACTGATAAAACCAGACAATAAGATTGTAGTGATAATATGTCTTTAAGAAGGCAACACCACTGATGTCTTTAAGTGCCTGATATCTTAAACATAGAAAGGATGTCTTTAGCCAACAAAGGCACAAGACAAAGTCAATTTGAACGCCCAAGGCTCGGTTTGGGGGAGGTGACTTTACATAAGCGCTGCCACGGCACCGTTCCAATGACCCATGCATTTTGTCTCCCTCGTATTTCTCTTATGATAGATTATTTGATCAGATGCCTGATACATTTTCTGCCGTTTTGGTCAACATACAGTGAAGGCTTAGTTGAACTTCTATCATGAACGGGACAGATATGGAGATCACAAACAATCAGGGGTCAGGGAAGCCTGTCCAGAGGAGCTAACATGTGGCCAGCCAGCAAGTGTTGTTACCCAGGACGTGGTCTGATTTTAGACATCTCCTGTGGGCAATAATGGAAATTATCTATCTTTCCCTCTGTCCCTCTCTCTCTCTCCCTCTCTCTCTCTCTCTCTGTCCCTCTCTCTCTCTCCCTCTCTCTCTCTGTCTCTCTCTCTCTCTCTCCCTCTCTAGTTTTTTTTCTCTCTCACTCTAGCATGGTGACAGTTTTTGTTTTGAGCCTGAGGAAGAGACACCCAAACATGACACTGCTGTGGATCAGGTAGCAGAGAGAGAGAGAGGCCACTCCATTCCTCTGTGCCACCGCTGGCCATTCCTTTGAAGCAGCGAGGCCAGAGACTTGACAGCTCACGTCCTGTTATTGTTGTAGTCATGTCTTGTTCATGTGCCAAGTCGATGCCCGCCACCATCACTGTCAGGCAGAGTTGGTGTGGAAAAACATCTCAGGTGTCATGAGAAGAAAATATGATATTCAGTGTTTTTCACCACCTGTGTGGAAACACATACTCTCTCTCACACACACACATGCACAACCAGTACCACCACCTAAACTAATCCTTAAAGGATGTTGTTAACCCTGTTTGTCAGTACATTTAGAGTAGACTGTACCCAGTATAATTTGTATCATACCTCCACCACCACGATTTATGAAAATCCTACAGGTTTCTCTATTAAGATAAAACAAAAAAATATTTAAAAATAAAATAAAAACTCCCCTATAGATTATCAGTAGCAAGGTTTCCATCCAATTGCCGATATATTTTCATGCAAATATTCTAAAATCTAAAGAAAATATGTACATTTTCCCACTAGTTGTTTCCACCGAATGGACTTGTTGGGGATCGAAATCAGTGCGTGATAACGTAGTACACACAAAATGTAAGACTACTTTTTCGCTTAAGTTTCCATGTACCGAATAAAAATCTAAAGTTCAATGTGTTTCCGTCGCATTTTCAACTCTACGGATAGTTTTGTCACAAAAACTGTTACGTAGATTATCAAATGTGCCTACTCTGGTGTTGGCAGGTGCGTTCTAGCCAACAGCTCCCAGATACAGTGCGGGTAGTTCAATAAAGATATCTATCTATCTATCTAGGCTGTGCTAGTAGACTAGTCTACATGATCACATTATAATGGATGAGAGCGAGAATATTTGTATTTGTCAAACGACAGTCAAGCATCGATCATCATGTAACCAGAATAAGACCCTCGATATTTATTGGAAAGGAGCATCAAGACCACCGTGCACTTTCACCACCCTGTGAAGTTCATTATTTGATCTGTAGCCTAATAAACTGCATGGTTTCCTGAGAAATGGTGGGAGGACCACACACCATATCATCGCGTGACTACAAGTTTACTTCGATGTTATGTGATTATATCAATATTTGCACATCAAGGCGTTTCCACCAACATTTCTCGCATAATTAATTTTACCAACACAAAAAGATCCCACCATGTCGAATGAACAAATTATCTGTCGGCATTTATACAATTGTACCGAAACTACCTGTTTCCATCACAGCTGTCGTGGTTTTATTTAGACGTTATGATTTTACTTTACTGGATGGAAACGGGGTTAGTGACGAGCATCGTATCGGGTGTATTCATTGCGTTTTGCAACGGAAATAGTTTACCGTTTATTGAACCAAACTGAAGCAAACAGAGCAAACGTAGTGAAACGGAGAAACCTACCTGAATTTGTCCAATAGAAACTCTCGTTTTTGTTGCAAAACGTTTTCCGTTTGGAGTAAACGTTTCTGTTTTGCAACAGAATCGGTGTAATGAATATACCCCTAGTTTAGTGACAGGGGTGGCTGTGTCGCTGTCATGTAAAAGGAAGTAATATATATCGTCTACAGATTAATACAAATAAATGGGCACACTCTTTAAGCACCTAAAATGTGTTTATATGATGTAATGTTTATGCTCAGTTGAAAAGAGGCACCGCAGCTCACGTTTTATTATTCATGTTAGGCAATTATAGTATTATTAATTCTATCCGAATAGAACATCATCAAAACGTAGCCTATGTCATCCATCCCTGATTCCACATCCTTGTTCGTAAACGGAGCACCAGAGGTTAAACTAGTGAAAGCGCGAGTATTCAGAAGTTTTGTGATCCGGGCGAAGTCACATGATTGCTCATTAAGGCCATGCAAACTAGGCAGCCCAAGTCCAGGCCCTGCTTAGACTAACATCAGACATTCAAATAGCCCCGTGCTTTTTCCAGAGACATGGGACAAGGCAGTCACGGGGGACTTTACCGTCGCAGCGACAGACGGCAACAAACACTACAAAGAAAAGGAACTATCATTGTCAAATATGAACAGAAGCCATGTTCTCTTTTCGGATGGTTTGAACTTGTTTATTTAGTTGCTTTGCGGAGGATGTGTGTTATAAATGAAAACTGAAGTTATCCGTGAATTGTTGATACCTACGGCGAACGGGTGCCACACCTTCATTTAACGCGACAGGTAAAGTATATATACCTCTCCTCTTATCTTCTTCTTAAGGGTACATGCGAAGATAATCAGAGAAGCCTGCCAAGTAGTAGAAGACACGTTATCACACGTTTATAAGTCACATATTGACAGCAACAACTGCAGAGAGTTGTAGTTATTATGGCAGGCACATGGCTATCACTATGGCTATTATAGATACATACGCACAAAGCAGGTTTGCACATCTGTTGCGCTCGATTCAGTCATGGGCTTCCTATCCCATTTCCATGATTAAATGTAAATCTTTGAAAAATATTTCCATTAATACAATTTATAAAATAAACTTTGCGAAGTGAGTTATTAAAAATAAAATGAGTTTTGTTTTAGGCAAGATAATAAGGGATATCACCGAATTAAGAATTTCCCAGGTATATAATTAAGGCTAATTGGTATAAACTAAAAAAGTGAGTGTGTGTGTTATGTGCGTCTACTGATTGAATGTCATTAACTCCTGTATAATGTTAATACTGTTGAATGCCCTTCCGTTGGAGACTGGACAGACAGAGTAGATTGGTTGTGTGACAAATAGTAGGACTATATGAGCTCAAAATACAGAGCTCAACACCAACAACGGTGAATGGACAGGTATCCTTTCATGTTGTCAATGGCAGTTAATTAAGTTAGTAAGTGGACAGTAATAACAGTTGGCTTTATTCACTATCTAGGGGGTGGGAGGCTCTGAACACAGTTAAAAGACGTTTGCTTGGCCTTAGGCAAAGTTTGTACTTTCCAATGTCTGGCTGATGCCTCTTATGTGAACTTAACATCAATCAGCTGTTGCAGGTCTCATCAATTAGCTAAATATAGCTTTTTTTGTGCATGGATCGTTCTGTATGCTGGGCTTACACCAGTATTGTGTTTTTCAAAGCTAACAAATTACTGAGGCTCCAGTACACATAAAACTCACCCCAGAGGTGTTGTTAAAAAGACACAGGCATGATGTCATTGGATATGTATCAGCAGTGTTGAACAGTGTAGGACTCTCTCTTCTCTCCTGACTCTCTCCTACCTAAAAAATACTTTGCACTGAAGAGGAGGTGTGTCCTACTCCCTCATGTAACCTGGTGACCAGCAGGAAGATGTCCACAGGGTCCATTTTCATTTAGCAACAGATCTAGGATCAGCCTCTCAGTGCTTACCATCCCCCAAAACCTAACATTTACCATTCAAGTGGGAACCTCAAGACTGACTTCAGACCAGTGTCTTAAGATCAGGGCTCTCCAACCCTGTTCCTGAAGAGCTACCCTCCTGTAGGTTTAAACTCCAACCCTGTTCCTGGAGAGCGACCCTCCTGTAGGTTTTAACTCCAACCCTGTTCCCGGAGACCTACCCTCCTGTAGGTTTTGTCTCCAACCCTGTTCCTGGAGAGCTACCCTCCTGTAGGTTTTCACTCCAACCCTGATCCTGGAGAGCAACCCTCCTGTAGGATTTCGCTCCAACTCCAGTTGTAACCAACCTGATTCAGCTTTTCAACCAGCTAATTATTAGAATCAGCTGCTCTAGATTTGGGTTGAAGCTCAATTATACAGGATGGAAGCTCTCAGAGAACATGGTTGGAGAGCCCTCCTAAGGAGGAGGGTAGCTCTCAGAGAACAGGGTTGGAGAGCCCTCCTAAGGAGGAGGGTAGCTCTCCAGGAACAGGGTTGGAGAGCCCTCCTAAGGAGGAGGGTAGCTCTCCAGGAACAGGGTTGGAGATCCCTCCTAAGGAGGAGGGTAGCTCTCCAGGAACAGGGTTGGAGAGCCCTCCTAAGGAGGAGGGTAGCTCTCCAGGAACAGGGTTGGAGAGCCCTGCTAAAGAGTAACATACCTGCTCGCTTTGGCTCAGTACTTAAATCAATTCAAATCAAATTTTATTGGGCACATACATGTGTTTAGCAGATGTTATTGCAGGTGTAGCGGAATGCTTGTGTTTCTAGCTCCAGCAGTGCAGTAATATCTAAGAAGTAATATCTACAATTTCACAACAATACACATTAATCTAAAGTAAAGGAATGGAATTAAGAATATATAAATATTTTGATGCGCAATGACAGAGCGGCATAGACTAAGATACAGTAGAATATAATAGAATACAGTATATACTGTACATATGAGATGAGTAATGCAAAATATGTAAACATTATTAAAGTGGCTAGTGTTCCGTTATTAAAATGGCCAGTGATTTCAAGTCTTATGTATATAGGGCAGCAGCCTCTAATGTGTAACCCTAACAGTCTGATGGCCTTGAGATAGAAGCTGTTTTTCAGTCTCTTGGTCCCAGCTTTGATGCACCTGTACTGACCTCACCTTCTGGATGTTAGCAGGGTGAACAGGCAGTGGCTCGGGTGGTTGTTGTCCTTGATTATCTTTTTGGCCTTCCTGTGACATCGGTTGCTGTATGTGTCCCGGAGGGTGGGCAGTTAATTTGCTCCCAGGGATGCGTTGGGCAGACCGCACCACCATCTGGAGAGCCCTGCGGTTTCGGGCGGTGCAGTTGTCGTACCAGGCGGTGATACTGCCCGAAAGGATGCTCACAATTGTGCATCTGTAAAAGTGTGTGAGGTGATGATAAGTTAATATAGGGGTAGTGAGGTGATAAGGGGATGCAGGGGTAGTAGGGGATAAGTGATGTAGGGGTAATGGGTGACAAGGTGATGTGGGGGTAGTGGGTGATAAGGTGATGTAGGGGTAGTGGGGTGATAAGGTGATGTAGGAGTAGTGAGGTTGGGTAATAAGGTGATCTAGGGGTAGTGGGGTGATAAGGTGATGTAGGAGTAGTGAGGTTGGGTAATAAGGTGATGTAGGAGTAGTGAGGTTGGGTAATAAGGTGATGTAGTAGTAGTGAGGTTGGGTAATAAGGTGATGTAGGGGTAGTGAGGTTGGGTGATAAGGTGATGTAGGAGTAGTGAGGTTGGGTAATAAGGTGATGTAGTAGTAGTGAGGTTGGGTAATAAGGTGATGTAGGGGTAGTGAGGTTGGGTGATAAGGTGATGTAGGGGTAGTGAGGTGATAAGGTGATGTAGGGGTAGTGAGGTGATAAAGTGATGTAGGGGTAGTGGAGTTGGGGGATAAGGTGATGTAGGGGTAGTGGGGTGATAAGGTGATGTAGGGGTAGTGAGGTGTTTAGGTGATGTCGGGGTAGTGAGGTGATAAGGTGATGTAGGGGTAGTGGGGTGATAAGGTGATGTAGAGGTAGTGGGGTGATAAGGTGATGTTGGGGTAGTGAGGTGATAAGGTGATGTAGGGGTAGTGGAGTTGGGGGATAAGGTGATGTAGGGGATAGATAGATAGATAGATAGATAGATAGATAGATAGATAGATAGATAGATAGATAGATAGATAGATAGATAGATAGATAGATAGATAGATAGATAGATAGATAGATAGATAGATAGATAGATAGATAGATAGATAGATAGATAGATAGATAGATAGATAGATAGATAGATAGATAGATAGATAGATAGATACTTTATTGATCCCCCGGGGGGGAAATTTCATTGTCAAGCAGCTACAACAAAACACAGGGCAGGTGCAAAATGCCACAACGAAAGTACACAAAAGACAGATACACGGTACATGATACATAGAGCGGCAGTATGAAAAAGTATAGAAATACAAGATATCTGGAGTGCAAAAAAAAAGCTATAAAAGGACATTGCATAGTATGGGTGGTTGGCTGAATATGTACACTATACGTTGGTGGATGTTGGATGGTTAACTATACTATACAGGTCGATGGCAGAGAAATACTTCAGTAGCTAAAAATGCGTATGATATGAGCGAGGGTAATAATAGTTTACTTAATAGACAGACTGGCTAAATGAACAGGTAAGTGAAAATTTTGCATGGTTAAATTAGCTGTACAGTTAGGTATACAGTTATATTTACAGATAAGTGAATACTTGCATGTTTACACAAACTGTACAGGTAAATGACAGGAAGAGATACTTTAATAGCTAAATGTGTGTATGATATCATTTGGGGTAATAATAGTAATTCCCTTAAAATACAGTCCTTAGTGCGCAGGGTTTAATTACAGACAACTGCACTTATTGCACATTCGATATACTAAAAGCAATGAGAAAAGGTGCAACTGGCAGGATACTAATATGCATTCCTGAGTGAATGCCTACGTCCAATAATTACTTACAATATTGCATGTGATATAATATAACAACTGTACATGAGTATGTATATACAGACCTGTATGAATAAATAGGTCCTGAGTGGATGAGTGCTGACGGACCAGAGTTACTCACGGATGGATGCATAATTGTTAAACTAGGTCCTAGCACCCCAACAGTTCCAGATCTATGTTGCCGACGGCACGGCACCCCGGTGAGGCATTATACAGTCTCATAGCCGCCGGCAGGAAGGACCTCCTGTAGCGCTCTCTGGCACACCGTGGTGGGATCAGTCTGTGACTGAAAGTGCTCCTCTGCGTCATAACCATAGCGTGCAGAGGGTGGGTGACGTTGTCCATGATGGCCAGCAGTTTGGCCAGGATCCGTCTCTCCGCCACCTCCTCTAGAGTGTCAAGGCTCATCCCCAGGACAGAGCTAGCCTTCCTGATCAGCTTATTTACCCGAGAAGCATCACCGGCTTTGATGTTTGCTCCCCAGCACACCACTGCAAAAAAGATGGCACTGGCCACCACAGACTGGTAGAAGGTATGCAGTAGTTTACTGCACACGTTGAAGGACCTGAGCCTCCTCAGAAAGTAGAGTCGGCTCTGGCCCTTTTGGTACAGGGCCCCGGTGTTACCAGCCCATTCCAGTCTGTTGTCCATATGGACACCCAGGAACTTGTATGACTCAACCATTTCCACATCCATCCCCTTTATAGGGACTGCAGTCAGTTGTGCCTTGGTTCTCCTGAAGTCCACCACCATCTCCTTAGTTTTGCTGATGTTGAGCTGAAGGTGGTTCTGCTCACACCACAACACAAAGTCACTGATTGTGCTCCTGTACTCCTCCTCCTGCCCACCCCTGATGCACCCTACAATAGCAGAGTCATCCGAGAACTTCTGTAGGTGGCATGTTTCAGAGTTATATCTGAAGTTTGAGGTGTAGAGGGTGAACAGGAAGGGGGACAGGACCGTACCCTGGGGGGCCCCTGTGTTGCTAACTGCCCGTTCTGACACACAGCTCTGTAGTCGCACAAATTGTGGCCTACCGGTCAGGTAGTCCGTGACCCAGGAGACTAAGGGTGCTTCCACTTTCATCCTCCTCATCTTCTCACCCAGTAGCAGGGGCTGAATGGTATTGAAGGCACTGGAGAAGTCAAAAAACATGACCCTCACAGTGCAACCTGCATTGTCCAGGTGAGAGTAGGCCCTCTGCAGAAGGTAGATGATTGCATCATCCACCCCGATGTTGCGCTGGTATGCAAACTGCAGGGGGTCCATTGATGAACACACCAGGGGTCTGAGGTGAGCGAGGACTAACCTTTCCAGGGTCTTCATGAGGTGGTAGTGGGGTGATAAGATGATGTAGGGGTAGTGGGGTGATAAGATGATGTTGGGGTAGTGGGGTGATAAGGTGATGTAGGGGTAGTGAGGTGATAAGGTGATGTAGGGGTAGTGAGGTGATAAGGTGATGTAGGGGTAGTGAGGTGATAAGGTGATGTAGGGGTAGTGAGGTGATAAGGTGATGTAGGGGTAGTGGAGTTGGGGGATAAGGTGATGTAGGGGTAGTGAGGTGATAAGGTGATGTAGGGGTAGTGGGGTGATAAGGTGATGTAGGGGTAGTGAGGTGATAAGGTGATGTAGGGGTAGTGAGGTGATAAGATGATGTAGGGGTAGTGAGGTGATGTAGGGGTAGTGGGGTGATAAGATGATGTAGGGGTAGTGGGGTGATAAGGTGATGTAGGGGTAGTGGGGTGATAAGGTGATGTAGGGGTAGTGAGGTGATAAGGTGATGTAGGGGTAGTGAGGTGATAAGATGATGTAGGGGTAGTCAGGTGATGTAGGGGTAGTGAGGTGATGTAGGGGTAGTGGAGTTGGGGGATAAGGTGATGTAGGGGTAGTGGAGTTGGGGGATAAGGTGATGTAGGGGTAGTGAGGTGATGTAGGGGTAGTGGGGTGATAAGGTGATGTAGGGGTAGTGAGGTGATAAGGTGATGTTGGGGTAGTGAGGTGATGTAGGGGTAGTGGGGTGATAAGGTGATATAGGGGTAGTGGAGTTGGGTGATAAGGTGATGTCGGGGTAGTGAGGTGATGTAGGGGTAGTGGGGTGATAAGGTGATGTAGGGGTAGTGGGGTGATAAGGTGATGTAGGGGTAGTGGGGTGATAAGGTGATGTAGGGGTAGTGAGGTGATGTAGGGGTAGTGGGGTGATAAGGTGATGTAGGGGTAGTGGAGTTGGGTGATAAGGTGATGTCGGGGTAGTGAGGTGATGTAGGGGTAGTGGGGTGATAAGGTGATGTAGGGGTAGTGAGGTGATAAGGTGATGTAGGGGTAGTGGGGTGATAAGGTGATGTAGGGGTAGTGGAGTTGGGGGATAAGGTGATGTAGGGGTAGTGAGGTGATGTAGGGGTAGTGGGGTGATAAGGTGATGTAGGGGTAGTGAGGTGATAAGGTGATGTAGGGGTAGTGGGGTGATAAGGTGATGTAGGGGTAGTGGAGTTGGGTGATAAGGTGATGTCGGGGTAGTGAGGTGATGTAGGGGTAGTGGGGTGATAAGGTGATGTAGGGGTAGTGAGGTGATAAGGTGATGTAGGGGTAGTGGGGTGATAAGGTGATGTAGGGGTAGTGGAGTTGGGGGATAAGGTGATGTAGGGGTAGTGGGGTGATAAGGTGATGTAGGGGTAGTGGGGTGATAAGGTGATGTAGGGGTAGTGAGGTGATAAGGTGATGTTGGGGTAGTGGGGTGATAAGGTGATGTTGGGGTAGTGAGGTGATAAGGTGATGTTGGGGTAGTGAGGTGATGTAGGGGTAGTGAGGTGATAAGGTGATGTAGAGGTAGTTGGGTGATAAGGTGATGTAGGGGTAGTGGAGTTGGGGGATAAGGTGATGTAGGGGTAGTGGGGTGATAAGGTGATGTAGGGGTAGTGGGGTGATAAGGTGATGTAGGGGTAGTGGGGTGATAAGGTGATGTAGGGGTAGTGAGGTGATAAGGTGATGTAGGGGTAGTGAGGTGATAAGGTGATGTAGAGGTAGTGGGGTGATAAGGTGATGTAGGGGTAGTGAGGTGATAAGGTGATGTAGAGGTAGTTGGGTGATAAGGTGATGTAGGGGTAGTGAGGTGATAAGGTGATGTAGGGGTAGTGAGGTGATAAGGTGATGTAGGGGTAGTGGGGTGATAAGATGATGTAGGGGTAGTGAGGTGATAAGGTGATGTAGGGGTAGTGAGGTGATAAGGTGATGTAGAGGTAGTGGGGTGATAAGGTGATGTAGGGGTAGTGAGGTGATAAGGTGATGTAGAGGTAGTTGGGTGATAAGGTGATGTAGGGGTAGTGAGGTGATAAGGTGATGTAGGGGTAGTGGGGTGATAAGGTGATGTAGGGGTAGTGGGGTGATAAGGTGATGTAGGGGTAGTGGGGTGATAAGATGATGTAGTGGAGTTGGGGGATAAGGTGATGTAGGGGTAGTGGAGTTGGGGGATAAGGTGATGTAGGGGTAGTGAGGTGATAAGGTGATGTAGGGGTAGTGGGTCGATAAGATGATGTAGGGGTAGTGGGGTGATAAGGTGATGTAGGGGTAGTGGGGTGATAAGATGATGTAGTGGAGTTGGGGGATAAGGTGATGTAGGGGTAGTGGAGTTGGGGGATAAGGTGATGTAGGGGTGGTGGAGTTGGGGGATAAGGTGATGTAGGGGTAGTGAGGTGATAAGGTGATGTAGGGGTAGTGGGTCGATAAGATGATGTAGGGGTAGTGGGGTGATAAGGTGATGTAGGGGTAGTGGGGTGATAAGATGATGTAGTGGAGTTGGGGGATAAGGTGATGTAGGGGTAGTGGAGTTGGGTGATATGAAACATTTATATGAGGAGGGAGAGAGGTTTATTTTGAGCTAATGCCAAAGGCTGATTAAAATAGATGTTTGGGGAATACACACACACACACAGTTTATATGACATCACCACCCCTATCCACCATGGGGATTCTGTTTTCATGATTTTGCCGTTGGTGACATTTCAGTGACAAGTGTTCTACACAGGCTGCGTCCGTGTCAAACAGCTTACATCATGTTAGAAGAGAGGCAAACATTACACAGCTTTTAACAGGACAGTGTCCTGGAAGTCAATACTGATGGGTGTGTCTGTTTTGTGTTGGTTGGTTGGTGTCTGATGAGTTCCTAGTGCTATTGTATTTTAGTCATCATGGCATATCACCATGACTACAGGCACAGTGGTAACCCATCGGGCATTGCTTGGCTTTTTCAAATGACACAGTTCTTTTAATGCTGTGTCATGGTGTGTTTGTGGCTCACCTGTTGCTCTGAAAAAAATCTGTAGGCTGATTACTTTTGGACTTAGGCGTTATATCTGTGATACGTGTTACGACGACATCACAAGCTACTATACTGAGTTGACTTTATGCTGTAATAATATCATCGTCTTCCTGTTGAAGTGCTTTGGTTACGACAGTTGAGACACATCTAAATTATTTCCTGGTATAGGCTTGGTAAGCTCTACGACACGTCTAAATGTCTAATTGCCAAATGGAGAAGCAGAAGAGTGAATGAGAAGCAGAAGAGTGAATGAGAGAGAGAGAGAGAGAGAGAGAGAGAGAGAGAGGCATGGATTCTGCATCATATCGCTGGGTTTTAACGTCTTAAAAGCCACAAAGTGGATAAGAGGGGTCCTACATGGTTCTACTATCAAGAAAAGGTGGGCTGTTCTTTAAAAACACACAAACACACGTTAACACACACACACACACACACACACACACCAGAAGCATTCCCTGCCATACTGTACCTGAGCAAGGTTCTAATGACAGCAACATAGTATGAAAGTGAAACAGGGAGGGAGGGACAGAGGAGAGGAGAGGAGAGGAGAGGAGAGGAGAGGAGAGGAGAGGAGAGGCAGGGAGGAGGAGAGGATGTGAGATGAGAGAAGATGAGAGGAGAGGAGAAGAGAGGAGGTGAGAGGAGAGGAGAGGTGAGGAGAGGAGAGGAGGTTAGAGGAGAGACAGGGAGGAGGAGAGGATGTGAGAGGAGAGGAGGTGAGATGAGAGAAGATGAGAGGAGAGGAGGTGAGATGAGAGAAGATGAGAGGAGAGGAGAGGAGAAGAGAGGAGGTGAGAGGAGAGGAGAGGTGATGAGAGGAGAGGAGAGGAGGTTAGAGGAGAGACAGGGAGGAGGAGAGGATGTGAGAGGAGAGGAGGTGAGATGAGAGAAGATGAGAGGAGAGGAGGTGAGATGAGAGAAGATGAGAGGAGAGGAGAGGAGAGGAGAAGAGAGGAGGTTAGAGGAGAGACAGGGACATACAAACAAAGAGAGAGGAGAGAAAGAGGTTAGACAAGTTAGCCCACTTCTCCCATCACCACCACCACACCCTCATGCCACCATATGAACCCCATCCCCTTACGCCAAACACACACACACACACACACACTCCTGAGCCAACTTATCCAAGTAGTAACATTATGGTCTTTTCTAAATGTCTCCAGGCGTCACCAAGTAGTAACATTATGGTCTTTTCTAAATGTCTCCAGGCGTCACCAAGTAGTAACATTATGGTCTTTGTGTGAAAAGCCTCCCTCTCCTTTGTTTTATAGCTCACTGGAGGCTTAACAGTGGAGAAAGTGAGGCATTCTATTTAATTACCACTAAAGTTACACCAAAAGCTTGATTTTATGGCTTAAAACAAATGTCCTGGAATTCTACTTAGTATTGATTTATGTTCCCTACTTGGTGAATTGATTTGATAGCATGTTGAATCTATGTACATTCTATTTTATTCTCTAATAGGGTATTGTAATCATGTGTTCAAGGTTTATTTATGATACAGTGTGTAAGCTACACAATACAATGAAATGCCTACTAGCAATAAAGCTCTCCTCACAAACTGTGCAATGATATTCAGCTATATGTATTTGTATTTGCATTAGGCTGTAGCCTACAAGTAGCCATACCGCGTAGTCATAGGCCATTAGTCTATAGGCCTACTGCAGATTGTTGTTGTTTGTTTCTGAACTGGCTGAACGGCAGACCTATCCTTCAGCCATCCTTCAGCTATCCTTCAGCTATCCTTCAGCTATCCTTCAGCCATCCTTCAGCTATCCTTCAGCTATCCTTCAGCAATTCTTCAGCTATCCTTCAGCTATCCTTCAGCTATCCTTCAGCTATCCTTCAGCAATCCTTCAGCTATCCTTCAGCTATCCTTCAGCTATCCTTCAGCTATCCTTCAGCTATTCTTCAGCAATCCTTAAGCTATTCTTCAGCTATCCTTCAGCTATCCTTCAGCAATCCTTCAGCTATCCTTCAGCTATCCTTCAGCTATCTTTCAGCTATCCTTCAGCTATCCTTCAGCACCACAAGTTCGTTCAACTTTTTTAACATCATTGCACGATCCTGCCGCTGTCTTTTCAGCACCACGAAGGGCGCTCTGATCACTTAAAATGACATCTCATCAAGACCTGTTACCTGTACGCCTAATAGTCGCACTCATCACTTATTCTTATTGTTATTATTACAGATAGAAGACTATTACTTCGCACAATGCTGCTCGTTTAGTAAAGCTAGATCAAGTATTAATCAAAGTTTTGCAAGATCACATAATGGTTAATTTGCATTTTACATAACATGTCTAAATATAATAGCATAGCATAGTAGGCCTATAACGTTACTGTTACGCCAGAAACACCTTCTCATTTCTAATGAGATTTTAGGATGTTTAGCTGAAGCTGAATAGTCACATTATATATTCTCATGTGCCAAAACATAACAGAGCCACAGCTCTAATTCTCTCACAAAACAGTAATTGAAGAGGTTTGAAATGCATATTCCCATGAAACTGATTGAGATCAATCAAATTCTTGGCATTTCACCAGTAAAACGTGAAGAATCATCATTAACAGGGATGATGGCCTATTTTGAAATGATGTAGCCTATGCCTAACTTGGTGTTTGAGGCTATTAAAAATATTAAATGTTCTTTAGAAATAATGTGTGGGCATAGGATGGATGCATTTGATGCATATTCCATAACGATAGGCTATTCAACTTTAATTGAGGAAATTATTATGTAATTTTTTTTATGCACTCCCTCACCTAAAAAAATCAACCACTCGACAACTGTTGTTCTCTATCATAGTGTTCATTATACTATAATTACACAGGAAATGAAAGGTCATCAAGCTATCCACAAATTACATAACTATAGTGTATGTGAGTTTGCTTTGCCTGCAGTATTTCTGTAGAACAGGTTGGTATTTCTAGATAGGTAAGAGTTGCCACACTCATTTTTCATCTAAAGACTTTAGTTCAGTACTTTTGGTCGAAACCCTAGCTTCAGGGTTCAGTTTGGTCTGAAACCCTAGCTTTTTGTCAGGGTTGCAGGTAGTCTAGCGGTTAGAGCGTTGGGTCAGTAACTGAAAGGTTGCTGGTTTGAATACTTGAGCCATAATGGTGAAAAATCGGTTGATGTGTCCTTGAGCAAGGTACTTAACCCTAATTCCTTCAAGGGGCTGACCCTGTAAAACAACACATTTCACTGCACCTATCTGGTGTATGTGACAATAAAATATACAGCGGGTGAAATAAGTATTGAACACGTGACCATTTTTCTCAGTAAATATATTTCCAAAGGTGCTATTGACATGAAATGTTCACCAGATGTTGGTAACAACACAAGTAATTCATACATACAAAGACACCAAAACAAATAAGTTCAGAAATTACGTTATGTGTAATAATGTGAAATGACACAGGGAAAAAGTATTGAACACATTTACTGATATTTATTTAATACTTTGTACTAAAGCCTTTGTTGGTAATGACAGCTTCAAGACACCTCCTGTATGGAGAAAATAGTCGCATGCATTGCTCTGGTGTGATTTTGGCCCATTCTTCCACACAAACAGTCTTCAAATCTTGAAGGTTCCGTGGGCCTCTTCTATGAATATTGATCTTCAGTTCTTTCCATAGATTTTCAATGGGATTTAAGTCAGATGATTTTCTGGGCCATTCTAGCAGCTTTATTTTCTTTTTTTTGAAACCAATTGAGAGTTTCCTTGGCTGTGTGTTTGGTGAAATGTCCACTCTCGTTTCATCTTCATCATCCTGGTAGATTGCAGCAGAGTTTTGTCAAGAATGTCTCGGTAAATTTGCCCATTCATCCTTCCTTCAATTATTTGAAGTTTGCCAGTACCATTTGCTGAAAAGCAGCCCCACACCATGATGTTCCCACCTCCAAACTTCACTGTTGGTATTGTGTTTTTAGGGTGATGTGCAGTGCCATTTCTCCTCCAAACATGGTGTGTATTATGACATCCAAACAGTTCAATTTTGCTCTCATCTGACCACACTATATTCTCCCAGTATTTCACTGGCTTTTCCAAATGTTGTGCAGCAAACTTTAAACAAGCTTCAACATGCTTTTTTTTCAGCAATGGAGTCTTGCGTGGTGAGCGTGCATACAGGCCATGGCGGTGGAGTGCATTACTTACTGTTTTCTTTGAGACAACGGTACCTGCTAATTGCAGGTCTTTTTGAAGCTCTCCACAAGTGGTCCTTGGCTCTTGGACAACTCTTCTGATTATTCTTTTCACTCCTCTGTCAGAAATCTTGCGAGGAGCACCTGGTCGAGGCAAATTTATGGTGAAATGATTGTCTTTCCACTTCCGTATTATGGCCCCAACAGTGCTCACTGGAACATTCAGAAGCTTAGAAATGCGCCTATAACCAATGCCATCATTATGTTTTGCAACAATTAGGTTGCGAAGGTCTTGAGACAGCTCTTTGCTTTTACCCATCATGAGATGTGTCTTGTGTGACACCTTGGCAATGAGACCTTTTTGTAGGCCATCAGTTGTGATTGAACCAGCTGATATTAATTTGCACTGACGGGGCTGGATTGCTTTTTAATTACTGATAGTTTTCAGCTGTTGTCTTGGCTTTCCATGCCTTTTTGCACCTCCCTTTCTTCATGTGTTCAATACTTTTTCCCTGTGTCATTTCACATTATTACACATAACTTAATTTCTGAACTTATTTGTTTTGGTTTCTTTGTATGTATGGATTACTTGGGTTGTCAATAGCACCTTTGGAAATATATTTACTGAGAAAAATGGTAACGTGTTCAATGCTTATTTCACCCGCTGTATATTATTTCATTTTTCCTGTATTCAGGAAAAATGAAACATGTATCTGACTGCCAATGCGATGGCTTTTTCCCGATTCCATTCCAATTCACATTTAAGAAACAATCTGCAGAAATTCAACTTTTATTGCCGACTTTTCCAAGATGGAACGTTTTAATTTCCTCCTAAGAAAAAAAATAAATAGGAGAATGGCCTTTTCCAAAGGAGATTTAGTCCCTCTTATCTTCTCAGATTGTAAGAAATAGTCGCAGGCAATATAAAACGCTATTACCACAGATGAACAATGACCAATATTGGAATCAATGATAGTCATCTGACACACAGATTGAATTCTCACCATGCAGCTGGAAGTTCTCACATTTTGATGTTCTGATGCATCTCTGAGGCTGACGTTATTGATGACAGAGTATTGATGTAATACTTGATTGGCAGTAGTGCCTGTCACTCATCCCTCCTTCTTCTGGTCTACCTGGCGTCAACTTGTCATTATCGTTTAGGGCCGGGATTTAATCTGATCGCGCTTTGTCCGCGATGCACGTTTTTAAAGGCAATGTTGCCGCGTTTGTGGAGACCACATGCACAGGAAACGCTGCAGATATCGGCTCAAACCTTTCAATATCAGACTGTATTACAGTAGTAACCATCTCTGACCATGTCATGGTGTCATAGTGTCTTAGTGTTATAGTGTCATAGTGTCATAGTGTCATAGTGATATAATGTCATAATGTCATCATAGTGTCATAGTGTCATAGATAGTGTCATAGTGATATAATGTCATAATGTCATAGTGTCATAGATAGTGTCATAGTGATATAATGTTATAATGTCATAGTGTCAACATAGTGCCATAGTGATATAATGTCATGATGTCATAGTGTCATAGATTGTGTCATAGTGATATAATGTCATAATGTCATAGTGTCAACATAGTGCCATAGTGATATCATGTCATAATGTCATAGTGTCAACATAGTGCCATAGTGATATAATGTCATAATGTCATAGTGTCAACATAGTGTTATAGTGTTATAGTGTTATAGTGTCATAGTGTCATCATCGTGTCATCAGTGTCATAGTGTCATAGTGATGCAGTATATAGGTTGAATCACAGAACCAGCTGTACTGTGACCTTCAAGGTCTGGAGTTGTGTATTATAGCCTTGTTATAGCAAACCTCAGGTAACAGAACTAACTCAAACCTCAGGTAACAGAACTAACTCAAACCTCAGGTAACAGAACTAACTCAAACCTCAGGTAACAGAACTAACTCAAACCTCAGGTAACAGAACTAACTCAAACCTGCTCACAACCAGAGAGCTGAAGTTCAAGCAAGTCTTTTCTTCTTTCAACAATTACCCAGACTTTGTATGCTTGGGAATGGGCCAGGTACTATACATGCTGATACGGTTTGTTTAACAGGACGGTTCAGTTAACTTATTTTTTATCAGGGACTCTCTCTTGCTCAGTAGAGCATCTTAGTTAGCCCAAGGCAGACATGGGTTTAAATACTATTTGAAAACGTTCAAAATGCTTTTGGCTGTCTGGAGTGCCAGACGGGTTGAGTTTGCGGTTTTGGACGTTTTCTATTGGCTCCATTAAGACAGGCAAATTCAATCAAGCACAAATATAAAGTATTTGAAATGATTTTGAATAGTATTTTAACCCAGATCTGCTTTCTTGCTCATTGGAGCGTCTTAGTTAGCCCAAGGCTTAGCCCTGACTAACAGTAATGTTCTGTTGGGTCATCTCGGCCTCGGTGATCAAAGGCAGACTGTGGAATGTGTGTGTCTCAGCTGAGCCAAGGCAGAATATTCTAGCCTGAAGTCTGCTGGTTCTACTGTTGTGACCTGGTGTCACGTTGTCAGTTCTCAGTCAACGGAAACAGGTTTTGCCTTGCAAATATCCCCCGTCCCTATCTCATTTCAGTAATTTTAGCAATGTGCCTCTGGCGAAACACTCAACTGAACAAGATAAAATAATTCAGTACGTAATAAACGTTGCTTTTGTGTACATCATTCGCAAAGCCTCATGACTATATGTTTATAGTACACCTGATCTTGGCTGTTTTAGGAGGTTTAATCACAGAATTGTGCTGTTTATACCCAAAGCTAAATCACATGGGGCTAATGGCTCCTTTTCTCCCAAAGCCCAGAGCAAGTTTGTTTCTTTCCCTGCACTGACTGCACAGAACTGGATATTAAAACTGATTCCTGGTAGAGATGCCCCATACACTCATCCCCAATGTGTTTTCAGAACACTAAATATCCAGGAGACATGCAGAAGGATTATCAAGATAACTCTCCTTCCCGACAACCCAACAGGTGTCATTGAGGGGATCGGCCAAATCTGTGCACTAATGAGCCAATTGAAGCCATTAGCTAAGTGATAGACCCGTTTCCTGGCATTTGATTGGCTCTCTCTATCAAACAGTCAAAAGCCCTTTGAAACATGCTGTGCCCCTGACCTATCAGTCCTGGGTCATGTTCAGTAGGACACATAGTAGGAAAACATTTTGCAACAGTAAAACAAAGCTGTGTTGTTACTGGACAAGTAAAAATAACCCTAACAGATATTGTGACTTGTTTCAGAGTTGCAGTGAATGTCAATGTGTGGAACAATGGGTAACAATTTTTTGGGGAGAAGTAATTGTCTTTATATGTTAATCGTATCTTATTTCACAGTAATGTTTCTGTCATAATACTATCCGTAAGCACCACATAGTCTCTCAGGAAGAAAAAAGGTTGGTGCCTTTAAGATGTACAAGGGTCATTGGATTCCTCTTGCGGCTACAAGAGGAATCCTCAGTAAAAACTCAAGCTGGAAGAGAAAGAGACTGTCTCGCAGACAGACCCATTCAAGACTCGTCAATTAATTATTTACCCAGGCAAAGAAATGCTAAAGCCTAGGGAAACACACACACACACACACACAGCCAGGAGAGAAAAGGTCAACCCCGTCCTGTACACACACACACACACACACACACACACACACACACACACACACACACACACACACACACACACACACACACACACACACACACACACACACACACACACACACACACACACACACACACACACACACACACACACACACAGTGAGGAATAGTGATGGATGACAGACACCCTGTATCATCCATGAACACAAGGATTCACCATGGATACAGCTCAGGGATCCCCATGGATACAGCTCAGGAGTCACCATGGACACAGCTCAGGAGTCACCATGGACACAGCTCAGGAGTCACCATGGATACAGCTCAGGAGTCACCATGGACACAGCTCAGGAGTCACCATGGACACAGCTCAGGAGTCACCATGGATAGAGCTCAGGAGTCACCATGGACACAGCTCAGGAGTCACCATGGACACAGCTCAGGAGTCACCATGGATAGAGCTCAGGAGTCACCATGGACACAGCTCAGGAGTCACCATGGACACAGGTCAGGAGTCACCATGGACACAGCTCAGGAGTCACCATGGACACAGGTCAGGAGTCACCATGGACACAGGTCAGGAGTCACCATGGACAGAGCTCAGGAGTCACCATGGACACAGCTCAGGAGTCACCATGGACACAGCTCAGGAGTCACCATGGACACAGCTCAGGAGTCACCATGGACACAGCTCAGGAGTCACCATGGACACAGCTCAGGAGTCACCATGGACAGAGCTCAGGAGTCACCATGGACACAGCTCAGGAGTCACCATGGACACAGCTCAGGAGTCACCATGGACACAGCTCAGGAGTCACCATGGACACAGCTCAGGAGTCACCATGGACACAGCTCAGGAGTCACCATGGACACAGCTCAGGAGTCACCATGGACACAGCTCAGGAGTCACCATGGACACAGCTCAGGAGTCACCATGGACACAGCTCAGGAGTCACCATGGACACAGCTCAGGAGTCACCATGGACACAGCTCAGGAGTCACCATGGACACAGCTCAGGAGTCACCATGGACACAGCTCAGGAGTCACCATGGACACAGCTCAGGAGTCACCATGGACACAGCTCAGGAGTCACCATGGACACAGCTCAGGAGTCACCATGGACACAGCTCAGGAGTCACCATGGACACAGCTCAGGAGTCACCATGGACACAGAGGGCAACAGGAGCTTGGCATGTCATTAACAGAGTCTAGCCTTGATCTGTGTTTACATTGGACTTGTTCTTTGTCCTTTTAAAAGTAACACAATTATTTTCGTCTCCTCACAGCTCCAATATCCAGCTGGCCAGATGGGCTGCCAATGCTGTCGGATGCTAAAAAGGTGAGGAGGAATGTGGTGCGTGTGTTTGTGCTTGTGTGTGTGTGTGTGTGTGTGTGTGTGTGTGTGTGTGTGTGTGTGTGCTTGTGTGTGTGTGTGTGTGTGTGTGTGTGTGTGTGTGTGTGTGTGTGTGTGTGTGTGTGTGTGTGTGTGTGTGTGTGTGTGTGTGTGTTTGTGTGTGTGTGTGTGTGTGTGTGTGTGTGTGTGTGTGTGTGTGTGTGTGTGTGTGTGTGCTTCTATAGTTTGTCTGTATTGCCCATTGTATTTATGTGTGTGTGAGGAGAGGGTAAAGGTTTTCATCTCTCTTACTAGCATGAGATACAGACACTGTATTCCCTGTATGGCTTTATCTATCAATCCTATTCTATCTGAATGTCAGTGTACAGATAGAGAGGAACCACATTATGAAGTGGCCTGACTCACAGTGACTCCACATTGGCTTTCTGTATAAACAACGGGTCAATATGCCAATACTCAACTCATCACCCCGCCTCTCTCTCTCTCTCTCTCTCTCACTCTCCCCAACACACACTCACATACCCCCCTCCCCAACACACACTCACATACCCCCCTCCCCAACACACTCACTCACTCACTCACTCACTCACACACTCACTCACTCACTCACTCACTCACTCACTCACTCACTCACTCACTCACTCACTCACTCACTCACTCACTCACTCACTCACTCACCTCTCCTTCCAATGTATGGAAGGTGGAAAGACATACACACACCCACACACCCACATACACAACCTCTCTTTTTCTAATAATAATATATCTACACACACACACACACACACACACACACACACACACACACACACACACACACACACACACACACACACACACACACACCTACCCTTAATTGTTCTCAGTGTCACATTTCTTGGCTTAACTGTCTCCTGAGTGTACTAAAAGGATTGGCTGGATTGGACTGTACTGTAGGTTACTGGGTCACTTCCTGTCCCCTCTCTCTCCAGTCTTTCACACCTTCTCATGCCTGATCACACAGGATATGTTTTTTTGAACAGCAGTAGCTTTTAAGTTTACTTAAAAACAACGTTGCAGACAAACATCACAAAGTGTGACAAAGAAAAATAAATCCCTGTATGGTTCATACTGTCATACTGTCCTTCCTTTTTCCAGAGCAAAGTATTGCCTCTACTCCCTGCATTTGTTTTGTGTGTTGTTGTAGCATTTGTTCTAGTTAGCTTTGCCATGTTCACCCAATCAGCCAATTTACAACACAGCCATCCCTCTGTGACCCAAGCTGAAAATCCACATCCTCTCTCCCCCTGCCTAGTCGATTCAGGATGAGACCCAATTCCTTCTTAGAAAGAAAACGCACCATTTATCAGAAACTATATGTTTGCTGCTTTCTCAATTTACAGAAAAACACTCATGCAATATTTTTGCCACTTTGTCTCAGTGTTTTGTGAAGGTAACTACTGCACTGTTGGAGCTAGAAACACAAGCATTTCGCTACACACGCATTACCATCTGCTAAATATGTGTATGTGACCAATAAAATATGATTTGGGTTGATATCGTCTCTCTCTCTCTCTCTCTCTCAGTTACATCTATGATCCGACCGCTCCGGTGGAGTCCCACCACCTCCCAGGAGACAGCAGGAACCAGTTGAACACCAAGCAGAACCAGGGATTCCACAACCTGGGCTTCAGCAACAAGTACAACGAAAGAGGAGGTGGAGGAAGCCTCAAACTGGAGATCGACAACAACCACATCAACAGGCTCCACGCGGTGCCCACCAACCCAGAGAGGGAGCGGGGGACGGGGCAGGCAGCCAAGCCTCGGGTGGGGGAGGGTGGTGGGGTTCTATATATCCTCCATCCAGAGGGCCAGGTGCCAAGACGAGATACATCCAAGGGCCCCAGCCTAGTCCGAGTCTATCCCAGCACACCCTCCCTGGATTATAGTCTCAATCTGACCCACTCAGGTGACACTGACTCTCACCAAGACAAGATTAGGATGGTCCGGAACGCCTCGGACCTCTCCATCGGGGACAGGTGCGGAGTGGGGTGTAACACCTCATCAGCAGATGAGCTAGACGAGGGGGTGGGGGACACGCCGGAGGACCTGGGCGACACGGGAGATGAGCAGAGTGTCCAGTCTGCGGACATTCAAACCTGTACGACTAGTCTGTCCTCAGCGGACACAAACGATAATACGGGGGCGCCGGACGCCACTACCATAGAGAGTGGGATCGGGATCTCAGTGAAGAAGAGCGAGGGTGAGGGGAAGGAAGAGGAAAACGATGACGTGCAGAGCGTCACAGACTCTATGGTGGCGGAAGCTCTGGCGGCTCTAGAGGCAGCGACGGCTGGGGAGGACTATGAGGACTAACTCTTAAAAACTCAATCTATTCAGCTTCAATATCTGATGAACAGAAGGAGATTCTGATTTATTTTTTAACATGTCACATGGGCATATGTGTGACTACTTAGCCAATGATTGGGTTGCGTAACGCTAGGCGGTTGCCATAATGTTTTCTGTACTCTCAGGAGCAGGAGAGAAGACTCTTGGTTAATATTCCCTGTGTCCTAATCCCATTCCTTGGTCTTCAGCTCTACATGCTACATTTCTATGTTCCACCAGCACAGCTCTGCAGTGCTTCTAGAACTTCTCTCTCTATATTCTGTTCTATGAATGCTCTGTTCAGTGGACATACAGTACTTGCCATGGCTTTTTGTCTTCAGGGAGCTTACTATGCTTCATTATATAAACACATTGACAGATCATCTCCAGCTACCTATTGTGTGTGTCGTATCCATGTTGTTGTTGTATTATTGTTGTTATTAACCTGTTTTACTGTTATTTATATAATTACTAGTTGGCCCAGACTTTTCTGGTTTAATACATGTCAGAGATAGCTTGCCAGGGTCTGTCTAGCTAAGATTACACTTCTTGCTCTCCTTTCGCAATGATACGCAGGGCAAGGAGTGTAATGTTAGCTAGACAGACTGGTATCCAGGTTATGTCAGAGACATTGCCCAGAGCTTGGAGAAGAGAGCAGACAAGATGAAGACCATAGAGAGAGATAACCACAGGGGTTGTTGTTGACGTTAGTTCAGTTTACAACCTCACATTGTGAAGCATGCTGGGCTGGCCTCATAAGACCTTATGACAGGAAGTAATTATATCACTGATATATGCAGCATCTCTATATCCTTTGTTTCAATGAAGGAAAATTATATTGATTCATTTTTTTAATCATTTTAAAGTAATTGTTTGTTTGCCAAAATAATATCTATTCAAATGTACAGAATATGTATATAAAATGCATTTAGACGTTTATGTACTGCCAAGTAGGCTTACATTATTTTTTTAATCAAAGCACAGATGTTTTGGTCGCTCACAAATCCCGATATTCCTCTCATACACCTCCCTCTCCCTTTCTGTCTATATCCGTACCAGTTCAAATTCTCTCAAGGAACCCTAACCCAACCTGCAACACCTGTGTAGCCTTGGTGTGTGTTACTTTATGAACCCTAACCCAACCTGCAACACCTGTGTAGCCTTGGTGTGTGTTACTTTATGAACCCTAACCCAACCTGCAACACCTGTGTAGCCTTGGTGTGTGTTACTTATGAACCCTAACCCAACCTGCAACACCTGTGTAGCCTTGGTGTGTGTGTGTGTGTTCCCTCATGCATTGTTTCACTGAAGTCTGAGTGTGTGGTGTGTGTTTAGGGGATCGTAGCTGAAATGTTTCTCTGACAGGCTCCTGATTCCTGGGATCAGGCCTAACGAAGGCCCGGAGCGTTACTCAGGCTCAAAAGGAGACGCCAGGGACTCACAAACACGTGATTACACCCGGCTAAGGCGGTGAACATGCTAACTTTGGCTCACCACATGATAGCTATTAGTGTCTCTCTCAACGTCCCCTCGCAGTAGGAGAGGAGAGCTTTTTAGAGGACACCGAAATATCCCAATCTTGTGATGTTTCTTTTTTAGCCGCTATATCTCTCCCATATATCTTTCTCTTTTATGCCCTGTCCTGTCTGTTTGTCTTCGTATAATCACACAGCATCTCTCTCACTATTAGGAATGTTCTTGGTATAATCACACACCATCTCTCTTACCATTAGAAGTTATCTTGGTATAATCACACACCATCTCTCTTACCATTAGAAGTTATCTTGGTATAATCACACACCATCCCTCTCGCTAGTTTTGGGAGGGTGGAGGAGCATCTGTTTCTGTGGTATGCGGTGAAATGCTTTAAAATATAACAGTGGCCTTCCTCTTCATATCAACTCCTTTTTCAAGTTGCCCAAAGTGACTGCTCAAACAGAGGTTATCATCTCATCTGGTGATTGAAGTGTAGTTGCTTGTTTTATATAGAAGGAAAACTGAAATGTGCCCGTCTGACTCAGGTAATAAATCCTCCCAGAGAGGTCACATGGTGTAATAACAGCTCACTCAGAATCCTTAAAGAGTTCAACTGACTGACTGCCTGAGTGACTGACTGACTGACTGACTGAACTTATGAATGTGAATATGAACAATACACAGATGGCTACAGTTTCAACACTGACGACGGTGGTCGACGGTCAGGTAGAAATCTATATGTTGAAGAGTGAATGGAGCGTTGTCTGTCCAACCTGTACAGTAGATTGTCTATTTTCCATTAGATAACAACAGCACAGTATCCTTGTGAAGAAGCAGACAAATAAAGGTTATAAATGTATTGTACGATCTCCGTAAAATTCACATAAATAAAATGAACATTAAATTAATTGTTGGCACCGGTGATGCATGTCTGATTTCAGTCTTAGTCAGTCTGATGTTTTAATTAGTTCCTAGTTCTTTGTGCACATTGGGTAAGAAAGTAGAAAGGTATGGGGTGTACATTTCAAATTAGTTTTTCTCAAGGAACTGGGAGTAATGCGATCGATACTTACGGTGTGGTTACTTAAAGGGATAGGTCACATAACTTCAATAATTACCCTAAAGGTAGTCTATTGGCCAGGAGGGACCTGGTTTAGCGAGAGAAATCAGTTTGTAACACCAGAAAGTGACCGCTGTAACCATTGAAGCTATGCCTAAGGATGAGTCACACTACTCTAATCATGTGACCTACATGACATCCCCAGTGAACTGCCCTCTGGGAGATGTAGTGCGAACAGCACACGGGGAAGCAGGAACAGCACTTCTTTTGTAAGAGATTCTGTTAATGTTTTACGCCACAGTTAAATACAAACACTTAAAGGAGAGTATCAGTTAGAGTAGTGAACTATTAATACTGCCCAGTACCTGAGATAAGCCCACTATAATGAGTTCCCATAACCTGTCAACTGGGATTCTATGAAAAGGGTTTGTGTAACTCTGTGTTGTTGTTTTTGTTGCACTGCTTTGCTTTGTCTTGGCCAGGTAGTTGTTAATTGTTAATGAGAACTTGTTCTCAACTGACCTACCTGGTTAAATAAAGGTGAATTATTATTATTTTTTTGCAGGCTAAATTACCTCCTCTGACTGCTCCTGTTATGGTTTGGCTAAAGCACTGTGTGGAACAAGCCTTCAGGTCTCAGGTGAGGTTATTAAGTGAGCATGGAACATGCCTTCAGGTCTCAGGTGAGGTTACTGGGCTCTGGAGTGGCGCAGCAGTCTAAGGCACTGCTGCGCCACTACAGTCCCTGGTTTGAATCCAGGCTGTATCACATCCGGCCGTGATTGGGAGTCCCATAGGGTGATGCACAATTGTCGTTCTAAACTGACTTAGTTAAATAAAAGTTAAATAAAATAAAAACAGTGAGTGTGGAACAAGCCTTCAGGTCTCAGATTAGGTTACTATATGTGTGGAACGCAGGCCTTCAGGTCTCAGGTGAGGTTACTAAGTGCCTTCAGGTCTCAGGTGAGGTTATTAAGGGCCTTCAGGTCTCAGGTGAGGTTACTAAGGGCCTTCAGGTCTCAGGTGAGGTTACTAAGGGCCTTCAGGTCTCAGGTGAGGTTACTATGTGCCTTCAGGTCTCAGGTGAGGTTATTAAGGGCCTTCAGGTCTCAGGTGAGGTTACTAAGGGCCTTCAGGTCAGGTTACTAAGGGCCTTCAGGTCTCAGGTGAGGTTACTATGTGCCTTCAGGTTTTAGGTGAGGTTACTAAGTGCCTCCGTAGCACTACAAGGTCATTAAGGCTGTTGTCACATAGCTTTAGCAAGGTGTTAATCATTGAAGAGACAGACTTACTACCCACACTCACTAAATGTTTCTCTAACGTTTAAAAGTTGTCCCCCGGGGGCGGACAGCTTCTTCCTCTTGGCTAACCCCCAGGAACGGAGGCTGAGATCTGACACACTAAGCGACTTGGTCCTATATAAATACCAGAGGAGGCTGGTGGGAGGAGCTATAGGAGGACGGGCTCATTGTATTGGCTGGAATGGAAACCACTTTTGACTCCATTCCATGCCATTACAATGAGCTCCTATAGCTCCTCCCACCAGCCTCCAAGTTTATTATTGGTATTACACTATACAACATGAGCCACATACAGTGGGGAGAACAAGTATTTGATACACTGCCGATTTTGCAGGTTTTCCTACTTACAAAGCATGTAGAGGTCTGTAATTTTTATCATAGGTACACTTCAACTGTGAGAGACGGAATCTAAAACAAAAATCCAGAAAATCAAATTGTATGATTTTTAAATAATTAATTTGCATGTTATTGCATGACATAAGTATTTGATCACCTACCAACCAGTAAGAATTCCGGCACTCACAGACCTGTTAGTTTTTCTTTAAGAAGCCCTCCTGTTCTCCACTCATTACCTGTATTAACTGCACCTGTTTGAACTCGTTACCTGTATAAAAGACACCTGTCCACACACTCAATCAAACGGACTCCACACACTCAATCAAACAGCTGTGTAAGGACATCAGGGATAAAATTGTAGACCAGCACAAGGCTGGGATGGGCTACAGGACAATAGGCAAGCAGCTTGGTGAGAAGGCAACAACTGTTGGTGCAATTATTAGAAAATGGAAGAAGTTCAAGATGACAGTCAATCTCCCTCGGTCTGGGGCACCATGCAAGATCTCACCTCGTGGGGCATCAATGATCATGAGGAATGTGAGGGATCAGCCCAGAACTACACGGCAGGACCTGGTCAATGACCTGAAGAGAGCTGGGACCACAGTCTCAAAGAAAACCATTAGTAACACACTACTCCGTCATGGATTAAAATCCTGCAGCGCACGCAAGGTCCCCCTGCTCAAGTCAGCGCATGTCCAGGCCCGTCTGAAGTTTGCCAATGACCATCTGGATGATCCAGAGGAGGAATGGGAGAAGGTCATGTGGTCTGATGAGACAAAAATAGAGCTTTTTGGTCTAAACTCCACTCGCCGTGTTTGGAGGAAGAAGAAGGATGAGTACAACCCCAAGAACACCATCCCAACCGTGAAGCATGGAGGTGGAAACATCATTCTTTGGGGATGCTTTTCTGCAAAGGGGACAGGACGACTGCACCGTATTGAGGGGAGGATGGATGGGGCCATGTATCGCGAGATCTTGGCCAACAACCTCCTTCCCTCAGTAAGAGCATTGAAGATGGGTCATGGCTGAGTCTTCCAGCATGACAACGACCCGAAACACACAGCCAGGGCAACTAAGGAGTGGCTCCGTAAGAAGCATCTCAAGGTCCTGGAGTGGCCTAGCCAGTCTCCAGACCTGAAATCTTTGGAGGGAGCTGAAAGTCCGTATTGCCCAGCGACAGCCCCGAAACCTGAAGGATCTGGATGGAGGAGTTGGCCAAAATCCCTGCTGCAGTGTTTGCAAACCTGGTCAAGAACTACAGGAAACGTATGATCTCTGTAATTGCAAACAAAGGTTTCTGTACCAAATATTAAGTTCTGCTTTTCTGATGTATCAAATACTTATGTCATGCAATAAAATGCAAATTAATTACTTAAAAATCATACAATGTGATTTTCTGGATTTTTGTTTTAGATTCCGTCACTCACAGTTGAAGAGTACCTATGATAAAAATGACAGACTTCTACATGCTTTGTAAGTGGGAAAACCTGCAAAATCGGCAGTGTATCAAATACTTGTTCTCCCCACTGTATGTACTGTAGTGACCTCATGAACACAGCCTGCAGCACTGAGCAGTAAGGCAGAGAGAAAAGGAGGAAGAGATAGGAGTATTTCTGTTATTGATTTAAGTGTCCTCTCACTATTTCTATTGCACTTATGCACGATAATAACATATCATGTGAACAAAGATTATTGAACGGAGGAGAGAGAAAGAGATGTGTGTCACCAGTTTGTTTGTCCAAGGTAAGAGTGAGGGTAAACAAGACCAGAGTAAATATTTGCTCAAGGTCCTCTCGATGTTATTCCATGTCCTGTAGTGTGGTGCGGTGCGTAATGGTGTAGTGTAGTGGTGTAGTGTAGTGGTATAGTGTGATGTAGTGGTGTAGTGGTGTAGTGTAGTGGTGTAGTGTAATGCAGTGGTGTAGTGTAGTGGTGTAGTGTAGTGGTGTAGTGGTATAGTGTGATGTAGTGGTGTAGTGTAGTGGTGTAGTGGTGTAGTGTAATGTAGTAGTGTAGTGTAGTGGTGTAGTGTAGTGGTGTAGTGTAGTGGTGTAGTGTAGTGTAGTGATGTAGTGTAGTGGTGTAGTGTAATGTAGTGGTGTAGTGTAGTGGTGTAGTGTAGTAGTGTAGTAGTGTAGTGGTGTAGTGTAATGTAGTGGTGTAGTGTAATGTAGTGGTGTAGTGTAATGTAGTGGTGTAGTGGTGTAGTGGTGTAGTGTAATGTAGTGGTGTAGTGGTGTAGTGTAGTGGTGTAGTGTAATGTAGTGATGTAGTGTAGTGGTGTAGTGTAATGTAGTGGTGTAGTGTAGTGGTGTAGTGTAGTAGTGTAGTAGTGTAGTGGTGTAGTGTAATGTAGTGGTGTAGTGTAGTGGTGTAGTGTAATGTAGTGGTGTAGTGTAGTGGTGTAGTGTAATGTAGTGGTGTAGTGGTGTAGTGTAATGTAGTGGTGTAGTGTAGTGGTGTAGGGTAGTGGTGTAGTTTAATGTAGTAGTGTAGTGGTGTAGTGTAGTGGTGTAGTGTAGTGGTGTAGTGTAGTGTAGTGATGTAGTGGTGTAGTGTAGTGATGTAGTGTAGTGATGTAGTGTAGTGGTGTAGTGT
Source organism: Thymallus thymallus (assembly GCA_023634145.1). Lineage (NCBI taxonomy): Eukaryota > Metazoa > Chordata > Actinopteri > Salmoniformes > Salmonidae > Thymallus > Thymallus thymallus. The sequence goes on from CM042422.1 coordinate 21,685,592, forward strand.
AATGTAGTGATGTAGTGTAGTGGTGTAGTGTAGTGGTGTAGTGTAATGTAGTAGTGTAGTGGTGTAGTGTAGTGGTGTGGTGTAGTGGTGTAGTGTAGTGTAGTGATGTAGTGTAGTGGTGTAGTGGTGTAGTGTAGTGATGTAGTGTAGTGGTGTAGTGTAATGTAGTGATGTAGTGTAGTGGTGTAGTGTAATGTAGTAGTGTAGTGGTGTAGTGTAGTGATGTAGTGTAGTGGTGTAGTGTAGTGTAGTGTAGTGGTGTAGTGTAGTGATGTAGTGTAGTGATGTAGTGTAGTGGTGTAGTGTAATGTAGTAGTGTAGTGATGTAGTGTAGTGGTGTAGTGTAGTGATGTAGTGTAGTAGTGTAGTGGTGTAGTGTAGTGGTGTAGTGTAGTGGTGTAGTGTAGTGGTGTAGTGTAGTGGTGTAGTGTAGTGGTGTAGTGTAATGTAGTAGAGTAGTGGTGTAGTGTAGTGGTGTAGTGTAATGTAGTAGTGTAGTGGTGTAGTGTTGTGGTGTAGTGTAATGTAGTAGTGTAGTGATGTAGTGTAGTGGTGTAGTGTAGTGTAGTGTAGTGATGTAGTGTAGTGGTGTAGTGGTGTAGTGTAGTGATGTAGTGTAGTGGTGTAGTATAATGTTGTAGTGTAGTGATGTAGTGTAGTGGTGTAGTGTAATGTAGTAGTGTAGTGGTGTAGTGTAGTGGTGTAGTGTAATGTAGTAGTGTAGTGATGTAGTGTAGTGGTGTAGTGTAGTGATGTAGTGTAGTGTAGTGTAATGTAGTAGTGTAGTGATGTAGTGTAGTGGTGTAGTGTAATGTAGTGGTGTAGTGTAGTGGTGTAGTGTAATGGTATAGTGGTGTAATGTAGTGGTGTAGTGTAATGTAGTGGTGTAGTGGTGTAGTGTAGTGGTGTAGTGGTGTAGTGTAATGTAGTAGTGTAATGGTATAGTGGTGTAATGTAGTGGTGTAGTGTAATGTAGTGGTGTAGTGTAATGTAGTGGTGTAGTGGTGTAGTGGTGTAGTGTAATGTAGTGGTGTAGTGTAGTGGTGTAGTGTAATGTAGTGGTGTAGTGGTGTAGTGTAGTGGTGTAGTGTAATGGTATAGTGGTGTAATGTAGTGGTGTAGTGTAATGTAGTGGTGTAGTGGTGTAGTGTAGTGGTGTAGTGTAATGTAGTGGTGTAGTGGTGTAGTGTAGTGGTGTAGTGTAATGTAGTAGTGTAATGGTATAGTGGTGTAATGTAGTGGTGTAGTGTAATGTAGTGGTGTAGTGTAATGTAGTAGTGTAGTGGTGTAGTGTAGTGATGTAGTGGTGTAGTGTAGTAGTGTAGTGGTGTAGTGTAATGTAGTGGTGTAGTGTAGTGGTGTAGTGTAGTGGTGTAGTGGTGTAGTGTAGTGGTGTAGTGTAGTTTAGTGGTGCAGTGTAGTGTAGTGGTGTAGTGTAGTGATGTAGTGTTGTAGTGTAGTGGTGTAGTGTAGTGATGTAGTGGTGTAGTGTAGTGGTGTAGTGTAGTAGTGTAGTGGTGTAATGTAGTGGTGTAGTGTAGTGTTGTAATGTAGTGGTGTAGTGTAGTGGTGTAATGTAGTGATGTAGTGGTGTAGTGTAGTGGTGTAGTGTAGTGGTGTAGTGGTGTAGTGTAATGTAGTAGTGTAGTGGTGTAGTGTAATGTAGTAGTGTAGTGGTGTAGTGTAGTGTAGTAGTGTAGTGGTGTAGTGTAGTGTAGTAGTGTAGTGTAGTGTAGTAGTGTAGTGGTGTAGTGTAGTGATGTAGTGGTGTAATGTAGTGGTGTAGTGTAGTGGTGTAATGTAGTGATGTAGTGGTGTAGTGTAGTGGTGTAGTGGTGTAATGTAGTGGTGTAGTGTAGTGATGTAGTGGTGTAGTGTAATGTAGTGGTGTAGTGTAGTGGTGTAGTGTAATGTAGTAGTGTAGTGGTGTAGTGTAATGTAGTAGTTTAGTGATGTAGTGTAGTGGTGTAGTAGTGTAGTGTTGTAGTGTAGTGGTGTAGTGTAGTGTTGTAGTGTAGTGGTGTAGTGTAGTGGTGTAGTGTAATGTAGTAGTGTAGTGTTGTAGTGTATTGGTGTAGTGTAGTGGTGTAGTGTAGTGGTGTAGTGTAGTAGTGTAGTGATGTAGTGTAGTGGTGTAGTGTAGTGTAGTGGTGTAGTGTAGTGGTGTAGTGTAATGTAGTAGTGTAGTGGTGTAGTGTAGTGGTGTAGTGTAATGTAGTAGTGTAGTGATGTAGTGTAGTGGTGTAGTGTAATGTAGTAGTGTAGTGATGTAGTGGTGTAGTGTAATGTAGTAGTGTAGTGATGTAGTGTAGTGGTGTAGTGTAATGTAGTAGTGTAGTGATGTAGTGTAGTGGTGTAGTGTAGTAGTGTAGTGTAGTGTAATGTAGTAGTGTAGTGATGTAGTGTAGCGGTGTAGTGTAATGTAGTGGTGTAGTGTAGTGGTGTAGTGTAATGGTATAGTGGTGTAATGTAGTGGTGTAGTGTAATGTAGTGGTGTAGTGGTGTAGTGTAGTGGTGTAGTGTAATGTAGTGGTGTAGTGGTGTAGTGTAGTGTAATGTAGTAGTGTAATGGTATAGTGGTGTAATGTAGTGTTGTAGTGTAATGTAGTTGTGTAGTGTAATGTAGTGGTGTAGTGTAGTGGTGTAGTGTAATGTAGTGGTGTAGTGTAGTGGTGTAGTGTAATGTAGTGGTGTAGTGGTGTAGTGTAGTGGTGTAGTGTAATGTAGTAGTGTAATGGTATAGTGGTGTAATGTAGTGGTGTAGTGTAATGTAGTGGTGTAGTGTAATGTAGTAGTGTAGTGGTGTAGTGTAGTGATGTAGTGGTGTAGTGTAGTGGTGTAGTGTAATGTAGTGGTGTAGTGTAGTGGTGTAGTGGTGTAGTGTAGTTTAGTGGTGCGGTGTAGTGTAGTGGTGTAGTGTAGTGGTGTAGTGGTGTAGTGTAGTGGTGTAGTGTAGTTTAGTGGTGCGGTGTAGTGTAGTGGTGTAGTGTAGTGATGTAGTGGTGTAGTGTAGTGGTGTAGTAGTGTAGTGTAATGTAGTAGTGTAGTGGTGTAGTGTAGTGGTGTAATGTAGTGGTGTAGTGTAGTGGTGTAATGTAGTGGTGTAGTGTAATGTAGTAGTGTAGTGTAATGTAGTAGTGTAGTGGTGTAGTGTAGTAGTGTAGTGGTGTGGTGTAGTGTAGTGTAGTAGTGTAGTGGTGTAGTGTAGTGATGTAGTGGTGTAATGTAGTGGTGTAGTGTAGTGGTGTAATGTAGTGATGTAGTGGTGTAGTGTAGTAGTGTAGTGGTGTAGTGGTGTAATGTAGTGGTGTAGTGTAGTGGTGTAGTGGTGTAGTGTAATGTAGTGGTGTAGTGTAATGGTATAGTGGTGTAGTGTAGTGGTGTAGTGTAATGTAGTGGTGTAGTGTAATGGTATAGTGGTGTAGTGTAGTGGTGTAGTGTAGTGGTGTAGTATAGTGGTGTAGTGTAATGGTATAGTGGTGTAGTGGTGTAGTGTAATGTAGTGGTTTAGTGTAGTGTGGTACGGTGCGTAATGGTGTAGTGTAATGTGGTGTAGTGTAGTGGTGTAGTGTTGTTTAGTGGTGTAGTGTGGTGTGGTGTAGTGTAGTGTTGTTTAGTGGTGTAGTGGTGTGGTGTAGTGTAGTGGTGTAGTATACTGGTGGTGTAGTGTAGTGGTGAGTGGTGCATAGTGGTGTGGTGGGGAGTGGTGCATAGTGGTGTGGTGTGTAGTGCATATTGGTGTGGTGTGGTGTGTAGTGTGTAGTAATGACGGACTGGCCATCTGGAGCCCCAGGACTTTTCCCCGGTGGGCCGCTTGACAATTGGGGCCAATGCAACGCAAATATAAATAACCCCAGCTTAAATAAAAATAACCCAAGTGCTGTGTGTCTGACTGGCCCAGGTGAGTGGGCTGCGATGGACAAACAGTGGAGCAAGATGGACAAACAGTGGAGCAAGATGGTCCATCTTGCTCCACTGTTGGCCCATCTTGCTCCACTGTTGGTCCATCTTGTTCCACTGTTGGTCCATCTTGTTCCACTGTTGGTCCATCTTGTTCCACTGTTGGTCCAACTTGTTCCACTGTTGGTCCATCTTGTTCCACTGTTGGTCCATCTTGCTCCACTGTTGGTCCATCTTGCTCCACTGTTGGTCCATCTTGCTCCACTGTTGGTCTAACAGTGGAACAAGATGGACCAACAGTGGAACAAGATGGACCAACACAAAGAGAAACAACGTAAAGGTGGTGTTGAAAAGAGGAGAGAAGAGTTGAAGTCCCTTGAGTCTGATGCAGCCAAATGTTTTAAAATAACAACTTATTCATTTGGCGCCGTTACCAGTCAATCATCTCAGCCTAATGAGCCTGAAGGCACTGGCAGCAGAGAGGAGAGAGAGCAGAGAGAGCAGCCCATTGAGCCCAGCGATACCAGTTCAGATAGATAGATAGATACTTCATTGATCCCCGAGGGGACATTTCTTTGTCAAGCTGCTAAATGCCAGAACGTAAATACACAAAAGACAGATACACAATACATAGAACTGTTAGTCAAAGTTTTGCAGCTGAAGCGGTAAGACAGAAGACAATAGGGATAAGATAAGCAATGTTTGGGTTTGGCTAGCTGGCTATTTAGCTATATCGGGTGCCTTTTGTTGAAACAAGTGCTCGTCAATGTCACTTTTCGTGAACTGACCAATCACAGCCTGGATGGGGCGGGACATTAAAAAAAGGTTGACGTGCTACAGCAAACTTTCTAAATGTTGAACTAATTATGCATGAATGGTTATGATTATTGACAAGTTAGTACTTAGCATTAACAAATTAGAGACTAAACACCAATGGAGACCATTTTTCTTGCACAAGGATTTAATGACAGAACAAAATCTACAAAAATAATAAATGTTGGTTGTGTATTTCTTAAACTGCTGTATTGTCCAATTGGAATTAATATTATTATACTAGTGGTATATAGTGTGGTGGTGTAGAGTGTGGTGTAGTGGGGTGCATAGTGGTGTGTAGCAGTGTAGTGGTGTAGTGTGGTGCACTGGTGGTGCCCCGATCCCGCAGCTGAATCAACTTTAGGAGACGGTCCTGGCGCTTGCTGGACTTTCTTGGGCGCCCTGACGCCTTCTTCACAACAATTGAACCTCTCTCCTTGAAGTTCTTGATGATCCGATAAATGGTTGATTTAGGTGCAATCTTACCAGCAGCAATATCCTTGCCTGTGAAGCCCTTTTTGTGCAAAGCAATGATGACGGTGTGTAGTGGTGTATAGTGTAGTGGTATGTAGTGTAGTATGGTGTGTAGTGTAGTGGTATGTAGTGTAGTATGGTGTGTAGTGGTATGTAGTGTAGTATGGTGTGTAGTGTAGTGTAGTATGGTATGTAGTGTAGTATGGTGTGTAGTGGTATGTAGTGTAGTGGTGTATAGTGTAGTATGGTGTGTAGTGTAGTGGTATGTAGTGTAGTATGGTGTGTAGTGGTATGTAGTGTAGTGGTGTATAGTGTAGTATGGTGTGTAGTGGTATGTAGTGTAGTATAGTGTGTAGTGTAGTATAGTGTGTAGTGGTATGTAGTGTAGTGGTGTATAGTGTAGTATGGTGTGTAGTGGTGTGTAGTGTAGTATGGTGTATAGTGTAGTATGGTGTATAGTGTAGTATGGTGTATAGTGTAGTATGGTGTATAGTGTAGTATGGTGTATAGTGTAGTATAGTGTGTAGTGGTATGTAGTGTAGTGGTGTATAGTGTAGTATGGTGTGTAGTGGTATGTAGTGTAGTGGTGTATAGTGTAGTATGGTGTGTAGTGTAGTATGGTGTGTAGTGGTATGTAGTGTAGTGGTGTATAGTGTAGTATGGTGTGTAGTGTAGTATGGTGTATAGTGTAGTATGGTGTGTAGTGTAGTATGGTGTGTAGTGGTATGTAGTGTAGTGGTGTATAGTGTAGTATGGTGTGTAGTGTAGTATGGTGTGTAGTGTAGTATGGTGTGTAGTGGTATGTAGTGTAGTGGTGTATAGTGTAGTATGGTGTATAGTGTAGTATAGTGTGTAGTGGTATGTAGTGTAGTATGTTGTATAGTATGGTGTGTAGTGTAGTATGTAGTGTAGTATGGTGTGTAGTATAGTGTGTAGTGGTATGTAGTGGTGTGTAGTATAGTGTGGTATGTAGTGTAGTATGTTGTATAGTATGGTGTGTAGTGGTATGTAGTGTAATATGGTGTGTAGTGGTATGGTGTGTATGGTGTGTAGTGGTATGTAGTATGGTGTAGTGAAGTATGGTGTGTAGTGGTATGTAGTGTAGTATGTAGTGTATGGTGTGTAGTGGTATGTAGTATGGTATGTAGTGTAGTGAAGTATGGTGTGTAGTGTAATATGGTGTGTAGTGTAATATGTAGTGTAATATGTAGTGTAATATGTAGTGTAGTGGTATGTAGTGTAGTGTAATATGTAGTGTAATATGTAGTGTAGTATAATATGTAGTGTAATATGGTGTGTGTAGTGTAGTATGGTGTGTAGTATATGTAGTGTAGTATGTAGTGTAGTATGTAGTGTAGTGGTATGTAGTGTAATATGTAGTGTAGTATAATATGTAGTGTAGTATAATATGTAGTGTAGTATAATATGTAGTGTAGTATGGTGTGTAGTGTAGTATGTAGTGTAATATGTAGTGTAGTATAATATGTAGTGTAGTATGGTGTGTAGTGTAGTATGTAGTGTAATATGTAGTGTAGTGGTATGTAGTGTAGTATGTAGTGTAGTATGTAGTGTAGTGGTATGTAGTGTAGTATGTAGTGTAGTATGTAGTGTAGTGGTATGTAGTGTAGTATGTAGTGTAATATGGTGTGTAGTGTAATATGTAGTGTAGTATAATATGTAGTGTAATATGTAGTGTAATATGTAGTGTAGTGGTATGTAGTGTAGTATGTAGTGTAGTGGTATGTAGTGTAGTATGTAGTGTAGTGGTATGTAGTGTAATATGGTGTGTAGTGGTATGTAGTGTAGTATGGTGTGTAGTATGGTGTGTTGTGGTATGTAGTATGGTGTGTAGTGGTATGTAGTGTAGTATGTAGTGTAGTGGTATGTAGTGTAGTATGTAGTGTAGTGGTATGTAGTGTAATATGGTGTGTAGTGGTATGTAGTGTAGTATGGTGTGTAGTATGGTGTGTTGTGGTATGTAGTATGGTGTGTAGTGGTATGTAGTGTAGTGGTATGTAGTGTAATATGGTGTGTAGTGTAGTATGGTGTGTAGTATGTAGTATGGTGTGTAGTGGTATGTAGTGTAGTGGTATGTATTGAAGTATGTAGTGTAGTGAAGTATGGTGTGTAGTGGTATGTAGTGTAATATGTAGTGTAGTGGTATGTAGTGTAATATGGTGTGTAGTGGTATGTAGTGCAGTATGGTGTGTTGTGGTATGTAGTATGGTGTGTAGTGGTATGTAGTGTAATATGGTGTGTAGTGGTATGTAGTGTAGTATGGTGTGTAGTGTAGTATGGTGTGTTGTGGTATGTAGTATGGTGTGTAGTGGTATGTAGTGTAATATGGTGTGTAGTGGTATGTAGTGTAGTATGGTGTGTAGTGTAGTGGTATGTAGTGTAATATGGTGTGTAGTGGTATGTAGTGTAGTATGGTGTGTAGTGTAGTATGGTGTGTTGTGGTATGTAGTATAGTGTGTAGTGGTAAGTAGTGTAGTATGTAGTGTAGTGGTATGTAGTGAAGTATGTAGTGTAGTGAAGTATGGTGTGTAGTGGTGTGTAGTGTAGTATTGTGTGTAGTATAGTATGGTGTGTAGTGTAGTATGGTGTGTAGTGTAGTATGGTGTGTAGTGTAGTGTAGTGCTATGTAGTGTAGTATGTGTGTAGTGGTATGTAGTGTAGTGTGGTGTGTAGTGTAGTGCTATGTAGTGTAGTATGTGTGTAGTGGTAGTATGGTGTGTAGTGGTATGTAGTGTAGTATGGTGTGTAGTGGTATGTAGTGTAGTATGTGTGTAGTGGTAGTATGGTGTGTAGTGTAGTATGGTGTGTAGTATGTGTGTAGTGGTATGTAGTGTAGTGTGGTGTGTAGTGTAGTGCTATGTAGTGTAGTATGTGTGTAGTGGTAGTATGGTGTGTAGTGGTATGTAGTGTGTGGTGTAAGGTATTAACTAGGCTACGGATATTGTTGCACTCTTGAAAAGACAGGAAAAGGACAGGTGCGACAGTCAGACAAACACCATGGAAACAGTGTGTGCGTGTGTGGAAGACTGTGTGTAGGTAATGAATTTGATAGTGTCTGACAAGGTCAGGAGCATCTGATAATCCCAGCTATTACATGTTGGAACAAAACATCTCTTCACCTCATCACTCTGGCAATACTGACATGAAGACAGGAGCCTTGGCAGCAAGGATGGAAAGAATATCTGTTAAAAATGAACGTGTTAAGTAATCACTATTACTTTATGCGAAAAGCGAGGAGGGCAGGAAATAACAGAGATTATTGAATTCTGAAAATAGATCGAGGATGAGGGAGAAAGATAAGGAAGCAGAAAAGATTAAATGAAGAGAAAACGTCAAACAAAGTTGTTGGTTTAATGAATTTAATTTGTTAAAACATGTCATAGTATCTCCTTAAAAACATTAATCTTCTTATTAAATTCTATAGTATTTTGTTTTTTTACTAGTGTCAACATAAAACATTTTTATCCAAAAACATTTTTATCCAAAAACATTTTTATCCCAACTTTGTCAGTTTACTTTATTTCCTAGATACATTTCCATACAACACAGTTATTTAAAAGAGGCAGGCCATTGTGATAAGACTGATACTGGTTAGTCTCCCAAGCAAACATGGCCAAAATGGACGACACAGAGCCACTAAGAAGCATATTAAATTATATTCAATACATTCCTATTTCACCTCAACTTAAAGCTTTTTTGAGAACATCCTCAAAAAACATTGATATTAAAGCTCTGAGATGAAAAGGCGTTCCAGTTTTAAATTCAACAAAAAGGTCAGATATTTCTCAATAGTCTGAAGTGGCTTCCTCTACTTGTCTCCTTTCCTTCATCTGCAAGGAGAGGAGACATTCATAGGGAATAATGTGAGACATTTTTGTTTTTTTATGTCCAAGGCTAGATTTGGATTTTGGATGGAGTGCCGTTGTAGGGTCAACGTAGGCCTACTCGTTGAAGAACGTAAAGCTTGACCTTAGTTCTATACCAGAGTAAAAAGGGAATCATTTTTTTTAAAGTAATAACACCCAGAAAATAGTTTTTGCTTTGGTAAACATTTGAAACACTGTCCGTTTTAACATTTGTTTATAAATCATGGCAATTGGGAGACAATAGATGAATTGTTACAGTATAAATTACATAATGCATTTGATCACAAGATATTGCTTTTCCTCACTGAGAATTTTTTTTTTTTTTTTGCATTGTGAAATCATTTTGGTTCAACCCCAGTTATAGATAGAAGGCCACCGTTCATGTATCCAAGTCCTGGACTAAAAACCTTATTTCAAAACAAAACATTTGGTTATATGCAAGTCACTAGACCTCATGATTCACGATGAAAACACAAAATGTCTCTCACACACAACCAAGTGTATTTTCCCACCACATCCCACTGTGCTCAAATCAGTGAGACACATGGCAGATACTCTGTACTAGCTGTTCCGAGGAAGACTGTCTCTGCATCAATCCAGAAAGAAGTGCATTTTAAGGCCTACTACTGAAGTTTAAAAGGGATTTGTTCAGTTACTTTGAATAGAAACCATATCTAATTTTGAGATGAGTAAATGCAATTTAAAATAGGACGTTTCATTGGGGTGGATTCCGAAGCGGTTCCATACGTAACCACGACAACCAAAAGGTTAATTAAGAAAAGGTAATTTCTCCTCACCATATACACCTAGCTAATGTACTCCGTTGGAGTTCTAGAAGGTGGGGCCTAGATACAGAGTCAATAGATCAGCCAAAGGCAGAGTTCAGGAATAGGTTTGGCACTGTTACAAAGGCACATAATTATCTACAGACTCTGTTTAGGAAAGAGAAAGCTGTTCAATGAGGAGCACTTTTTATTTAACCTGTATTTTACCAGATAAGTTGACTGAGAACACCTTCCCATTTACAGCAACGACCTTGGGAATAGTTACAGAGAAGGGGGGGACGAGCTAATTCCAAGCTGTCAGTTCAATGTCTAGTTTTGATTTACTTTTGGTTGAGTTGTTAACTAACATGGAAAAAAAAAATATATACAAATAAATCACGTAATTGGATTTAAGTAAAAAATTGGGTGAATTATTTTTACTAAATTCCCTTAAGTTGATGACTTTTTGCAAATCCAATTAGTTTTCCAAGTTGATTCAACGTCATCATATAGATTTTAGGGAGTTTAAATGACCTGGAAACAACGTTGATTCAACCAGTTTTTGCCCAGTGGGTCAGAGGTGAACATGAAGGCTAGGTAGAGATGTGTATTTGGCTCCAACACAGTGCACGGTTTTATTGGCTCCTGGCTCACACACACCCCAATGCAATCTCAACTTCCTGGTCAGGTGAGCGTTTGTAGTTTCCCTCCTTGGCAGGGGAAACGTGGGAAATTCCACATCTTTGGTGATGAGAGGTGGGGGTACTGCCAGTGACTCACTGTCTGACGAATGGCACAATGGCTCTTTCACACACAGACCTGTCCCCTTTCCACTACCTTGACCGAGACAGAGGGCCTGTTTGATGTTAGCTAAGGGGCTAAGAGCAACCTCCTGTCGTTCTCCATCTTCCAATTCACCATCAACACAGCAGTCTTCTCGTCTGCCCATCGAAGGAGGAGGAGCATGGATAGGGAGGGACTTACCCCTGGATTGACACTGCTGCTCTTCAATGTCGATCTCCTTCGTGCGCTGATGCTTCTCTACGGTCTGATTCTGGGTTTAAAAAGTGTTGCAAATGATAATGTTTCTCCCTCGGCTCTCTTCCGGAAGCCATGCCCTGCTCTGTAAAGGAAATGAGGATGTTTTATCAAATGAGTTTGGAACATGTTACTTAAGGAGGCCAAGATACAGCTTGGATAGAACTTCAGAGTCCAATAGAAAGTCACCTTGGTTTCTGTCACTTTGGATGGTCCCTGTCATCATTCTGCTGCCAATGAAAAGGGGAGAAATCTATTAAAGTTATAATGAAGAATTCCTCAAATACAGACTCTATTCAAATACCTGGGAGTTTGGACTATGTCACATTTTGTATTTATTTATTTAACTAGGCAAGTCAGTTAAGAACAAATTCTTATTTACAAATGACGGCCTACACCGGCCAAACTCGGACGACACTAGGCCAATTGTGCACCACCCTATGGGACTCCCAATCACGGCCGGTTGTGATACAGCCCGGATTCAAACCAGGGTGTCTGTAGTGACACCTCTAGCACTGAGATGCAGTGCCTTAGACCACTGTGCCACTTGGGAGTCCCACTATAGACAGACCCTACTGAATGGAAACCTTTGTGTACTCGGGAGATCCGAGTTTGATTGAATATCACCCTCAGACTGACCCGCTGTGACTCGGAGAAGGTCATGCTCTCAGGGGGTTCCTTCTCCGTGGGCGACGTGGGCACGCTCCCATTGGAGTCTGTGATGAGCAGGGTCCGCTTCTCTCTGGCGGGCCTCTCCTTTTCACACTTTGTAACCCGGAACCTGGCAGGGACAGATCAGGGCATTACACCGGTGATAAAGACGACATAACTTTTAACAAGGCACACCTGTTAATTGAAATGCATTCCAGGTGACTACCTCATGAAGCTGGTTGAGAGAATGTCAAGAGTGTAAAACTGTCAAGTCAAAGGGTGGCTACTTTGAAGAATCTCAAATATATGTTGATATGTTTAACGCTTTTTTGGTTACTACATGATTCCATATGTATTATTTAATAGTTTGTCTTCACTACTATTTTACAATGTAGAAAATAGTAAAAATAAAGATAAACCCTGGAATGACTAGGTGGCGTGGGAGCGGGGCAGGTCGTGGGAGCGGGGCAGGTCGTGGCGTGTCGTGGGAGCGGGGCAGGTCGTGGCGTGTCGTGGGAGCGGGGCAGGTCGTGGCGTGGGAGCGGGGCAGGTCGTGGCGTGGCGTGGGAGCGGGGCAGGTCGTGGCGTGGGAGCGGGGCAGGTCGTGGCGTGGCGTGGGAGCGGGGCAGGTCGTGGCGTGGCGTGGGAGCGGGGCAGGTCGTGGCGTGGCGTGGGAGCGGGGCAGGTCGTGGCGTGGGAGCGGGGCAGGTCGTGTCGTGGGAGCGGGGCAGGTCGTGGCGTGGCGTGGGAGCGGGGCAGGTCGTGGCGTGGCGTGGGAGCGGGGCAGGTCGTGGCGTGGCGTGGGAGCGGGGCAGGTCGTGGCGTGGCGTGGGAGCGGGGCAGGTCGTGGCGTGGCGCGGGAGCGGGGCAGGTCGTGGCGTGGCGCGGGAGCGGGGCAGGTCGTGGCGTGGCGCGGGAGCGGGGCAGGTCGTGGCGTGGCGCGGGAGCGGGGCAGGTCGTGGCGTGGCGTGGGAGCGGGGCAGGTCGTGGCGTGGGAGCGGGGCAGGTCGTGGCGTGGGAGCGGGGCAGGTCGTGGCGTGGGAGCGGGGCAGGTCGTGGCGTGGGAGCGGGGCAGGTCGTGGCGTGGGAGCGGGGGCAGGTCGTGGCGTGGGAGCGGGGCAGGTCGTGGCGTGGGAGCGGGGCAGGTCGTGGCGTGGGAGCGGGGCAGGTCGTGGCGTGGGAGCGGGGCAGGTCGTGTCGTGGGAGCGGGGCAGGTCGTGTCGTGGGAGCGGGGCAGGTCGTGGCGTGGGAGCGGGGCAGGTCGTGGCGTGGGAGCGGGGCAGGTCGTGGCGTGGGAGCGGGGCAGGTCGTGGCGTGGGAGCGGGGCAGGTCGTGGCGTGGGAGCGGGGCAGGTCGTGGCGTGGCGTGGGAGCGGGGCAGGTCGTGGCGTGGGAGCGGGGCAGGTCGTGGCGTGGGAGCGGGGCAGGTCGTGGCGTGGGAGCGGGGCAGGTCGTGGCGTGGGAGCGGGGCAGGTCGTGGCGTGGGAGCGGGGCAGGTCGTGGCGTGGGAGCGGGGCAGGTCGTGGCGTGGGAGCGGGGCAGGTCGTGGCGTGGGAGCGGGGCAGGTCGTGGCGTGGGAGCGGGGCAGGTCGTGGCGTGGGAGCGGGGCAGGTCGTGGCGTGGGAGCGGGGCAGGTCGTGGCGTGGGAGCGGGGCAGGTCGTGGCGTGGGAGCAGGGCAGGTCGTGGCGTGGCGTGGGAGCGGGGCAGGAATCTTTTTCCTTGCCCATTCACCCTCTGAATGGCACACATACAGTCCATGCATCAAGGCATAACAATCCTTCCCTTCATCTACACTGATTGAAGTCGATTTAACAGGTTATAGAAGGGAAAGTAAAAACCCAAACCGGTCCGTGCATCAATTCCAGTATATGGTAAAATACAGTATGCCACCCAGCCCAATAGCAGTGTGCTGTTATTTGAGCTATATCCCCTCTTGGTCCAGGACTTGTTATGTTTCTCACTGAGGATCCATCACAAGACATCCATCTCTCTGGCATGGAACTACAGATTAAATTTAATTAAATTACGTAATGAATATTCCCTCCCAGGTCAGCACGGCCCCGGACGTACACTTCTATTTATCTCGATGAGAAAATTAAAAACCCAGGCCACTCTGCATTCAGATCAGCTACTCTACAGGAACAGCAGGAGGATGGGTTGATATAACACACAGATATACAGTCGTCCTCCTTTCGGAGACAGACTTATCTAGAGACCACAGGAGGTTAGTGGCACCTTAACTGGGGAGGACAGGCTCGTGGCAATGGCTGAGCGGAATAGTATCAAATACATTTAAACCATTGGCTCCGTTCCAGAATTTTTTTATCTCTCACCTCCCCACAGCCAGCACAGTGACCTCTCCATGGCTCCTCCTGTCTGCTATCCTCTTGGCGGACACACGCCTCATCAGGGGCCACTTCTTGTGATTGCAGCGGTTGCAGATGTTCCTGTGGCCCCCCATGCCTCCGATGGTGTGCAGGTGGTTGCAGGTGTGTTTGGCCGCCCCCACAGGGGCACCGGGTGAGATGGGGGTCACTGGGAGGGTGGGGGAGGTGGGAGAGCTGGGGGTCAGCGGTGGGCTGAGGGAGAGAAGGACGGTAGTGTCAGACAAAAGGAAGGAGAGCCCACAGAGAAAGAGGGAGATGGTGGAGCAGAAGGAGGAACAAAATTTGACTAAGGTCTGGGGTCCACTCACCAACCAAGAATTCATAAAATGGGACAAACACCAAATTGAGACTCTGCATGCAGAATTCTGCTAAAATATCCTCCATGTACAACGTAAAATAAAACCAAATAATGCATGTAGAACAGAACCATCAAAATCCAGAAAAGAGCTGTTAAATTCTAAAACCACCTTAAAGGAAGCGATTCTCAAACCTTCCATAACAAAGCCATCACCTACAGAGAGATTAACCTGGAGAAGAGTCCCCTAAGCAAGCTGGTCCTGGGGCTCTGTTCACAAACACAAACCCCACCGAGCCCCAGGACAACAACACAATTAGATCCAACCATGAGAAAACAAAAAGAGAATTACAAAAGAAAAATGCCATTTGTCCCTAAACAGAGAGAATACCTGACCACTGACTTAAGGAAAGCTTTGACTATGTACAGACTAGGACTGGGCGATATGGCTTAAATATCATATCCCGATATTTTTCTAATTTTTGACAGTAGCACAATATTTAAAAAGTTTTTTTTATATAAAAGGATTGTGGTTTTAATTAGCTTCATCCGTTCTGATTTGTTGGAACAGCATTAAACACTGACAGTGAATAAAAAGTACCGCTATTGGTTAAACTTTTATTAAGAACACAGAAATACAAATAAATAACTTTGCAAAAAGAAAAGAAAACTAAACATATTCAGTGTGACAGTTATGGTCAAGGAAAACAAACCTAGCCACTGTATGGCTTCAGTACTGCGCTGTGGCATGTTATAGCACCACATTGAAAATAAATAACATACAAATACTTCAACCATTTCACATGTGCAAATTGCCAAGGCTGTTGAATGGTACCAAACAGAATAACTTCAAGAATTCCAACAAAATAATGTAAATATTCAAGTCAACCAGGGCAAGATCACAGCTTCAAATAGGGGTTTAGGCTTATGAATTACAAAAAAAAAAGTCCCACTTTCATTTAACCAGGTTGTTAACTCCTGGTATAGAACCAACAATCATATTGGTTTCACAGGTTATGGGCAAAGAAAACAAGCCTATCTATTGTATCTGACTTAAGTGTATCGGTCACCACCACCAGTGCTGAAGGCCCTTTCGGAAGGTGAACTAGTGGCAGGAATACACAGGTATTTCATGGCCAGTTTGCTCACTCTTGGAAAATTCTCTTCATGGACCCTCCACCACTCCAGGGGACCTGCCTTACTGTCAGCATCAACAGTCTGCAGGTAGCTATTCAGCTCAGCTTCAAAAGGGCCCCTCTGTCAGACAGGGAAGCTGCTGCTGCTGCTGCTGGTTTGTCCTTTTTGAAAAAGCTCCCAAGCATCTTCTTAGGTTCCACTGGGCCTGGTGCTTCTGCTCCTCCTGCGATTCATCTGTATCTCCGATGGATGGCACCTGCTCTTTGAGCAGTCTATGAAGCTCTGCTGCTGCTCTCGTTATGTAGTCCACCCTGTTGCTCTTGATGTATGTGAACTTAAAGCGTGGGTCTAGGAAGGACGCGATGTCCAACAGGTCATCTGTGGTAGAATCTGAGTATTTTTCGTTCAGATAATCAAGGATGCTCCTCTTGATGTCCTTTGTGGGTCATCTTCTTCCAGAGTCAAAACAGTGATGTCGAACAGCTGGAGTACAGGCAGGAGACACTTACATAATCTTCTCCGGACAAGGCATCAGTGAACTCCTGCAGGGGAGCCAGGGCTTTGTTGATTGACTCAAGGACTTGTATGTCCTGCCATGTAGGCACAAGGTGCAGGGTTTTCTTGTCAGGACACAAATTATGGCCTTCTCTTGTTCAAGCACTCTCTGGATCATCTTCTAGTGTGAGCCCCACCTGTTTGGAGTTTCAGTGACAAGTGAGTGGTCAGGCAAGTCAAGTTCAGCTTGAGCAGTTTACATAGCTTTTCTTTTTCCAGGCCATAGAAAAGGCACTGACTACTCTTGCAGACAGCAAATGCACAGTCAATCCTGGGATCACTTCTCTCTGTAAAAATACCAACAAAACAATTGACTATATTAACTCAGCTTTTTTTTTTTTCTTATATTCAAATGACAATAGAAATGAGAACAAAAAGTAAACCACTAGATCAGGCCTGGCCAACCCGCGGCTCCCGAGCCGCAAGCGGCTCTTTGCCTGGTTTCATGCGGCTCTTACGTTCATATCAAAGTGTGTTTGCGTTTGTCAACAAACTGAAGCTGTTCAAGACGCATATTCAAAAGGGAGATTTAGCGCATTTTCCCGCTCTGCTAAAAGCCAGCGGTCAAGTCACTAGAGCCGCCCTGAATAAGCAAACAGCCAGATATGCAACACTCGTGTAGGTTTTCAACCAAAGCTTTGTGACCCGGTTTCGTGATCTACAACTGAAAAGGCCACAGATCACGTTCCTCATCGACCCTTTTAATGCGGAGACAGACTGTTTGAAATCTCCGCTAGTCACAGATGAAGCTGCCGCTGAGTTGGAGATGATGGATCTTTGTGAGTAGGACCAACTGAAACCTGCTTTAAGGGACCATTGAGTTCTGGAAAAGTGCGCCAATGGAAAAATACCCCAATGTCAAACGGGCTGCGCTCAACATACTGTCAATGTTTGGTTCAACATATGTCTGAGAGTCTCTTTTTTCTACCCTGAATCATGTGAAATCAAAGCATCAATCTGTTCTGACTGACATACATGTAAAAGAATTGCTTCGAGTGGCAACAACGGAATACAAGCCAGATTTGAAGAGGATTGTTCGAGGCAAGGAATGCCAGAAGTCCCACTAAGCAAAATTAATAGTAAGAGAAAAACGCTATTATATATTGTTATGTTTTAGTTAGTGGACTTGGTTGAACTGAGAGTTTGTGTGTGAAACATTGCACTCAATGTTCATTGTTGAAAATGACTGGCCTGTGGTCTTAGTACTGTAGGTGTCCATTTCTGTCATTATCATGTTGGTGTGTGACATTTACAGTAAGTCTGGCTCAACAGAGGTGTGTGTGTGAGAGAGAGAGGAAGGGATGGGGGATGTTCATGTGTCCCCGTATGTATGATGTGGCTCTTTGCAGTAACATAGTAAAAAATGTGTCTCTTAGTCTCTGACTGGTTGGCCACGCCTGCACTAGATAATGGTTATATTACACAAATATGACATGAAATTTGATTTAACCCGTTTTCCATTTTACCATGTTTGATGCGTTATCAGTTGTAAAACACATAACTCTAGGGCATCCCTCAAGCAACTCTCCTGTATGGTCCTGCGGGAAAAAAGCTGTTTGCAAATATAGCTCTTCAGCTCCCAGGCATCGGTTATAAAACGCACAGTTAGGCCAATGTAAGGCTTGGATCTTCGGGCTTGACCATAGGTCTGTTGTGCTAGCAAAGAGTGTCACGTTTGGATCTCATTCTTCACTCTTTCACGGCATTCAGTGTACTTATTTGGCAAGGCTGTCCCGCTAAAAGTATTTTCGGCTAGGCAGTACATACCTGGAATCCAAAGTTTAGCATGTTTTTAAATCCCTCCTTCTCCACTGTCTGAACGGGGACCATGTAGTTGGCGATTTGTACAGTTATTGAATCCTTAATGTCCCGCCATCTTTTGCTTTTCTTGTCGTACGGGCATCCATTTGAAAATGACTCAACCAGTGTGCTTTGGTTCAAACTTGATGTCCTTTTAGGCCTGGCACCAGTGGATGTTGGAGTTTTGCGCTTCTTCATACTATCACCATATTCGACCAAATGGTAGCTTTTTAGGCTATAGAGGTTACTGTGTTAACCCCTTTTGAAACCACAGACCGCTTGCATAACTTGCAAATTATGTTTTTTTGTTCTGTGTCTCGTCTTAAAACCGAACCATGTCCACACTACCAACGTTGCACCTTTTTTAAACGCACATTCTTCACTTGCTGCGTGAATTGGCTGAGTATCTTCGGGAACTCTATTACTTGCATCCTCCATCGTGTTTCTTTCCACCACTGACTGACTTCTAGGTGTTTGTTTCCCACGTGTGTTTGTTTGCGTCAACACGTTCTTTTTTAAGGTTGGTAGGGGCGCCTTTCATTCCAAAATAAGATTCTCATTCATTGCAGCTGGCAGAATGACACCAATTTGTAAATGAATAAATTTAAACATCAAACACAATAAAATACCGTCCAGTCCTAGTACAGACTCAGCCTTGCTATTGAGAAAGGCAGTCCTAGGCAGACCTGGCTCTTAAGAGAAGACAGGTTATGTGCACACTGCGGCCATCATGAGATCTTCAGTTTCTTGGCAATTTATCGCACGGAAAAGCCTTCATTTCTCAGAATAAGAATAGACTGACGCGTTTCAGAAGAAAGTTATTTGTTTCTGGACATTTTCACCTTGTAATTTAAAAATCGACAAATGCTGATGCTCCAGATACTCAACTAGTCTAAAGAAGGCCAGTTTTATTGCTTCTTTAAAAAATCAGCACAACGTTTTTCTAAATGATCAATTAGCCTTTTAAAATGATCAACATGGATTAGCTAACACAACTTGCCATTGGAACACAGGAGTGATGGTTGCTGATAATGGGCTTCTGTACACCTATGTAGATATTAACAATGTCTACACTATACTTCCGATCAATAGGATGTTATTTTAAAAAATTCAAAAAATAAGGACATTTCTAAGCGACCGCAAACTTTTGAATGGTAGTGTAGGTAGCCATACTTTAATCACCTTTGAGGTGCATCTATTCCACAATCAGAATGACCATATAATGTTAGGATCATATTGACATTGTGAGCTGGGTGTGCTGGCCTCAATCCAAACTCACCAAGCCATAAAGAACTTCTGAGAGATCAGCTTGACTTTGACCCAGACACCACTTTATCTTGGGCCATTTAAATAAAAAGCAAGACAACACTGCCATCTAGTGGCTAAGTAAATCACACCCAAGTGGTACTGTAGACTTGGAAAAATGCCCTAAAAAAAAACTCCCTTTTGGTGGAAATTTTGAACATTTTCATAAACCCTCGATGTTAATTACAAGTTACTTAAATGTTCCCTTTCAGATTTGATGTATATTTAATGAGTGCTGATAAAGTTGGACTTAGGGCAGCCAGCAGCATACTTACCCATCTGAGTCTATGCTGTTTTCAGGAACCATGGCTTTGAGGGCATCGGAGTTCGCTGTAGAGAGAAAGATAGGAAGAGAAAGAGCGTTAGAGAGAGAAAGAAAAAGGAGAGAGAAACAGAAGAGAAAATATGCCATGGGAATTAGCGAGGAGAACACACAAGCGACATCAAAAGGGGAAACATTTATTGGAATATGGTTGCAGCTGATAAGCCCCAAACACAATTAAACGGTTTACTGCATGCAATTACCGGGAGCACATTCAATCCTCAGAATGTAACCTCTGGGTGTAGGCTATGTGCAAGCACAGCAAACAGAGGAGAATATATTATGAAAAAAAACAGTGTCTTCTTGAAATATTAGGACACATTAGGGCTGTAATTACCAAGTATGAAGACAAAAGGTATGGGACAGGAGTCTCCACATATTGGTCGACATTTTGAAAGTCATATTGATAAAGTACAATTATTTATTTATTTTTACACAGATGTAATTACTATCATTAATAACCAATAACAAATGAGGCAAAACGTCAATGTGCTTCAAGGACACGTGATTAGCAGTCCAGGCACTTACTGGCTAACAGTCCAGGCACTTACTGGCTAACAGTCCAGGCACATACTGGCTAACAGTCCAGGCACTTACTGGCTAACATTCCAGTGGACAATAACTAAATCCATAAACAATGAGGACAGACGTGTGGAAACATTTACTTCCGACCGGACTTCACACGACCATGTGTACATCCTGTTTCCTCTAGTCAGTCAAAGTAAGGCGAATGCCCCACTAACTATGACTGTGCACTGAAGAAGACTACCATTATATTATCACTCGTCATGTTTGACCAGAGGGCATTTTAACACACCTTTGTGTTCACCTGGAAGGAAGGAGCATTAATCACTATTAAAGTCCCTAAGGGTTTGTGCAGCATGCCACGTGAGCTGGAAAAGGCTTGGAGTTGAAGAATTGCTAAATCGTCATAATCAGACAATATGGCCCTGTTAAGACTGGCTCACAGAATGTGTGTGTGGGCGTGTGCACGTGTGTGTGTGTCACACAATGTAATTGAATGAGGGTGAGTCAATGGCACGGCACTGTTAATATACTTGTGATAACATTGTGATACAATAGGATGAGGAATTCCCTCATTGTAGGAAGCTACTCTGTCTACAATCTATTGTAACTATACAGCTACTTCAGTAATTAGTGTAGCATGTTAAAACCAGACCTACTCTGAGTGTGGTGGGAGATGGCGACATCTCAGCACCAAGTGGTCTGATATAACTGTGAAGTGACCTTTTGTTTGGCAGGGGGATTAAAATCTACTTCCTGTCAACAACACCAATTGTCAGGAGGGGAGTAGACAGGGTGATCCACTATCCATACACACTCAGTAGTTATAGTATTGTTGCCTAGTTACCTTCATTATTCATGATGTAATGAACGATCTGTCCCACTGTGTCGTTGCCCTCACTGTAGGTGTCGTTCAGCTCTGTAGAGAAAACGCACACGATTACAAAAAGTGAGCTCAATAAAACACTGGAATACATTACTCATCATTGCCATGAAAGGCTGTGGCTAACATTCATTAGAAAGGCAAACATGATACATGAGATGAAAAGGTACCTGATCAGACAGATGTTTCATCATAGGTCATCTATGTAAACACTGTGGGTCTGCCACAACACACAGTTAGGGCTGGGAGATATGGCCAAAATATCATAATGGATATCAAAATTGGACAGTAGGAGTTTTTTTTTTAATAATAAAAGTTATACAGTTTGTTTTAGGAGTAGTGCGTGAGCCAGCCTAGGCTGGCAGGAGCACAATCAATGACTTGGTGGTGTGAGCAGAACCACCTTCAGCAAAACAAAGGAGATGGTGGTGGACTTCAGGAGAACCAAGGCCCAACTGACTGCAGTCCCTATACAGGGGATGGATGTGGAAATGGTTGGGTCATACAAGTTCCTGGGAGTCTATATGGACAACAGGCTGGAATGGGCTGGTAACACCGGGGCTCTGTACAAAAAGGGCCAGAGCTGACAACGTGTGCAGTAAACTACTGCATACTTTCTACCGTCTTTTTTTGCAGTGGTGTGCTGGGGCGCCAACATAAAGGCTGGTGATGCTTCTTGGGTAAATAAGCTGATCAGGAAGGCTAGCTCTGTTCTGGGGATGAGCCTTGACACTCTAGAGGAGGTGGCGGAGAGATGGATCCTGGCCAAACTGCTGGCCATCATGGACAACGTCACCCACCCTCTGCATGCCATGGTTATGACGCAGAGGAGCACCTTCAGTCACAGACTGATCCCACCACGGTGTGCCAGAGAGCGCTACGGGAGGTCCTTCCTGCCGGCGGCTATTAGACTATATAATGCCTCACCGGGGTGCCATGCCGTCGGCAACATAGACCTGGAACTCTCTGGTCTGTAATCATTCAGGACTTATTCATTCAGGACTGTATGTACAGTTGAAGTCGGAAGTTTACATACACATTAGCCAAATACATTTAAACTCAGTTTTTCACAATTCCTGACATTTAATCCTAGTAAAAAAAGAATGATTTATTTCAGCTTTTATTTATTTCATCACATTCCCAGTGGGTCAGAAGTTTGCATACACTCAATTAGTATCAAACGTTTCAGTTAGCCTTCCACAAGCTTCCCACAATAAGTTGGGTGAATTTTGGCCCATTCCTCCTGACAGAACTGGTGTAACTGAGTCAGGTTTGTAGGCCTCCTTGCTCGCACACGCTTTTTCAGTTCTGCCCACACATTTTCTATAGGATTGAGGTCAGGGCTTTGTGATGGCCACTCCAATACCTTGACTTTGTTGTCCTTAAGCCATTTTGACACAGCTTTGGAAGTATGCTTGGGGTCACTGTCCATTTGGAAGACCCATTTGCGACCAAGCTTTAACTTCCTGACTGATGTCTTGAGATGTTGCTTCAATATATCCACATAATTTTCCTTCCTCATGATGCCATCTATTTTGTGAAGTGCACCAGTCCTTCCTGCAGCAAAGCACCCCCACAACATGATGCTGCCACCCCCGTGCTTCACGGTTGGGATGGTGTTCTTCAGCTTGCAAGCCTCCCCCTTTTTCCTCCAAACATAACAATGGTCATTATGGCCAAACAGTTCCATTTTTGTTTTATCAGGCCAAAAAGTACGTTCTTTGTCCCCATGTGCAGTTGCAAACCGTAGTCTGGCTTTAGAGCAGTGGCTTCTTCCTTTGAGGAAGAAGCCACTGTGTGTGAGATATAGGACTCGTTTTACTGTGGATATAGATACTTTTGTACCCGTTTCCTCCAGCATCTTCACAAGGTCCTTTGCTGTTGTTCTGGGATTGATTTGCACTTTTCGCACCAAAGTACGTTCATCTCTAGGAGACAGAACGAGTCTCCTTCCTGAGCGGTATGATGGCTGCGTGGTCCCATGGTGTTTATACTTGCGTACTATTGTTGGTACAGATGAACATGGTATCTTCAGGTGTTTGGAAATGGCTCCCAAGGATGAACCAGACTTTTTTTCTGAGGTCTTGGCTGATTTTCCCATGATGTTGAGCAAAGAGGCACCGAGTTTGAAGGTAGGCCTTGAAATACATCCACAGGTACAACTCCAATTGACTCAAATTATGTCTATTAGCCTATCAGAAGCTTCTAAAGCCATGACATCATTTTCTGTAATTTTCCAAGCTGTTTAAAGGCACAGTCAACTTAATGTATGTAAACTTCTGACCCACTGGAATTGTGATAGTGAATTATAAGTGAGATAATCTGTCTAAACAATTGTTGGAATAATTACTTGTGTCATGCACAAAGTAGATGTCCTAACAGACTTGCCAAAACTATAGTTTGTTAACATGAAATCTGTGGAGTGGTTGAAAAATGAGTTTTAATGACTTCAACCTAAGTGTATGTAAACTTCCGACTTAAACTGTACAGTTGTTATATCATATCACTAGCAATATTGTAAGAAGTTCTTGGACTGAACATGCGTAGTCATTCACTCAGGACTGTATACTAGTATGTTGTCAGTAGTATCTTTTTTTTTTTTAAATCTGTAATTAACCCTGTTCTAAAAGGACTGTATTTTAAGGGAATTAGTATATTACCCTAAATTATATCATACGCACATTTAGCTATTTAAGTATCTCTTCCTGTCATTTACCTGTACAGTTAATTTAACCATGCAAATATTTAATTTACCTGTTCATTTAACCAGACTGTATATTAAGTAAACTATTATTATCCTCACTTAGATCAAACAAGCATTTAGCTATTTAAGTATCTTTCTCTGCCATCGACCTGTATAGTTACTCAGTCATTCACTCATGCAATGCGTTTCATTAGCTTTTTGCACTCCAGACTTATGTATTTTTCGATACATTTTCATACTGCCGCACTATGTATCATGTGTCTGTCTTTGTGTTTTTCCCATTCTGGCATTTTGCACCTGCCCTGTGTTTTTCGTAGCTGCTTGATAAAAGTAATTTCCCCACGGGGATCAATAAAGTATCTATCAATCATACATTCTAAGTGATTCCAAAACGGGTCTTTCCCCATTCTGATTGTTATACTGTTCAATTAAACCCAAAATAATTTTCATACATTTCCTGCACTCATTTGAGATCATTTTTAACATTTAACAAAATGCTGCAATTGGGATTTAGAGCAAAACATTGGGTGAGCTGTTGGAATCATGGAAATATAAAATTAGAATACAATAGTGGGCACTATTGAAAATACCAGGGAGGAGTTATTGTGACAGGGTAGGAACCAAAGTGTTCATAAGTGTTTCCTAGGGGACCCTATAATCTTGGCCTACATTTAATGTTTTCACATAGCTACTTCATGTAGCGAACATATTTTGCTACGCATATTCCTCTGATTTAAAAGATACTTTAGCAAAAATAAAACATACTGATTTAAGTCAACACCATCCCTGGTATCATCAGGCTGTATAGCTAATTACATTTGCGCTGACTCAGTACATTTATTAGCTAGTGATTAGCATTAGCCGCTAACAATTAGCAGCTAACAAGATTTAGGCCCAACTTGATAAGAAAATAAAAAAACAGCTATTTGCAGATGTAAGAAACAATAACAAGCAAAGTGAAAACGGGCTCGTTGTCATCAACATTGCTGCATGTGTCGCATTGACCATGCAGACTGAAATACATTTTATTTAACTAGGTAAATCAGTTAAGAACAAATTCTTATTTACAATGACGGCCTACACCAGCCAAACTCGGACGACGCTGGGCCAATTGTGCGCCGCCCTGTGGGACTCCCAATCACGGCCAGTTGTGATACAGTCTGGAGTCGAACCAGGGTGTCTGTAGTGACGCCTCTAGCACTGAGATTCCGTGTCTTAGATCACTGCTCCACTTGGGAACCAGGAAGTGTCTCGGGGTCGAGGAACAACTAATGCGCTCCTTGAGTGGCAGGGGGCGGGGCTAGGTCTGTGTGGGAAGCGGCATGGAGAGAAGGATGAGTAAAACCGGTCCGTGCACCGACCATCCCTACACAGTACATCATGTTCCTCATATTTTGGAAATTCCTTACGTTTGTTTCCATTATAGCTATAAAATAATACAGAGTCACACAGCTCATGTTTTTTATGTTTCCATTATAGCGCCATAGCAAAGCCTAACTATTGTTGTAGTACACTGGAGCAGAAGTAACGGATGAGGGCTGTACACACACACACACACACACACACACACACACACCTCAAGAGCCAAAACCAGCCTGTCCACCTTTTCCATGAGTCAGTGAGATATACATATCATCCGTTACCGGAGGATAAGTCTAAGGATTGAATGGGGCTTAAAGGATTAGTGACACTGTGCCAGACTACGAGTCTGTTGACTAGGTGACCCAGTGGAAGGTATACTTCCTGTGTTCAAGATAAGACACTTATGGTGTGTAGTACATGGACAGCTGCGACACAATTAAAGAGTCCACATACACATTGCTGTGGCAGGTTCTGTTGAAACCAGGGATAGCATTGTATTCAGTAGGGGAGAAAAGGGTTTTGAAACAGATAGGTAGTTGTTAAACTTGTCCAGATTTTCATTTCCCATTGCAAAAGGTTTTGCTACAGTGTGCCCTACTGAACAAAACCCAGCCCTTAGATTAAATGATTGACCTATATCACCCCCCCTGGTTGAGTCAGAGTTGAACAAGGATGTGGAGTGGAAAATAAACTGGTTTATTTCCAACTCTTTTGTTTCTAAACAATGTGGAAGGAGGAGGGGTTGGGCCTGGAGAGACTTGAGGTTTCAGACAGTCAGTGGCTAAAATGTACTTTTGGGTCTACCAGACACTCACATTTTTTTACCTGACAAAATATTCACCATAATTGCATCAACACAAAAAAACCGATGAGCATGCTTTGTAATGTTTCTAAAACAATAAAATAGTCATTAGTAAGTTATATTGATCAATTTCATTCAATTTTTTGTGAAACGCGTCTTAACCAAAATATTAGAGATGAAACAAAAGCTGTGTGCGAATACTAACCGTACTATTTGTGACGTGAATTGAGTATATAGTGTGCTTATTGGTCATAGTATGGCTATTGTTAGTATGCCAAAAGTTGTTTGCTTTGCTTTAACTAACGACAAATGTTCCGAAAATGTTGAGCAATGTAATAAAGTACATCATGTACTCAACATGTACTTTATACTCCAGAATGTTATAATTAAATCATAAAATGTCTAGCTAGTCATTTGTTATGCTAACAAGCTAGCAAAAGGTTGCTTAGCAACAGCATCAACTTCCGGTAGACCGGGGAAGCGCTAGTATGTTAACATGAAATGATACCGTTCATTTACAGTATACTAAAATTAACTAATAGCATATAATATACACTCATTAAGTATGTAGTATAGAGTACGTTAGTATGGGTATTCAAACAGCTGAAATGTTCAGCTGCCCCTTAATGGGCGGGAGTTTACCGCGTTAACAGGGCCAATTGAGTCCTTTTGGGATCTGACTAGGGCCTCTTTGTTATCATTTGAAGCAGCAGACTCAAACGAAAGTTGAAAAACCGAGCTTGTGAACAAAACAAAGTAAACTGACAAGAAACACTTGGCCAGTCTCACTTTGTAGACCTTCGTTTAAATTAGATCCAAAAATGAATCCATCAGCGCTTCACTCATGGCGCACAGATCCCCGCCAGGCAGTGTTGCTGCGCGAGGTGGGATATAAGAATAGTCTTTCTTGGTGCAAACAGCAGAAATACTTTGAAAACAGCTACAGCGGCATGATTCTAACCCTAACTCGAACATACTTGACTTTTGACTAGCTTTCATTCGCGAACGTAATGCTTGCACTGTAGAGCCCTGCAAATTGATCACACGCCAACCTGGCTGGTGAAATTGACATTCTTACCCGCCAATACCTAAATCTACCCGCATTTGGCACGTGTTAATTTTATACCCTGCAGACAGTACCCTAAAGGCCCAACCTCTGATGGGAATGCCATAGTCCTGGTCAAGAAACCTCTCCATTCTGTAGGTGAAAGGGGAGTGGAAAGACAAAGACTGCTATCTCAACCTTCCTTTAGGAGAGACCAGGCATGCAGTTCTACATCAATGGTTTTAATAGGTAGTAGAGACAGAAAGAACAGGTGAGGAGAACACAAATCCTCCATGGAGCTCACGTTTATTTCCCCTCCACGTGCCCGTGTTGTAATTCAGACAACCCCACCATGCCAGAGCCTGTAAATCTAAACTCCAGTAGCAGAGGATGCATATTTCTTTTCACTTTTATAAAATGTTGTACATTTACTTGGTTAAATAGAGAAGTACCATTCCTTACTATATGCGGTCATACAGTAGAACACTGGAATGGTCCATTACGCCATTTTCATTTCAGTAGGAGGGAGTATATGGCTTTTAATATATGTATCATGATGACTCTGACCTCGCTCCCACACTCTGACTCATAGTTCTAACACTTAGTTTTATCTCAATACAAACCAACTGACTAATAATAAAGGGGGGTAACCTTGATGTTTATGCTATTCTATGACATGCGTGATATAAACCCCCCCCCCCCCTCCACAATCACCCTAATGGTATTGACCAGAGGAGTGAAGATTAAACCAGTGCCAGGAACTGTTGCAAGTCAAAGTAGACTAGAGAATGACAACGTTCACATTGTTGAGAAACTATAGAGACATCTTCATTATCCTCCGAGACAAACTAAACACATCTTGCCTTGGTTTCTCAGGCCATCTATCTAAACACTAACCAATAAGCTTATGTTCTAGTAGGGAAAGTGTTTACAAGGGAAATCCAATACTAAACCTAACCTAACAGACCTTGTGTCTTCAGTAGACCATAGAGGTTAAGAATGCATAACTCCCTACTCATGTCTCATGACTGACTACATCAACAACCATAACAATAGCGAACCAAACTGGTGATAACAGAACGTTCCTGTCAGTTAACACATGTGACTGAGTGAAGAGTGTTATTGTGTACAGAGGGCCGTTAGTTCACATCCCAGATGGGTTGCATATGAACCTCTAATGAGAAAATATAATCTTAATTTCCTTTCTCCTCACCTGCGCACATCTCTAGATCATTCTTCTTTTCCTCCTCTGCTACCCGGGCTGCCTCCTCCTCATCCTCAGCCTCGGTGGTGCAGCGGTAACCCTTCCTCTTCAGGACGTGGCAGATAAGGACCCCAAGGAGACCCAGGAGGAAGAAGACCGGCACCAGGACGAAGGCTATGTACTCTGGGTTCACATGGTCGCCGCCTCCTCCGCCTGCTGTCTGACCCGCTAAAAAAGGGGACGGGGGGAGGAGAGAGGCAGATGGAAAGAGGGAAGAGGAGATAGAAAGAGAAGGGAGATAAGGAGATGAGAAGGAGAGAGCGAAAGGGGGATGAATGAAGAGACGAAGATAGAAAAACAAGACCATTACATATTGACAAGAGATGAACATATGGATAACGCACGTGTGGTAAAATCACAAGACACTCCATTTGTCATCGTTCAATTTACTACCTAGTCACCACCAACAGATCACATTGGACTCATATTCTGAGTGGCACCAGATATTCCTACTATTCAGAAGAGGGTCGATTTAAGCGTTAGTCTGAACTGAACTCAATGGTCACCCAGGTGATAATGAAAGTAGACAGTGCTTTCATGTTTCCTTGCTCGCTGGATAAAAGTGCTCTAACATATTTATCTCCCCAGCGCTGCGGGCTGTCATGTCTGCCAAGAGACGAGAGACGAGAGAGGGAGAGAGACGGAGACAGACTGTCATTGTCACCAGGGAGACTGCTGACTCTAAGGAGGCTGTGATCCCGGTAACTTTCCAGCTCTCCCTCCAGCTCTCACTCTGCCGTTCTTAGCCCTCAGGGAATGTTTTCATTTGAGAGAAAGAGAGCATGAGCTAAGATAAACAGAGAGAGATCTGGAAGATACAGAGAGCAGGGCCCAGATTCACAAAACACTTATGAAAAAACATAAGCTTTTTTTTTTAAGTGAAATTCCACATCAATATCTTATTTTCTTATGAACTTATTGAATATCTTCTTAGTTTTTTTTTAAAGATGTCTAGCTAGCCATGGCAATCATGTTAGCATATTTCTTACTGAGATTACTGTTCTAAAACCTGTTATTGGGTTTAAAATAATCAATACTGAAACTTTCAGATTAAGTTTGTGGGAATTAAATATGTTTAATTGCTTTCATGAGTTTTTCCTCACTGCACTTAGTTTATGACAAGGGTTTAGCTATCTTCGAATTAAGAACACTTCAAATAACTTCATTTTCAAGAATCTAATTTCTTCTTAAACATAAGAAATAGAACAAGAACATTTCCAAGAACCTTTGAGGAACTGCAACTTTTAACTTTCGTCTTAAGTCTATAGTTAAGAAAGAAATTGTAGTTAAGAAGAAATTTCTTCTTAAGGTTTCGTGAATCTGGGCCCAGGACAGTGTCGCAAGCAGTGTTAACCTGGACAGTCGGTAGGCTGGTTTATCAGGTCCCTAAGGGCCGTTAATTGGACAGGGGCCGGCCATCCCTGTGACATAAGGAATGAGTGACACACACCGCAAGGTCTCTTTAGTATGGGTCAATCTTTCCACTTCCTCAGTGACTGTTTGTGTGAGGTCAAAACCACAAGGTCCCCCCCCCCCCCTACACACTCTTAACAACCGTTGGCCTGGTTCCATGTTCCCAGAGCTGAAATAACTGGTGATTGGTTGGTCCCACAATACTAATGCGCAATGGTTGTTTCAGATAATGTTTTGCCCAATAGAAATTAAATGTGGTGTCATTTTGGATAAATAAGAATGTTGTTTCTAAACACGGCTACATTAATGTGGATGCTACCATGGTTACAGATAATCCTGAATGAATCGTGAATAATAATAATAATAAATGAGTGAGACATTTACAGAGGGTCAAAGATCATACCCCCAAGACATGCTAACCTCTCACCCTTAATCAAGGGTGTCAATAATTTCAGACCCAACTGTCGCGCATATTCCTGACAGACAGGCTCATTGGCAGTCAGGAGGGAGAGGTATGGGGTCAAAGGTTACACTGCATGTCTGTACTCTAAGACAGATCTTCCCCCATCTTCTCCTGATGTTTCCCCACGTGAGACATTCCAAGCAGACAATAGGGTCATTGTGTTTCTCCTGTGTGTATCAGTCTGTGTGCGAGGGAGTGAGAGCATGTTTTCTGCTATGTGATGGTGTGTACATGTGACTGTACTATGTACAAACGTACCCCTCTCAGTGTGTCTGTATGCCTTTCAGTCCTTCTTCCCCCATCGTCCCTCTCCCCAGAGCATGACGGCTCCGACTGATCTACTCTGAGCACCACTGACCACCATGTGATCTACTCTGAGCACCACTGACCACCATGTGATCTACTCTCTGAGCACCACTGACCACCATGTGATCTACTCTGAGCACCACTGACCACCATGTGATCTACTCTCTGAGCACCGCTGACCACCATGTGATCTACTCTCTGAGCACCACTGACCACCATGTGATCTACTCTCTGAGCACCACTGACCACCATGTGATCTACTCTCTGAGCACCACTGACCACCATGTGATCTACTCTCTGAGCACCACTGACCGCCCTGTGCACCCGGGATGGACTTTGGCCAGACCAATGGATGCCTAGAAAGACAGGATGTTTTACATGTGTGACGACCCTCCCACTGTCAGCAGAATTCTTTCACTCTGCTCTAGTTTTCCTGAATATGACGTCGGTGGGCGGAGCTAAGAGGGTAATTTTGGGGCTGCTTTGTGTTTGTTTTGGCACCTCTCATTATCACCATCTATGTACGCATCCACTCAGCTACACACACCACTGTTACTTGGATATAGTTTACTTTATTTAATAAATATGTTACTTCTTTATCTCCCTCTGTGTTACGGGCTACAAGCCGGTTCGTAACACATGCCTTTACCCCTGAGTCAGTGTCACACCGCATCAGAACCCAATACCAGCCTATTTTACTCCAATGTTTGTAAACAAAATATACAGTTTGTATTGAGATAAAACTAAGTGTTAGAGTCAAAAGTTTGGACACACCTACTCATTCAAGGGTTTTTCTTTATTTCTACATTGTAGCATAATAGTGAAGACATCAAAACTATGAAATAACCCCACCCCGCGTTAAACAAATCAAAATACATTTTATATATTTGAGATTCTTCAAAGTAGCCACGCTTTGCCTTGATGACAGCTTTGCACACTCTTGGCATTCTTTCAACCAGCTTTGTGAGGTAGTCACCTGGAATGCATTTCAATTAACAGGTGTGCCTTGTTAAAAGTTAATTTGTGGAATTACTTTCCTTCTTAATGCGTTTGAGCCAATCAGTTGTGTTGTGACAAGGTAGGAGTGGTATACAGAAGACAGACCTATTTGGTAAAAGACCAAGTCCATATTATGGCAGGAACAGCTCAAATAAGCAAAGTCCATCATTACTGTAAGACATGAAGGTCAGTCAATCCTCCATCTAACACGTTATCTTTATCTAAATGAAGCAATTGAGTCATTATTGTTCAGTGCTCTGGATTCATTTAGCAGTAATGCCAAGAAATGTTGAAGGTGTACGGAAGTACTTTTACTGGAAGGTCCAGAGCTGTCTGGAAATACAGGTCTCTGGGTTCAACAGAATCTATAATGCAAGGGGAGCTTCCTGCTACGCTTCAGTGACATGGTTCCACTAAGGACAGAAGACAGGATGTGGTTGTCTCCTAAAATCTATTTCTATATCTAGCCTGTGTTTCCATTAGGCTGTCCAACTACATGTTATCAGTATTACATTTTAGACAATGATTATAACTAGTCAAAGAATGTATTAACGCCACGATAACACTGAACCAAAATCAGGGATTAGTATGGTCCATAATATTTAAATTGTCCAGAGATGGTCCATGGAGTTCCCTGAATTTCATGCATGTCAAACTCTTTCCTTGTCCAAAAACACAGCTAAATAAACGGAGAGAGTATCATGCCCATTTGGAATAAGACTCAGCTGCAGTCTGAGTGAATTCCACCTCTGTCTGTATGTCTACACAGAGCAGCAGGTCATCAGACGGACGGACGGACACACACGTCTTACAATCACAAGCATGCCTATGCTCCCGTGCTGTGCTTATTTTAAAACCATGTGTTGAATGTTTGTGTTTAATCAACCGAGGCTGAGGATTATGTTTTGGCCTTTGTGAGCGACAGACAACAGCTGCATGGTCACAGAGCTGGGTTAGTCACGAAGGGGGATAAAGCAGAGCTTCATATCCTCAAAGGTCATATCCTATGTTATTGTACATATAAAAGGAGAGCCTAATGTTTAGAGCAAAAGCAGGAACTAAATTCATGTGTTTTGAGGACTTCTTCTTCTTCTTCTTCTTGGCATGTCAATGACATAACTCCTTCCTGCTCCACTCACATGGAATGAATACTTGTCATTTCACATTGTAAAAGGACGCCTTTAAATCGGTTTGGGAATTAAATACATTGAATTCATTAAACCAGACAGCAGAAGTCATTCTGCCCGTGTATGCCTTATTTTCATACAGTAGGCTAAAGATTGAGGCCTACACTGTTTACTGCCCATTCCGCCTTACAATTATGACATTAGAAATGTAGTCGGTCCTCGGTTGCGACACTGACTACAGAGTTCCAAACTGTCTCTGGAAGCAAGAACTGTTCGTCTGGAGCGTCACGAAATGGGTTTCCATGGCCCAGCAGCCGCACGCAAGACTAAGATCACAATGCGCAATGCCAAGTGTTGGCTGGAGTGGTGTAAAGCTCGCTGCCATTGGACTCTGGAGCAGTGGAAACACGTTCTCTGGAGTGATGAATCACGCTTTACCATCTGGCAGTCTGACGGACAAATCTGGGTTTGGCGGATGCCAGGAGAACACTACCTGCCTGAATGAATAGTTCCAACTGTAAAGTTTGGTGGTGGAGGAGGAATAATGGTTCGGGCTAGGCCTCACAGTTCCAGTGGAGGGAAATCTTAATGCTACAGCATACAATTACATTCTGGAAAGATGATTCTGTGCTTCCAACTTTGTGGCAACAGTTTGGAGAAGGCCCTTTCCTGTTTCAGCATGACAATGCCACCGTGCACAAAGCGAGGTCCATACAGAAATTGTTTGTCGAGACGGTGTGGAAGAACTTGACTGGCCTGCACAGAGCCCTGTTCTCAAAACTGAAACAGTTTTGAGAACTGTAGTCAGCAATAGCCAATAGGAGAGCTCGCCAGCGGGAAGACAGTGAGATGACGTTATATAGCATCACCCAGAATGTGGAGACTCTAGTATGAGTTTCTACTTGATTTTAACCAAAGCGTCAAAACGTTACAGCTCTTACATTCACAAGCAATGTTATTACATTTCAAAATGTTTGTTAGATATTTAAACTCGGTATGGTATGCGTGAATGTCTGACTTTACGTTTGTGAGGCTGCTTTGAGCCACAGCTCGTGACAACCGTCCTTTCCACGTCGTTTAGAGTGCGTACGGAAAAAACTACCGGAAAGACGGTCGTTTACTTTGAGAGTCTCAGCGATGTTAGGATTTTGAAAGTCGTGTAGGATTATGCATTCATTCTAAGTAGCCACGGCACATACACATTGATCTTTATCTGATGGTGGAATTTGCAGAGAAATTAATGTCAAATCACAAGCTTACTGCGAGTTTGTCCCAAAACGTGAAGTAAATAAGTTGATAACTTACGTGGTACGACATTAGTCACAGTTGAATTAGCCATGTTTAAAACTACAGGAGAAACACAATGACCCGGGATTGTGACGATGTTTTCGGCTTGCGGCAGCCTGGTTCGGACGCTGACTACTACGGCCAACGAGGACTGGGTCTGTGGAGGGAGGGATACAGCCACAAACCCCGCCTATTTCTACAATTCTCTTCTCACACTGGGATTTAAAAAAATAACCTTACATTAAGATCTAAAAGCTATTTGTTGTTTTCATGAATTTTTACGATATATGCCATTTTGGTTTTTATTGGAAACCGAGGGATACGCGTTTATTCTAACTTTTTCCGACTCTTGCTTGTATTTCCTCATTCGTATCTCGGGGGGAAGACCCTTCTCTTAAAGTTGTACCCTCTTAACAAGAGCTGTCTGTGCAAACAACTGGTCAGAATTAAAATGCGTATCAATTCTATCTGTTTTTCCCCATCAAATACAGTTTATATGCATTCTTTTGGATGATACAATTGTAGGCCTACATCCAAATATAATTGACCAATGAAGTGTTGTTGTTTTTTTGTCGCACTGCTTTGCTTTGTCTTGGCCAGGTCGCAGTTGTACCTGGTTAAATAAAGGTGAAAAAAATGAAATAGACTGTGGTTTATTAGCTTGTTAGGCTACCATATAGAGTATGTTCCACAGTGAACACTTAAAAAGCTTTAATATTATCTGAATCGTGTGCATAGATTTTTATGCCTCTTAATTTTCTCCCCTTAAGCGGCAACCCATCATTCAGGGCACGTGCAGAGCCCCACCTGTTTTGCCCCCCAAATATATATATATATATATACAGTTGAAGTCTGAAGTTTACATACACTTAGGGTTGAAGTCATTAAAATTCATTTTTCAACCACTCTACAGATTTCATGTTAACAAAGTCGGTTAGGACATCTACTTTGTGCATCACACAAGTACTTCTTCCAACAATTGTTTACAGACAGATTATTTCACTTATAATTCACTATATCACAATTCCAGTGGGTCAGAAGTTTACATACACAAAATTGACTGTGCCTTTAAACAGCTTGGGAAAATCCAGAAAATTATGGCTTTCTGATAGGCTAACTGACATCATTTGAGTCAACTAGAGGTGTACCTGTGGATGTATTTCAAGGCCTACCTTCAAACTCAGTGCCTCTTTGCGCGACATTATGGGAAATTCAAAAGAAATCAGCCAAGACTTCAGAAAAAAAACTTGTAGACCTCCACAAGTCTGATTCATCCTCGGGAGCAATTTCCAAACGCTTGAAGGTACCACGTTCATCTGTACAAAACAATAGTACACAAGTATAAACACCACAGGTACAAAAGTATCTATATCCACAGTAAAACAAGTCCTATACCGCTCAGCAAGGAAGAAACCACTGCTCTAAAACCACCATAAAAAGAAAACATAAATAGAACTGTTTGTCCATAATGACCATCGTTATGTTTGGAGGAAAAAGGGAGAGGCTTGCAAGCCGAAGAACACCATCCCAACCGTGAAGCACGGGGGTGGCAGCATCATGTTGTGGTGGTGCTTCGCTGCAGGGGGGTCTGGTGCACTTCACAAAAGATGGCATCATGAGGAAGGAAAATTATGTGGATATATTGAAGCAACATCTCAGGAAGTTAGGAAGTCAGGAAGTTAAAGCTTGTTCGCAAATGGGTCTTCCAATTGGACAATGACCCCTAGCATACTTTAAAAGTTGTGGCAAAATGGCTTAAGGACAACAAAGTCAAGGTACTGGAGTGCCCATCACAAAGCCCTGACCTCAATCCTATAGAAAATTTGTTGGCAGAACTGAAAAAGCTTGTGCGAGCAAGGAGCCCTACAAACCTGACTCAGTTACACCAGTTTTGTCAGGAGGAATGGGCCAAAATTCACCCAACTTGTTGTGGGAAGCTTGTGGAAGGCTACCCGAAACATTTGACCTAAGTTAAACAATTTAAAGGCAATTCTACCAAATACTAATTGAGTGTATGTGACCCACTGGGAATGTGATAATCTGTCTGTAAACAATTGTTGGAAGAATTACTTGTGTCATGCACAAAGTAGATGTCCTAACCGACTTGCCAAAACTATAGTTTGTTAACATGAAATCTGTGGAGTGGTTGAAAAATTAGTTTTAATGACTTCAACCTAAATGTATGTAAACTTCCGACTTCAAATGTATATACTACCGTTCAAAAATGTGGGGTCATTTAGAAATGTCCTTGTTTTTGAAAAAAAATTACATCAAATTTATCAGAAATACAGTGTGTATATATATATATGTGTATGTTTTGCATGTTATTTTGGCATTAATCAGTGTCACATCAGTTTGCAAACAATTATAATTTTTTTGAAATAATCCTTCAGTTAATAAAGCCACATACAAAACATGGTCTCTTTTTTGCTTTCTTGAGTAAGGCAGCTCCAAAATGCAGGTGTTTCAGCCTAGCTCAGTGCTTTCTGTGGTGGTGGTGCAGCCAGTTGAAAATACGGAGCATAGGGGTTGCCAACGTTCTCTAGTTGCGCCGTGATTGGCTCAATGCTCTGTCACTCATGGGGACACTAAGTCACCGCAAAATCTACAGGGAGAGCTTGAAAATTCAAGCCCCTTGGGTGCTGCCATAGAGTTACATTAGAAGTGCCCATCCAAGAAGACTCAAGGTCATTAGCTACAGATAAAATGACGTCAAATCATGTTATATCTACGGTAGCTTTGATTGGACTGATCATGTCAACATCATACTTTCTAAATCTTAGCTATCAAGCTAGCAGTCATCATCATGAATCAAGTCGACAATCTACTGGCAAATCCTTTTCAATTATTGTCATATGAAGAGAAATTATAGATAAAACGTATCGGTGCTCATCGGCCATAAACATTACACAACAAGTTTGAAATCGAAAATGAGTGGTTTGGAAGGAATCAGTGGCTAACTGCAAGCGTTGCAACGCAATCACTAGCCCACTATTCAGAGGAGAGGGTGTGCCTCTTTCTAGAGCTACGACCTCAAGATCACTGAAGTCATGGTTCAAACTTGTTTTTTTCAGAGTTCCCAGTTGTCTTGAAAGCAACATAAATCAAGAGAATGCCAGACTTTGATGACAAAATGTTCCCACAATAAGGACCACCGCGCCACCTTCCTTCCTGTTCAAGGGAGCACATCACAACAAAGTGAGTTCAAAAATGTATTGTATGCTGCTGCATAAATTATGTAATATGCCAGAGAGATATGTATACTGTAGCTAAGAAAGTAATACTAAGTGTATGTTGTGTAGATGATAGCTGTTAGTAGCTCATGTGCCTCCCCCTAATAATTTGGTCCCTTTCCCCCTCATAACTTAGCCTACTGTTCTGACTTGGTGGTGCACATGTAGCCTATAGCCTGTTTTAAAGAAATGTAATCATTGAATATTGTAAGAGATTTCAGTCGGCTTATATGCCCACCTTTAATCATCCTACAGTTCTGACTTGGTGTGCAGGGAGAATACTGTAAGAACAGCCCATGTTCTGAATTCTGTCGCTATACAAATAGTTATGTTGACTACGTCCATCCAAGCTCGCTCATTAATGACTTAATCGAAATGACGGATTGCCATCTGCTCATCGTCCCCTTATGCCATAGTTCGTACATCTCAATTGTCAGTAGAAATCACATGTTTAAACAAGTCAGTCATATCAACTATGTTTTTTTAAAAGTCAGTAAATGAGGCCGAATGAACTGTTTCGCTGCCAGACAAGGCTCCGTTGATAGCCAGGTGTAGCAGTGGAAAGGATTTACTCCATGGTGCTGAATAGGAAGCTCTGCAGTTGGGACAGCTTGATGTAGGCCCTAACAGTTGGTGGGCACCGTTTGTCACCGTTATAGTGCATTTAATGTATTGTTTAGTGTTGTGGCTTTGCTGGCATGCATTTAAGCCCCACTAAGATTGGCATGCTAAAATCACCACTGCTCTCCTTATAGGCCAATGATTTATTCATATGAAAATATCCTATCCTTTTATTTATAATTCTGATTTCTGAAGTGGAAATAATCCCCTAAAAGAAATTGTCATAACTCTCTGGGAATGTTTTAAAATGCATATGTGGCATTCCATGTGCCTACTATGGTATGATGTGCATGGAGCTTCCTGCAGGAATTTGTAGTTTTGCTGAGAACTTATCTTTTGCTAATTAGCGTTACATTTTTGGGGGGGCAAAATTAACGTTGTGAAAAAGTAATGGCTGAAAAACCATTGGAACCATTTACGTGTTTTATGGGTATTATGACCATTGTACTGTTTGTCCATTTTGAGACGCCATAGCCAGTATTGCTTCCTTAAATTGGTCAGAATTAATCTAAAATAACTTTAAAAATCTGTCATTAATTTCGACGTTTGTGCCGAAGAGATCTTAATCGCACAATTTTACATGAAAAACGTGCATGAAAACGAGTCGTCTTTCATTGAAAGATAACAAATACTTTATTAAAGAATCCCTACTGCTGACCAATCAGCGACGAAACGGCGTAGACTTCAGCTCCGGATTTCGGCTTGCCTCCATTAAAAAAACGTTCGTCATAATATAATGCATATATATACTCTACCGAACTGTTTCGACTGCCAAGCATGCTGACGCCTTCAAAGACATTCACTTGAAAAAAGCGTATTGTTTCAGTTTTTTAGAGACAAGAAATGTATCGTACCTAAGCAACAACAACACAATGTAATGAAGAATGTTACTGAGGTTGAACGACTACTCGAAGGCGTGGTTCATTTCGAAATAACTGCTTGTGTCTGATTGGACAACCATTTGGGAGAGTTATGTTTGTTTTTTTTTCGCATACAAGGTCCAGGCACATTATCATGCCAGTAAAATTGTGTATTTTGTAAGGATGTATTGGCTACAGAAACATTCTAATGCAGGGATTTCGGTCTGTGAGAAGAGAACAAGCATAAAGCAGCATAAAAAAAAACGGGAATCGGGTTTTTCAAGTTAAAAGTCTCTATTACTCCTGTTGAGTTTACTTCACATTTAGGTAGCTAATGTAATGGATTTGGTTGCCAGCGCAAGTCTAGATAGCACTAGCCGTATTATGCCTACAAACAGTGAAGTTTCAGTCTGCTAGGTGTATCTCTACAGCATGGGCATATATCTGCGTGTCGTGGACGTCCCCATGTATGCACCTTAACAAAATATGACTGTTACAATATTGCACCATCTCATTCGCTGGTCTCTGTCTGCAATCCTAACCAGTAGTATATACCAGGAATAATGAAACAGAATAATAATAGATGTTTGGTGAATCTATGAATTATGTATGACCACTGGAGTCTTCGCCACAATTTTTTTTTATTGAATATTTTGATATTTATCTAATCACTCAACATTTTGTCAAAGCATATTCTGTAGGAGGGGTTAATATGAATTTCAAATAATTTTACGTTATTTATATGAATCAGGTCATGAACATTTGGACTTTGAAATTAACAAGTGAGAGGTTAAATGTAGGCTAAATCTGCCATAAGCTTATTCCCACACTTTACAATAATTCTGTTGCAGTGGTTTTAGGTCGTCTCTGCTGCCCAGTGGAAGAGCTTGTGATCTCCAGGCAGCACCACAGCACCATGAACCTTCGGGAAATCACCCCTCAGCCTTCTGGAGACATGCAGTCATATAGTCATTATACCCTAATGTAGGCCTATTTGCCTACTAGCCAAATAATGTGCTAGTAGGAACATTTTAATTCATCCTTCATTCATTTCAGTCAGTCAGTATGTCGTCCATTCAGTCATTTGTCTGAGTTGCTATAGGAACTCAATCATGGAATAAGAGAATAAAACAGTACTATCAATTTGTTTATTGAAATTAATGTGTATTAAAAAGTATCTAAATTCTCCAAAGTTCTTTAGCCTATCCCTTTAATAATTCAATGTTTAATTTAGGCCTATTCAAATGAAAAATAGGCCTTCAAATTGCAATTGCAATATAGGCTTTTGGGTACTGGTGTCATGCGGAATAATTTTAGAACTTTTTATTATAGGTCTCCCTTTAAAAAGAGATCCTAGCTCACAGGCCTCTAAATATATCCTCTAAATAAACGTTGAACAAATTAGTTGAAGAAGCAAGTGCAGTGGCTGATAGGGAAAACAGATCTGGCAATAAGAATAAAAAAAAAGAAGTAATAATACAGTCAAAATGCCTAATATAAGGTCTACAGTTGGTGCTCCCAAGTGCTGGAAAAAGTTTTGTGCATTAGGTTACATGATCAACACAATAGCCCTATAAAAATAAATTATGCAATTATATGGCCATTAAATAACACACAACATCATGGCGTATTTAGATAACGGAATAGGCCTAGCCTAAATAATACTGACTTTCTATTTTGCAGCTCAGGCGGTTATTCTAGACAAGGCTCTTCTGTGTCTTTATCATTCTCACACAAGTAATTTGCTGAAGGCCCAAGCCTATACTACGTCATGTACTGGTATAACGCGGTTATTGAATGCAGTCATAAAACAAGCTTTAGACTTTTATTTGGGAAATTAAACCGGAAGCTGCAACGCAACTCTAACCTCTGCGTCAGAGTTGCTTGATTGACTAGCTAACTTCGACTAGTTACATGCCCTTTGCAGGTGCCACATTACTGACAAGTTTGTACGCATAAAACAAATATGTAACAGAGTAAAGGGAGATGTAAAGTAAGAATTGAACGTGTAAATGTTAATTAATAGTCGTAACATAGGGCTTGTACGTTTACAGATATATTTTAACGTTTACGTTTTATGTTTCAGGCATGGCTTTTCTTACAACATAACGATACTACGTTCAACCTTTTTGGAAGATATTTGGCTTCTGCTTTTAAAAGCCTTAGAAAATGGGGTGGATGATGACGTTTTGGCATTCGTCAAGGCTTTTTCGGCTCTTCATGCTAATATATATTTTTCTCCAGGCAAACCGAAGTCGGTAGCCGAAAAAAGCTATAAATAAGGAATATTTGCATGGTTAACTATTCTCTACAGGTAAATGACAGTAAGAGATACTTAAATAGCTAAATGTGCGTATTATATAATTTAGGGTAATAATACTAATTCCCTTAAAATACAGTCCTTAGAACAGGGTTAATTACAGATAAATGCACGTATTGCACATACAATATATTAAATGCAATGAAAAAAAGATACTACTGACATACTAGTATACAGTCCTGAGTGAATGTCTACGTAAATTCGGTCCAAGAATTACTTACAATATTGCACGTGATATGATATAACAACTGTACATGAATATGTACATACAGTCCTGAATGATTGAGTGCTGAATGAATAAGTCCTGAGTGAATGAGTGATTACAGACCAGAGAGTTACTCAAGGATGGATGGATGCCTAATTGTTAAACTAGGTCCTGACACCCCAACAGTTCCAGGTCTATGTTGCCGACGGCACGGCACCCTGGTGAGGCATTAAATAGTCTAATAGCCGCAGGCAGGAAGGACCTCCTGTAGCGCTCTCTGGCACACCGTGGTGGGATCAGTCTGTGACTGAAGGTGCTCCTCTGCGTCATAACCATGGCATGCAGAGGGTGGGTGACGTTGTCCATGATGGCCAGCAGTTTGGCCAGGATCCTTCTCTCCACCACCTCCTCTAGAGTGTCAAGGCTAATCCCCAGATCAGAGCTTGCCTTCCTGATCAGCTTATTTACCCGAGAAGCATCACCTAGTCTTTGTTGTAGTTTAAAGAGAGACGACTAGTTTTCATGCACATTTTTTCGTTGAGAAATACTGCATCAAACATTCTAGTTCGTGTAAAATTGCGCAACTAAGATCTCGGCAAAACATTAAAAATCAATGAAAGATTAATTGAGTTACCTTCAATTAATTCTGACTATTTTTAGGAAGATCTGAAATTATAGTTTAAATTATGCCTCATTTGTAGCCTATTTTATTTTTGTTTATTTATTTGGTTTTGTATTTTAGCTACGTTACCCTTTTGTGATCTGTTTCCCACTGACACTATTTAAATGTACAGTTTAAGTCGGAAGTTTACATACATCTTAGCTAAATACATTTAAACCCGGTTTTTCACAATTTTTATTTTATTTTATATGTTTTAGTAAAAATTCCCTGTCTTACATCAGTTAGGATCACCACTTTAACCGAGTTAACTGGTGTAACTGAGTCAGGTTTATAGGCCTCCTTGCTCACACACATTTTTTCAGTTCTGCCCACAAATGTTCTATAGGATTGAAGTTAGGGCTTTATGATGGCCACTCCAATACCTTGACTTTGTTGTCCTTAAGCCATTTTGCCACAACTTTGGAAGTATGCTTGGGGTCATTGTCCATTTGGAAGACCTATTTGCGACCAAGCTTTAACTTCCTGACTGATGTCTTGAGATGTTGCTTCAATATATCCACATAATTTTCCTTCCTCATGATGCCATCTGTTTTGTGAAGTGCACCAGTCCCTCCTGCAGCGAAGCACCACCACAACATGATGCTGACCCACTGGAATTGTGATATAGTGAATTATAAGTGAAATAATCTGTCTGTAAACAATTGTTGGAAGAATTACTTGTGTCATGCACAAAGTAGATGTCCTAACCGACTTGCCAAAACTATAGTTTGTTTAATGACTTCAACCTAAGTGTATGTAAACTTCCGACTTCAACTATACATACCAAGCCCTTTGGGTTTCTGCCCTCTAGTGGCTAGATACGTGCCAAGCCCTTTGGGTTTCTGCCCTCTAGTGGGCAAGGGAAATGAGGTCACATGGGGTAGTTGGGGCACAGCATCTCAAGCAGGGAACAATGTTGCAGAACATTCAGATATAAATATATTTAGTAGAACAAACATGCACCTGCGACATGAGGTCTGTTTTATTCTTGACATTCCTATCTACAACGTTCCACAATGTTTGCCTACACTGAACCTGGCCTCATTTTCTCATTATATTCTATAAGTGGTACAGGACCTCAAACATTTCAGATGCTGGTACTCAGTTCTGGTGAGCTCCTTCCCAAGTCGAGCACTGCTTAGAGTTCAATTATCTGAACGAAAAGTGTCCTAATCAAATGAATACATTTAAAGGTAGACTCAGCGACACCGGAGATATTGAAATGAGCGAGATGCAACACTTTGCTCTCACACAGTCACACACAGTATCTGTGTATGTGCACGAGTTAGCCTCACGCTGTTCACAGCCTGGTAGCCAGGGCACCAAAACAGAGGTGAAGTTGCGCCTCACACTTCAACGCTCTTAGTTGTTGTGGAAATGTACCCACTATGCGGTTTACTTTCTGCATCTATGTCATATCGCTGAGTCTACCTTTAGAATTACCTTTTAGGGAAGACACCCTGAGACACTGTTGTGGGCTCTGGCATAGGGGTCTTACTGTTGTCACACCTGTTGTCAGGAGACTTGATAGTGAGGAAATGTTTTGTCATGAATGATTACCAAACCATTTTGATCACACTTTTTAACATCCTGTCCGGGTGAGGTATGTTCATCCGGCCTGTGTGCTTATAGCCAGTGCTTGGCTTGGGCCAGAACACACTGGTACTGAGTAGTAACGAGCACCTCAAATACAACATTTTACTGCTTGAATACTGGTAATGTACCTCTTGTAGAATAATGGCTTAATTACGGAGTTCCGGCACCTATTTTCAAGCACTGATCACATCCTCATAGTCCTATGGTCTTTTGGATCATGTTAGTCAGTGAAGTGAAGAATACACAAGTTGCTGTCACCATCACTTTTCTATTAGATAGATAGGTACTTTATTGATCCCCGAGGGGGAAATTTCTTAATTATAAAAGGTATGATAACTCCTACACACACAATTACCTCTGCACATTGTTTGTTGGCAGTTCCTTTCAACCAGCATGACACTATACCAACTGGCATGAAGGTATACCATGATTACCTGTGTGTGACTTGGTCAAGTATGTATTAACCTGCGGTTGCCTGCATTCCTTGTTCGAAAGTCAATAGGCGACACTTGACCCGAAAATCTAGCTTCAGGTTAGGGGGCCACAATTGACTTTCCAGGTCAAAGGACACTCATCAATCACACAAGGCTATGGCTCTGTTATACATGAATACATGTGTATTCACACAGAAAAACTACCTCTTTAGATGAACCAATTGCCACTTGAATTAATATTCTAGTAACACATTTTACTTAAAACCCACAAAGATTATGCATTATGATGCCATTATAATGCATTATGATGCCTTATTATAGATAGATAGATAGATAGATAGATAGATAGATAGATAGATAGATAGATAGATAGATAGATAGATAGATAGATAGATAGATAGATAGATAGATAGATAGATAGATAGATAGATAGATAGATAGATAGATAGATAGATAGATAGATAGATAGATAGATAGATAGATAGATAGATAGATAGATAGATAGATAGGTACTTTATTGATCCCCCGGGGGGGGGAATTTCATTGTCAAGCAGCTACAACAAAACACAGGGCAGGTGCAAAATGCCACAACGAAAGTACACAAAAGACAGATACACGGTACATGATACATAGAGCGGCAGTATGAAAAAGTATAGAAATACAAGATATCTGGAGTGCAAAAAAAAGCTATAAAAAGACATTGCATAGTATGGGTGGTTGGCTGAATATGTACACTATACATTGGTGGATGTTGGATGGTTAACTATACTATACAGGTCGATGGCAGAGAAATACTTCAGTAGCTAAAAATGCATATGATATGAGCGAGGGTAATAATAGTTTACTTAATAGACAGACTGGCTAAATTAACAGGTAAGTGAATATTTTGCATGGATAAATTAGCTGTACAGGTAAGTATACAGTTATATTTACAGATAAGTGAATACTTGCATGGTTACACAAACTGTACAGGTAAATGACAGGAAGAGATACTTTAATAGCTAAATGTGTGTATGATATAATTTGGGGTAATAATAGTAATTCCCTTCAAATACAGTCCTTAGTGCGCAGGGTTTAATTACAGACAACTGCACGTATTTCACATTCGATATACTAAAAGCAATGAGAAAAGGTGCAACTGACAGGATACTAATATGCATTCCTGAGTGAATGCCTACGTAAGTTAGGTCCAAGAATTACTAGCAATATATAACAACTGTACATGAGTATGTATATACAGACCTGCATGAATAAATAGGTCCTGAGTGAATGAGTGCTGACG
Organism: Thymallus thymallus; assembly: GCA_023634145.1. Lineage (NCBI taxonomy): Eukaryota > Metazoa > Chordata > Actinopteri > Salmoniformes > Salmonidae > Thymallus > Thymallus thymallus. The sequence goes on from CM042422.1 coordinate 21,730,309, forward strand.
GACCAGAGTTACTCACGGATGGATGCATAATTGTTAAACTAGGTCCTAGCACCCCAACAGTTCCAGGCAGGAAGGACCTCCTGTAGCGATCTCTGGCACACCGTGGTGGGATCAGTCTGTGACTGAAGGTGCTCCTCTGCGTCATAACCATGGCATGCAGAGGGTTTATCGGCCAAATAATCATCCTACCCGACTTCCAAAATAATATAAAGAAATAAGTAGTACTTGACCTGCAGGACTTTTAAAATAAATAAACAACTCCAACCACAGGTTAATTACAGTAGATGTTGTAAAGATCTAAGTCTGTTGTTGCAACCCTTTCACAGACTCTCCTTCACAACCAGACGACCAACCAATCATGGCCTGGTCGCCTTAAATACTTTTTACTAGGCAAGTCAGTTAAGAACAAATTCTTATTTTCAATGACGGCCTAGGAACAGTGGGTTAACTGCCTTGTTCAGGGGCAGAACGACAGATTTGTACCTTGTCAGCTCCGGGATTCGATCGGGCAACCTTTCAGTTACGGCCCCAACACTCTAACCACTAGGCTACCTGCCGCCCCGCACTTTGAATCAACCTTGTACACAGTTTCTGTGGGGAAATGTTAGAGCTGCTACAAGTTGCTTTTCTATAACTTACTTACGCTACTGTGTGCTTGTGCCGTGAAAAAAACATGAACACACATTGAAAAGCTAGTTGGCTTCAGCTAACAGAGGCATGGCAGTGCCACTCATAGTTATACCAAGAGCTGCATGAATATGCAGGCTAAGGTGTTTGGATTCAGAATAAAATGTATTCACACCAGAATGAAATGTATTCACACCAGAATAAAATGTATTCACACCAAAACAGTCGTTATGGGCATGAGTGTTGTACACGATAGATAGATATATATATATATATACAGTCGTATGAAAAAGTTTGGGCACCCCTCTGAGGCTGCATAATAATTTACTCTGTCGTCACAGAAAATGATCACAGTGGCATGCCATTCATTTTCTAATAAAAGCTGAGTACTGGGGTATTGTCCAGACAAAGATTTTTAGTGTAGCAATATTAAGTTGTATGAAATTAAATCAGGCTAAAATAGGCTATGCAAAAATGTTGGCACCCTTGTCATTCTGTTGATTTGAATACCTGTAACTACTTAGCACTGATTAATTGGAACACACAATCGGTTTGGTGAGCTCATTAAGCCTTGAACTTCATAGACAAGTGCATCCAATCATGAGAAAAGGTATTTAAGGTGGCCAATTGCAAGTTGTTGTTCTCTTTGACTCTCCTCTGAAGAGTGGCAACATGGGGGCCTCAAAACAACTCTCAAATGACCTGAAAACAAAGATTGTTCAACATTATGGTTTAGGGGAAGGCTACAAAAAGCTATCGCAGAGATGTAAGCTGTCAGTGTCCACTGTGAGGAACATAGTGAGGAAATGGAAGACCACAGGCACAGTTCTTATTAAGGCCAGAAGTGGCAGGCCAAGTAAAATATCGGAGGGGCAAAGGCGAAGGATGGTGAGAATGGTCAAAAACAGCCCACAGACCACCTCCAAAGACCTACAACATCATCTTGCTGCAGATGGTGTCACTGTGCATCGTTCAAGGAGAAGCTGTACAGGAGAGTGATGCGGAAGAAGCCTTTTCTGCACACACGCCACAAACGCACATTTGGACAAGCCAGCTTCATTTTGGAATAAGGTGCTGTGGACTGATGAAACAAAGATTGAGTTATTTGGTCATAACAAGGGGCGTTATGCATGGCGGCAAAAGAACACAGAGTTCCAAGAAAAACCCTTGCTACCCACAGTAAAATTTGGTGGGGGTTCCATCATGCTGTGGGGCTGTGTGGCCAGTGCCGGTACTGGGAATCTTGTTAAAGTTGAGGGTCGCATGGATTCCACTCAATATCAGCAGATTCTTGGGAATAATGTTGAAGAATCAGTCACAAAGTTGAAGTTACGCCGGGGCTGGATATTTCAACAAGACAACGACCCAAAACACTGCTCAAAATCTACCCAGGCATTTATGCAGAGGAACAAGTACAATGTTCTGGAATGGCCATCCCAGTCCCCAGACCTGAATATCATTGAGAATCTGTCGGATGATTTGAAGCGGGCTGTCCATGCTCAGCAACCATCAAACCTAACTGAACTGGAGATGTTTTGTAAGGAGGAATGGTACAAAATACATTCATCCAGAATCCAGACACTCATTAGAGGCTATAGGAAGCATCTAGAGGCTGTTATTTTAGCAAAAGGAGGCTCTACTAAATATTGATGTGATCTTTCTGTTGGGGTGCCCAAATTTATGCACCTGTCTAATTTCGTTTTGATGCATATTGCACATTTTCTGTTAATCCAATAAACCTAATTTCACTACTGAAATATTACTGTGTCCATCAGTTAGTTGATAGATCAAAATGAAATTGCTGATCCAAACACCCAATTATTTATAAATGGAAATTGTGAGGGGTGCCCAAACTTTTTCATACGACTGTATACAGTTGAAGTCGGAAGTTTACATACATCTTAGCCAAATACATTTAAACTCTGTTTTTCACAATTCCTGACATTTAATCCTAGTAAAAATTCCCTGTCTTAGGTCAGTTAGGATCACCACTTTATTTTAAGAATGTGAAATGTCAGAATAATAGTAGAGAGAATGATTTATTTCAGCTTTTATTTCTTTCATCACATTCCCAGTGGGTCAGAAGTTTACATACACTCAATTAGTATTTGGTAGCATTGCCTTTAAATTGTTTAACTTGGGTTAAACATTTTGGGTAACCTTCCACAATCTTCCCACAATTAGTTGGGTGAATTTTGGCCCATTCCTCCTGACAGAACTGGAGATTAATGTACTTTGGTGCAAAAAGTGCAAATAAATCCCAGAACAACAGCAAAGGACCTTGAGAAGATGCTGGAGGAAACATGTACAAAAGTATCTATTTCCACAGTAAAACGAGTCCTATATCGACATAACCTGAAAGGCTGCTCAGCAAGGAAGAAACCACTGCTCTGGTCGGTCTAAAACCACCATAAAAAAGCCAGACTACGGTTTGCAACTGCACATGGGGACAAAGATCGTACTTTTTGGAGAAGATTTCCTCTGTTCTGATGAAACAAAAATAGAACTGTTTGGCCATAATGACCATTGTTATGTTTGGAGGAAAAAGGGGGAGGCTTGCAAGCCGAAGAACACCATCCCAACCGTGAAGCACGGCGGTGGCAGCATCATGTTGTGGGGTTGCTTTGATGCAGGAGGGACTGGTGCACTTCACAAAATAGATGGCATCATGAGGAAGGAAAATTATGTGGTTGAAAAATGAGTTTTAATGACTTCTACCTAAGTGTATGTTAACTCCGACTTCAACTATATATATATAGTATTATTATATTTACATGTCATTTAACCTCCATCAAATGGTATTATGGCAGCCATATTGGATTTTGGACGCCATATTGGATTTTGGGCCAAATCCAGGGTGGCCCCCTGACTAAATATCAAGTGTAGTGCCTAAAGACTAAAGATAGAAAATCCTTCAAGGAACCTTGGCAACTCCCCCAAAAATTATGTGATTTTGATGTTTGAGCCCACTTGTTTTCCTTAGAGCCGATTACAATAGTCACAACATCAAAAGACGTGTAACTGTATGGATTTTTGTCACATAGCACCATACAGCACTGAATGACTTGGAAAGTTGTCTATTAATAATAAGCTTAGATTCATCATAAGTATTCATAGGTCTATATTTTCAAGATGCATTAAGATATACTAATGATGTTTGTTTGTGTATGTAGGGCAGACAACTAACTACTTGTATTCAACATTTGAGCAATATCAGTGCTTGCAATATTAGGTAACATGAGCCTATGTGGCTCATCCCCCTCAGACAGACATGATTCTGCACTGTTTGCGTTTAGGGGGTGTGCCATAATATCTATCATTTTAACCACATTTGCAGTAAAATATGTTTTCACAACCATCCATTTCATGAATGGGAGACATTAAAGATGTGAAAAAACATGGATGTGTTTTGTTCTACCTCGCTTAGGGGTATTTAAAAAACAAAATACCTTTTTGAGGATTGGCCACTATATGTGACTTGTCTGTCTCAAACATATGTGCAAAGATCTAGTAATAGTCTATAGTCTACAAAATCATTGAAAAGTATTTGATGACCTCATATCAGTGCCCTGATCAGGACATTGGGGCTATTCTGCAGAGTTCTAGTTCTAATTCACGGTCACGAGCCCATGTTTCTTTCTCACTGCCCTAGTTTTGAGGACTGTTTACCAGAAATAGTCTTGCAGAGCCACGTTGCCTTGTGCATGGAAAGCCTTCCAGCACCTGCAAATAATTGTTTAGTGGCTCCCGTGGAAAAAATGAGAGGTAAACACATTACAATGGCACTGTTTTTAACGTCCCAGTTTACTATTTTATTTATTTGTATTTTATTTAACTCGGCAAGTCAGTATACTACGCTTTTTCAGTCATTTCTTTCAGGATTGCATTGAACAGAAGATTTGAGACAGTGAGGTCCACAGTGAGGGCACTGCGCCTAGCCAATCTACGAGTCTGTTTTGATGTTGGGAGAGCAGGCACGATGCAACGTGAGAGTAGAGCGCAGCAGAGTCCCGTGCAGCAAGCGCCGCTCTCCTCGACCAATGAACATATTCCTGGGCGTAACTGGGCAGGGATGTTGCTAACTGGGAGCCAATGAGTTTGTTCAATAAAAATTATTGTGGAACCCATACAGAGCACGTGTACCTATGCGTGTAGACTGATCTGGTTGAAGCGAAATGTGTGCGATACAATAGAACTGAAACGAAGCAGGGCAGAGAAGTCAAGTATATCTATGGTCCGTACCTTTTGAATTAAGACATTACGTATTAACAAGGACTACACTTTTGAACGGATTATTCGAGAACAGTATCGACATAAGATAAATTAAAGGTAAGAATATATCTATTTTTTAAATTAGTATTACCATAACAGTGCTCGCGCTTTGGGAGTGGTGTCGGAATGGAACACAAAATATTATTTTATATATATATATATATATATATATATATATATATATATATATTAGTTAGTCAGTCGCATATTGTGTATTTATTCCTCGTGTTATTATTTTTCTATTATTTATCTTGTATTCTGTCTGCATTGTTGAAAAGGGCCCATAAACGCATTAACTGTTAGTCAACACCAGCTGTTTACTAAGCATGTGACAAAGACATTTTGATTCTATTATTTAGTTGTATCTAAAGATCACTCGGCATCTAACATGACCACGCGGGCTCCAATACATCCACTGAGCAATGAAGGCTTGCTGCTTTTGGCTCGTTTACTTTGACTGACATAGGGTCTATGCGCACGTGCGAATTTTACGCAAAGTGTTGAAATGTGATGTATTATAACTTTATTGTAACGTTAACTTTATCGTGTTACTGTATTCAAACCCATGACATTTTCAATTGAAATATAGTTTACTGTAGCTAGTCCCCCCCTCTATCCTAAAAAAACCCCTCCGTTCCACCAGTTCTGTTTCATGGTAACAACAATTTGATCGTAATCTGATTTAGGTAGGTCTCTGGTTCAAATGCACAATATGACCTTTCCCCAGTTCTAACCCTGATGAAATGCGCACGAACTCTCGAATGTCGCTAGTTGTTGAAAACTAATACATTGTGTCTATAATTGTCGCATATTTTTTCAGTTGAACTCGAACCCTATGCCCACACTTACTATTGTAGTTTCATCACATGGCCACTTGAGATTGCAGCAATACAGAGTGGAGAACTACAGTGGAAAACTCGCCAATTTGATGTCAAGTGGGTTTGGGGGAGAACATTGTATGCGAATATAATTTGCATTGGGTTGCAGACAGTGGCAGAGTCATTCTGTATGTGAAATGCATGCACATGCCAAAATATATTGTATTGTAACATAAAGAGACAATGAATAGCAAATGAAAAAGCCTTCATGATTTGAGCATCCCTGATACTGAACCAAGTCTACAGCTTCTCACTCATCAGCCAGTAACGTTCAGTAATTATGGTCTAGCTAGGGAATCCCTAATACATACAAAACTCTGTTCTATTCACCTCTCTGAAATCATCTCCCAAATTTGAAGAATTCCGGTCTGCTAGATGCAGAAAATAGGTGGATGTACAGAAATATGGCCTAGTGTTTATAAAATGATTGTTGCCCTGTGCATGGCAGCATTGGTCGACTAGAATGAACAGCTTGCTGAACATGCCAGCCAATCAGTCTTGGGAAGAGAGACAAGGTTTTACAAGGGAGAGGTGGAAGAACAGATGCAGAATAGAGGGGACTGTGTCTTGTTAATACTATAATTGTGGCCATAAAGACACAACAGAACAGATGAAATCAAAATAACTCAGCACTTTCAAATAAACCACTGTTAGCCCAACCAAAACTTACTGGCCTGACTTGGCCAAAAGAGGATACCCAAAAACAGATCAGGATAGACACAGCAAGATCACTAGAGAGAGGGGGACCGGGAGAGCCAAGGACTCGTATACCGCTGTGACTCGGACTCAGCCTTCTGGTATCTGTCTGAGAAAACTACATAATCCTCCTCTCCAGAGGAGACCGTGAATAGGTCTGTGTTGATGGAGCTGGGCTGTAGATTTCATTAGAGCTTGGATGTTTTTTTTTCCCGACAGGTCAGTATTGGTGGCCTCTTCTAAGAAATAGCATGTTATCCTAGAGGAATACGTTTGGTTTACCTCAGAGAGGTGTCTAGTTCATTGGGGCGTGGAGGTTGAGGAAATAACTTTCTAGATTGTGACATTCTGTTTCTGTACTTGTAACATTCACAGTTTCTCCAGTGTTTTGGGGGTCATAACCAGTTTCACAACTGTAATGACCCTATGCAGTTGCCTTTTACAGATCACGTCTTATGACAATAGTCAAGTAAGTCCACCAATTTTGCTGTCAGGTCACACTGTCAGTGGCAGTTTCTATGTGAACTTACAACTTCACTGTGGCTCTTGACAGTGGCTCTCAAGTCAAGCGTTTGATGCAGGCTTTAGGCTTGTGTTGAAAAAGTCGGCCAATCAGTCTAATATGCTGTGTTTTGTGAAGAAAGCTGCTTGTGAAATGGATTTGACAGTTTCTCATGATCTTGAATATTTGGGTAATTTACAGTTTCTACCGAGCGTGGCTCTCTAATGGCCATTGTTGTGGTCATTGAATTACTTTTATTCTTGTCTCGTTCAGCTTCAACTACTACTGTTACTGGAAATGTATTGATTTAATGATTTGAAATGATTGAAATGTACAATCATGTCTCAGGTTCTAATCTTTGGCTGTTTTTTTAAATCCATTATTTAGTTCAATCTTTGGCTCGTGGTTGTAATGCATAGCCTATTAAAGCAGCAACACTCATTCATAGGCCTAATAATAATGTCATGATGATGGCTACAATATAAATAGTTCCTGTAATTGCAGTGTGATAGCACTGCTGAAGTAAATATATTTAATTATTCGTCAGTACTGGGTCATTCAAAATCCTATGTTGGCCTACTTAATATGGGTCTGACTGCGACATGAAATGGATTTGGCCACGCTATGCTTTTCTCGGAGTTGGCTCTGCCCTGATAATAGCCTATGCGTTGTATGTGACGTCTTTTCTCGGGCTGCATCTGTTCTATTGACTAGGTTAGTCTCCTAAGGTGTGAGGGAGGGGTAGGTAACCTGTCCTCACATCGTGACAATTTTTGATGTAATATCCGTCATTATTTTGAAGAAGGCATAGTTCATGTATTGTTTCCTCAATAAATACGTTCATCACTACTGTGGGAAATATATTTTAAATAGCTAATTAGAAAACAAAACGGACTCTTAGCAGGTACATGTTTTGGTATTTCATCATAGTGGTGCGGCCACTGTGAGAAACATGCACAGTACTTAGTTCTCTGTCATTGGCTGGTCGCTTTGTCCAATGAGCAGCCTGCGAGGCTCGGGTAAAGCACAGCCGAGTACACGTGCGTCATGTGTTTACACAGAGCAACAGAAGGGTGCGCTGACGGGCCAATAAAATCTCTCTCTGGACTGAGGGAGTTCTATGCAAGGAACAGAAGGCGGGCATGGAGAACGCAACGGACGCGCCCGGCTCAACCAATAACCGTGAATTATGGTTCATAAATAATGCACACACGATCATGCCAAACGTAACAGTTTGAGCCATATGCCATGCCATCTTCTCTGCTACATCTTAGCAACATTAGTAGAGGATAACTGTACACGTTTCCGATTCATCGACGTGCGCCAGCCACATGCCCCTGCAACCTATCTGCACACTGTGGTAGGAATGTAGTTTATTAGCCATTTCTACATGTATTATAGTTACAGCGATGCTCTGTAATATATGCATTTGTCAATATGAGACATAATGGTATTCTTATATATTTTTAGATTCTTTACAAAAGTCTCGGCTGTTTTACAGCTGTTTATAAAAAATGAGGGTTAAAGTAACCAAAAAAAGGATACTTTAGAATCAGAAGGATATTTGGGTATTTAAAGCCAAACATGTCAATGGCTAGATGCTGCATGGACTTCAGTTCTTAATCGTTTATTACATAACAGGAATAAAACGGGCTGGAGGGAGGGACAATTATTTGAACAAAGCATGTGTATTGAACTGTGTAGTTGTCCTCATCTGTAAGCAGGAACTTGCCACTTATATTGAGAAGTATTTGTGGACACAATGCTGTAATATTGTTGTATTAGGGTGGCACAATGCCATGTTGAGAAACTCATCTGGGTACATCCCAGCTTTTTCACAACATATTTTCCTTGGTTCCCCACTGGCTTTCACCTCTGACGCACACCTTGTCGGATTTCCTGTCATTATTACACAGCTTTGAACAGTCAATATATTTTCTGCCAATATTTCTTCATTCAGAGAAATGAGCACACCCTAACTCCAATGAATGGGACAATCCAGGCACTGTTAGGCCCATAGTTAATATAGTCCTAATAATACAGAGTTATTATGACTCTGTCATATCATGGTTGGGGTTAGGGTTAGGCTAGGTGAGTGTAGGAGTGGGGTATTGGGACTGCATTGCTGGCTGGATGTGGACGCTTCAAGCATGAGCAGTTGGGTCGGGAGATTATATGGATGTGCCCGGGGTCCTGCCCGCTGTATCCAGGTATCACAGTAGCCTGAGAAAAGTTACCCAGCCTGGGAAGTATGCATGAATGTATCCATCTCCCAGTTGAGGCACAGAGTGTGTTGTGTGTCATCCATATGTCTAGTTACCAAGTCTGTCTGCCACCCAGACCAACAGCTTAACATGCTGACACAGGGTTTGGTCCAACATGACTATTGTAGTGTGGATTGATGGTGTCTATCTATCTAATTGGTATGAGTAGATTCATCCGATCTACTTGCATTCACGTCATAAGATAATGTGTTTTACCATGTACCGGTAATCTAAGGTGATGTTCTTTTGTTGTTGTTGTTTTTTACGTTTTTAATCACGTCCGGCCTCTTCACTCAACACACGCATTACCTTATTTAGACTTATCCTTCCTGAGTCATCAGCTTCTTTCTGAGCCCCTTCAATCAGACTCAGAGACTTAAGACGGCTCTTCGGTGACGATACCCTGCTGGATTTAAACCTGTCTGGCTGCTGTCGACACTGCCTGCGTCACCCCAATTACAGGCCACCTGATGTTGGCGCTGAAGAAGTGAGGGAGGGAGAGAATGTCAAATGTGTATCCGCATTGGGCTTTTAGTTCTATCAGCATTGGAATTATTTTGTTTTTATTTAACCTTTATTTAACTAGGCAAGTCAGTTAAGAAAAAATTCTTATTTACAATGACGGCCTACACCGGCCAAACTCGGACGACACTGGGCCAATTGTGCGCCACCCTATGGGACTCCCAATCCCGGCCGGTTGTGATACAGTCTGGATTCAAACCAGGTTGTCTGTAGTGACGCCTCTAGCACTGAGATGCAGTGTCTTAGAGCAACTGCGCCACTTAGGAACCCTGGTTCTAGTTATACCAGCACTGGGCTTCTAGTTCTACCAGCACTGGGCTTCTAGTTCTACCAGCACTGGGATTCTAGTTCTACCAGCATTGGGCTTCTGGTTCTAAAGATTTATGGGATTAGGTGAGATGTCTCTGGAGAATAACAAGAGAAGGAACCCTACCTCCGGCCTGCCAATGCTCCGGTGAAGGACCAATCAGGAATAATCACTGATCTTTATGGCACCAACCCAGGGAGAGTGATGGTCTTAATTGAACAGACTTAATTTTGTTTTGAACCTGTCCTGCAAGATAATCAGGCTACCTGTGACTATAGCTGAAATTACAAGTTTTATCTGTACTGGGGTGCATACTGACCGCAGACGGGCGTCTTCCTATAGCAAGCCATGTTTGCACTGGTCGTCTGGGAAATGACCAACCGTTGAGTGCTGTTCACAATCCCACGCACAGCCACACACACACACAGCCACGCGCAATCACACACACAGCCACACGCAATCACACACACAGCCACGCGCAATCACACACACACAGCCACACGCAATCACAGCCATGCGCAATCACAGCCACACGCAATCACACACACAGCCAGACTCATTCATGCTGGTCAGCTAGGAACCAGCTTAAACTGCATGCTGCTCTCGGTCAAAGACAGACCAGCTGACAAAGGCTCTGGGGGAGTGTTGTACCCAGATGGACAGACCAGCTGACAAAGGCTCTGGGGGAGTGTTGTACCCAGATGGACAGACCAGCTGACAGAGACTCTGGGGGAGTGTTGTACCCAGATGGACAGACCAGCTGACAGAGACTCTGGGGGAGTGTTGTACCCAGATGGACAGACCAGCTGACAGAGACTCTGGGGGAGTGTTGTACCCAGATGGACAGACCAGCTGACAGAGACTCTGGGGGAGTGTTGTACCCAGATGGACAGACCAGCTGACAGAGACTCTGGGGGAGTGTTGTACCCAGATGGACAGACCAGCTGACAGAGACTCTGGGGGAGTGTTGTACCCAGATGGACAGACCAGCTGACAGAGACTCTGGGGGAGTGTTGTACCCAGATGGACAGACCAGCTGACAGAGACTCTGACAATGATTCTACAATTAATAGAAAGGTATTGACAGGTGTGGAGACACACATAGATACAAGTCAGCTGTCTGCAGTGGTGTGTGCCCTCTCATGGGTTTATTTGATATTCCCTTTGGCTTTCAAATGAAAAGGTGGCCTCTATTTGAAGGCTTTTCAGAGCCCCCTGGTACACCAAAGGATCTTCAGTATTTTGTTTTTATAGCCACTATCAAAGGGTTATGGAGTTGGCACCGTAAGTATTGACTAGGAGACCCCCTCACTTTATATGTCTGTATGCCAAACCTCCCATAAAGCCCACTGTACTGCAGCTTGGACAAAGCAAGATAATATTGTACTGGTACAAAGCAGCCTAAGGTTGACAGAATGCATAGATGAGCTTCAATACATCAGACAAATCCTATCTTGAGAGAAGAGAAGACCACACTTGAGCACAATGAAGTCTAACCTCCCTCTCTTTCACCCTCCTCAACAGGTGGCCTGTAGCACAGAGAGTAGCGGCAACACGGCACAGAGAGTAACGGCAACACGGCACAGAGAGTAACGGCAACACGGCACAGAGAGTAACGGCAACACGGCACAGAGAGTAACGGCAACACGGCACAGAGAGTAACGGCAACACGGCACAGAGAGTAACGGCAACACGGCACAGAGAGTAACAGCAACACGGCACAGAGGGTGCAGGCGAGACACAAAGAGAGAAGTAGCGACATGTTATTAGTTTCCCAGTCTGATTTTTCTTGAGCAGAAGCAGCAGTGTCTCTATCAGTCATGTTGGCCTATCCCGTTGCATAAGCAGAATATTATCTCTCCCTTCGGTTCCTAAAGCGCGGGTGAATCTCCTCAACCTTTTTAAAGGAGGGTTTCAGCAAAAAAAAAACTTTCAGGAGAAACAATGTTTTCTCTCCTTAGTGTTTTATCAACCAATAAAGCATCCATAATTCACAACTGCAGTCACACTAGTCCGACTTAAACAACTGTAAAAGAGAATTGACTATAATTATCTTACATTACACTTGGTGAGAGAGCTTTATCTCAACCAAGCCTAACCAGCCTCATCCTAATCTATTATGAGCTATGACAACTCAAACTCCGCCCCTGGCAATGACACTCGGGGGCGAGTGGGAAGCGCCAATGAAGAAGAAGAGGAGGGAACACGAGTGAGTTCCCCCGGCAGCAACAACAACAGTGGCAGCCAATCGGAAACATTTGACTTGGCCAATCGGGAGCGAGGTTCCTCTCCAAGTGGATCCGGCTCCGGTGGCTCGTCCGGAGGGGACCAGAGGGGTCCCGGCTCAGATGATGGGGACGCTTTATCCAGTGGGAATGACTCTGGGGAGAGGGAGTCGAGGGAAGGAGGGAGCGGGTCCAGGGGACGTCAGTCCAGGGGTTCCCACTGCTCCTCCAGCCAGAAGGACTCGGGCATGATGCTGGAGAACACAGAGAGCAACAAGAGCTCTAACTCCCAGAGCCCGTCTCCCCCCAGCAGTTCCCTGGCCTACAGCCTGCTGTCAGCCAGCTCAGAGCAGGACCATCCCTCCACCTCCGGGTGTAGCAGCAGCGAGCAGCACCAGACGGCCCGCGTCCAGACCCAGAAGGAGATGCTGAAAGCCCTGAAGGAGCTCAAGGTCCGCCTGCCGGCTGAGTGTAAGGGCAAAGGTCGCTCCAGCACCCTGGACGCCCTCAAGTACGCCCTGAACTGTGTGAAGCAGGTGCGGGCCAACCAGGAGTACTACCACCAGTGGAGTGTGGAGGAGTACCACGGCTGCAGCCTGGACCTGTCTGCATACACCATTGAGGAGCTGGACAACATCACCTCCGAGTGCACCCTCAAAAATACAGTACGTCAACATCCTCAAAACAACGACTAAGCATTTCGCACATACATCACATTTCACTTTGTTTTTAAGGTAACATTTTGTAATGCAGTCAAATCACACAGTACGCAATCAATCATTCCAGACTCACACTCTCCCTCCTTCTCTCTACTCTTCCCTTCAGGACACCTTCTCCATGGCAGTGTCCTTCCTGACGGGAAAGGTGGTGTACATCTCCCCCCAGGGTTCATCCCTGCTGCGCAGCAAGCCAGAGAGGCTCCAGGGGGCCATCTTCTCCGAGCTGCTGGCTCCCCAAGATGTCAGCACCTTCTACAGCAGCACGGCGCCCTGCCGCCTGCCCCCCTGGGCTACCTGCATGGGCTCTGTCTCCCCACCGACAGACTGCACCCAGGAGAAGTCCATGTTCTGTCGCATCAGCGCTGACCGGGCTCAGGGTGGCGAGATTAAATACTACCCCTTCCGCTTGACCCCCTACCAGCTAACCCTGAGGGACATTGACACGTCAGACCCCCAGCCTTGCTGCCTGCTCATCGCTGAGCGGGTACACTCTGGATACGAAGCTCCCAGGATCCCTGCTGACAAGAGGATATTTTCCACCAGTCACACTCCCAGCTGTCTCTTCCAGGAAGTAGATGAAAGGGCTGTGCCGTTGTTGGGCTACCTGCCCCAGGACCTGGTGGGAACTCCTGTGCTCCTCTACCTCCACCCAGAGGACAGACCCATCATGGTGGCCATACACAGGAAGAGTAAGAACACACATCTTTTATTCAGTCCTACTTTTTTAGTCTCATTCTGTCTGGTTTACTGAATCCTGTCGTCTCTGTCTCTCGTTCTGTAAAGCTTAGTGTTCTTGCATTCTAACCCCTTTTCCATCTTCCAGTCCTCCAGTCTGCGGGCCAGCCCTTTGACAGCTCTCCGCTGAGGATGTGTGCCCGCAGCGGGGAGTACGTGACCATCGACACTAGCTGGTCCTCCTTCATCAACCCCTGGAGCAGGAAGGTGGCCTTCATCGTGGGCCGCCACAAAGTCCGAACCAGCCCCCTGAACGAGGACGTGTTCACCCCTCTGCGGGGCTGTGAGGGCCGGCCCATGGCCCCCGAGATCGTGCAGCTGAGCGAGCAGATCCACCGTCTCCTGGTGCAGCCGGTCCACAGTGGAGGGTCGCAGGGCTACAGCAGCCTGGGCTCAAATGGATCCCACAAGCAGCATTACTGCAGCGCCGCCTCCGACAGCAAGTCCACCAACGCCATGGAGGCCGTGGAGGCAGCCGTGGTCGCCCTGCACAAACCGGTGAGTGGAGTGAAGACACGCCTACACACACACACACACACACCAACAGGTCTTCAAATGTTTATTTTATTTTTTTATTTCTCCTTTATTTAACCTGGTAGGCCAGTTGAGAACAAGTTCTCATTTACAACTGCGACCTGGCCAAGACAAAGCACAACAGTGTGACAAAATGTTACATGAGAATAAACAAACGTACAGTCAGTAACACAATAGAGAATCTATATACAGAGTGTGCAAATGTAGTGCAAAATGCTGAGTGTTGGAGGCTATTTTGTAAATTTTTCGCCGAAGTCAAGGATCGGTAGGATAGTTAGTTTTACAAGGGCATGTTTGGCAACATCAGTGAAGGAGGCTTTGTTGCGAAATAGGAAGCCGATTCTAATTTGAAGCCAATTCTACTTCAAATTTGACATTAGTCATTTAGCAGACTCTTATCCAGAGTGACTTACAGGTGCAATTAGTTAAGTGCCTTGCTTAATGGTACATCGACACATTTTTCACCTAGTTGGCTCGGGGATTCAAACCAGCAACCTTTTGGTTACTGGCCCAACGCTCTTAACCTGCCAGGCTACCTGCCGCCCCAAATATTCACCCACTGACTGCTGACGTCATTGTCCTCGTTCCCACAGATGACATTCCAGCAAATCTGCAAGAATGTGCACATGGTTAAGACCAGCGGGCAGCAGGTCTTCATCGACTCTCGTAACCGAGCCCTGCCCCGACGACACACTGTCACAGCGCTCCGAGCCATTGGAGAAGTGGAACCCATCAAGAGTCTGGTCTTGGAGGTGATGTGCCCACCCAAAACCCCTGTGCCCAACACCCAGCAGCTGGTGAAGGAGCCCCCCAGTGACTACAGCTACCAACAGATCAACTGTCTGGACAGCATCATAAGGCATGTACTGATGGTATTAATAGTGATTTTATTGTGAATAGTGATGGTTTTAATAGTGATTTTATTGTGAATAGTGAAGTGATTAATAGTGATTCTATTTATGGGCTGAATCTTAAATTGAAATCCAGTGCATTTCATAAAGTGAACCAAATTGACTTACGCTGTCACTTCCTCTTCCCCTCCCAGGTACTTGGACGGCTGTAACGTTCCCAACACGGTTAAGAGGAAGTTTAGCTCGTCCTCTGGCACGTCCACTTCGGACGAAGACAAACCGCAACAGGAAACCACTCGGAATGCAGAAGGTACATTGACGCCGTATACCAGGTTACACTAGTCTCTGTTAGATAGACGCCGTATACCAGGTTACACTAGTCTCTGTTAGATAGACGCCGTATACCAGGTTACACTAGTCTCTGTTAGATAGACGCCGTATACCAGGTTACACTAGTCTCTGTTAGATAGACGCCGTATACCAGGTTACACTAGTCTCTGTTAGATAGACGCCGTATACCAGGTTACACTAGTCTCTGTTAGATAGACGCCGTATACCAGGTTACACTAGTCTCTGTTAGATAGACGCCGTATACCAGGTTACACTAGTCTCTGTTAGATAGACGCCGTATACCAGGTTACACTAGTCTCTGTTAGATAGACGCCGTATACCAGGTTACACTAGTCTCTGTTAGATAGACGCCGTATACCAGGTTACACTAGTCTCTGTTAGATAGACGCCGTATACCAGGTTACACTAGTCTCTGTTAGATAGACGCCGTATACCAGGTTACACTAGTCTCTGTTAGATAGACGCCGTATACCAGGTTACACTAGTCTCTGTTAGATAGACGCCGTATACCAGGTTACACTAGTCTCTGTTAGATAGACGCCGTATACCAGGTTACACTAGTCTCTGTTAGATAGACGCCGTATACCAGGTTACACTAGTCTCTGTTAGATAGACGCCGTATACCAGGTTACACTAGTCTCTGTTAGATAGATGCCGTATACCAGGTTACACTAGTCTCTGTTAGATAGACGCCGTATACCAGGTTACACTAGTCTCTGTTAGATAGACGCCGTATACCAGGTTACACTAGTCTCTGTTAGATAGACGCCGTATACCAGGTTACACTAGTCTCTGTTAGATAGACGCTGTATACCAGGTTATACTAGTCTCTGTATACCAGGTTATACTAGTCTCTGTATACCAGGTTATACCAGTCTTTGTATACCAGGTTATACCAGTCTCTGTATACCAGGTGTTTCCTTTATATTTTGACTGGACCACTGGTCACTGCAGTCCACACACACCACAGGAGACACGAGAGTGAGAGAGAGTGAGAGAGCGAGTGAAAGAGAGAGTGAGAGAGCGAGGGGACTCTTAATGAGAACCTCATCTATTCTATAAAGGCCTGCTTGTTGTGACACGCTTGAAATAAACTGGGGGGTGGGGTTTACCATGAGAGCAATCCGTACGATTGACTCACCTAGGTCTGTACGTTTGTATGTCTGTGTGTGTTGGGTGCTTGTTGCTGCGTGTGTGGCGCTGCAGGTGGTCCAGCTACTACAGTCACTCTGGTTGGGGACTCAGCGGGGGTACCTCCCCTGGCATTGCACAGCCACAAGGCGGAGAGCGTAGCCTCAGTCACCTCTCAGTGCAGCTTCAGCAGTATCATCGTCCTCGTGGGAGACAAGAAGCCCCCCGAGTCAGGTGGGCAAGATAACATGGCCGGCACGCTTGTCTTCTGGCCTGGTCTTCTGGCCGGAACTAGTGTACTGTCATGGAGTCTGACTACTATACCACTCCTATTGAACTAGTGTTGTGTCATGGAGTCTGATTACTATACCACTCCTATTGAACTAGTGTTGTGTCATGGAGTCTGATTACTATACCACTCCTATTGAACTAGTGTTGTGTCATGGAGTCTGACTACTATACCACTCCTATTGAACTAGTGTTGTGTCATGGAGTCTGACTACTATACCACTCCTATTGAACTAGTGTTGTGTCATGGAGTCTGACTACTATACCACTCCTATTGAACTAGTGTTGTGTCATGGAGTCTCTCTGCCACCAGTGTCTGTCTGTGGAATCTCTCACAGTTACTTGATAGTAACTCGTAGTTGCTTGTCGTTTCCCTGTCTTGTCTTGTGTTTTATTTTTTCCCATCGAAACCTTTTGCTCCCCATCTACCTAGCTCGTTTTTCTCTCAAGCCGCTGAGTCCAGCCTTTACTTTTCTCTGAAACTGTCTGTAACGTCTCCTCTAACCCTAACTGTCTGTAACGTCTCCTCTAACCCTAACTGTCTGTAACGTCTCCGCTTTCTCTTTCTCCTACACAGACATTGTCATGGAAGATGCTCCTCCCACTCCTATGCCAGCCACTCCCACCACGACCAAGTCTCCTCTCACCTCCCCTCCCCCGCCCAAAACGACTTCTCCACCCAGCCAGAGAGGAGGTGGCCTGACCAAGGGCCTCGGCCTGACCAAGGAGGTGCTCTCTGCCCACACGCAGCAGGAGGAGCAGGCCTTCCTCTGTCGCTTCAGTGACCTGAGTCAGCTGAGGGTGTTTGAGCCAGCCTCGGCCCTGCGCTGCCCACTCCCCACCAGCAACCCCCGCGCCAGAGGTAAAAATGCATTTCTCAACAACCCTCTTTTCAACTAGCTTTTTAACTCGGGCCAACGGCACTGAAATCCATCTGTTCCTTTATAACGTATGCATCTTTATCTCTTAGCAGTGTGCTGTTCTCCTGACTACCCTGCAGCTGGAGGCAGCAATGGCTGCCATAGAGCCAAGAGGCTGAAGCAGCAGGAGTCCTCAGAACAGAGGGACCCTCTGACTCTGGGGCTGACCGGACCCCTCAGGGGCCCCAACGTCGGGCCCATGAACCCCCCCCCCACCTCCTCCTACACCATCCCAATGATGCCCCTGGGGCCTCCTACCTCCTCCTCCTCCTGGACCGCCTCTGTGGGATCCCAGGCCAGTCTGCCCTCTGTGCCCTACCCCTCCATGCCCTACCCCCCGGGCACGCTCCCCCTCTGCCCCATCTACTCTCCTCTCTCCCAGCCCATGCAGAACCAGATGGTACCTCCTATGATGGCCCTGGTGCTGCCCAACTACATATTCCCACAGCTCAACCCCAACATGCCCCAGATGGCCACAGCCATGAACATGATGGGAAGCCCCATGCCCCAGCTGGGATCCACCATGGTTAACCCCGGCCCACAGCAATTCTTTAACCCCAATGCGGGTTTCCCCTTCCCCGGTACCAACGCCATGCCATGCCCCATGCCTACTATGCCCTCACTCATGCACACCACCATGCCCATCCAGACCCAACAGCCAGCCTCTCGCTCCAGCACCCCCCAGTCATGTAGTCGAGCACCAGCCGACCATGAGGGTGCACCCCTCTTCCACTCTCGCTGCTCCTCCCCCCTCAACCTGCTGCAGCTGGTGGAGGAGTCGCCCAGCAACCGGCTGGAGGTCGCCACGGTGCTGGCTGCTGCCGCGCAACAGGCCACGCCTCCCGCACAAGGGACTCAGGGGAAATCGTCAGATGAATCCAAGGAGAAGGAGAACGTGAGTTGACAATATGTCTCTAAATGTACATTGTGTTCATTATAGTTTGAACTCTATACTTCTAGCTAAGGTATTACTTAACACTAATCTCTCTCTCTCCTCTCTCTCTCTCTCTCTCTCTCTCTCTCTCTCTCTCTCTCTCTCTCTCTCTCTCTCTCTCTCTCCTTTCTCTTCTCTCTCTCCTTTCTCTTCTCTCTCTTTAGGCCAGTTATTCCAACCAGGATGCTGAGTCCAGCTCCAGTGACCTACTGGACCTGCTCCTGCAGGAGGACTCTCGCTCCGGCACCGGCTCCGGGTCGTCTGGCTCTGGGTCAGGGTCTTCTGGATCCGGATCTGGGTCCTCTGGTTCTGGGTCCTTGGCCACTGGGTCCAACGGCTGCAGCTCCTCAGGCAGTGGAACTAGTGAGTACCCCCTCAATACTGCCTGACATGGCAAATAGTGTAGAACACGGTGACATTCAAATGTCGTTCTAATATTACCTACATCGCTAGGCGAATGTCACCTAGAACCTTTGAAATGTCAAATATCCTAGCTGTCTCTCAAACATAAAGTGGAAAACTCCAGCTGGTTAAGGTCTGACCTCTAACTTTTCCTTCTATCGTCTTCCCCCAGGTCGCAGTCGGAGTAGTCACACCAGCAAGTACTTTGGCAGCATAGACTCATCAGAGAACGACCACTTCCGCAAGCAGCCAGCAGGTGGCAGCAGAGAGGCGGGAGACGGAGAGGAGCAGTTCATCAAGTGTGTCCTGCAGGACCCCATCTGGCTCCTTATGGCCAACACTGACCACAAAGTGATGATGACCTACCAGCTGCCCACCAAGGACAGGGAGACAGTGCTGCGGCAGGACCGTGAGGCCCTGAGGACCATGCACAAACACCAGCCCCGTTTCACTGAGGACCAGAAGAGAGATCTGAGCCAAGTCCACCCCTGGATACGCACCGGTCGCCTGCCCCGCGCCATCAATGTCTCGGTAAGCATTCCCCTCAACAACCATGTCCCCTCTCGTACAAACTACTTTATTTGGTTTGTTTTTTAATGCGTTCATTTGAACATAGACCTACAGCCATATGACCTGATTCATCCACAATTGATCATACTGGAGGTGTTTTGGCTGTCAGCTAACCCTCCTCTACACCTCTCTCAGGCATGTATGGGGTGCAAGTCTCCCCCCGCCATCGCACCCTCCGCCCCGTTTGACACGGAGATCCGCGACATGGAGCAGTGCAGCGTACTGGAGACCCCCACCTCTGCTCAGGAGAAGGCCCCCTTACCAGAGACCGCCATGGACCAGGGAGGAGAGGCTCACAGAGAGGAAGCGGAGGGGCGTGCGGCGCACTCCGATACACACGGCAACAAACAGGAAATGACAACAGCGGAGCAGGAAGTGACCTCGCTGACGGAGGAAGAGAAAGCGAGGGCTGCCGAAACCGACATGGCCCACTGAAGGGTTGAGGATGCATCAAGAACACAAAGTTATTGACTTTTCCTTCCACTTGACAGACTAGTGTCCAACGCTAATATGAGAGACTCAAGACTTTTGTTCACAGGCGGTTTGCGTGTAATCAAAGTGCTTTCTTTTCATATTAGCTGGGACTACTGCCATGTCAGTGTCCCCGTTGGCTGGCGGTCAGATCAGTCGGGACTCTTTCCAATCAGTCACTGCGCTTTGTGTTTTCCATCACCAGTATGACAGTGGTTGTGACGGAAAGCCTTGAAAGCATGGGGGACACAGCACACTGTGTCATTGTATTCTACACACCAATATATATTTTTCCTTTTGTATTTATTTAACATTTTGAAGATGGAGAGGTGTGAATGTTACAAAATGGCCACTTTATTTCACACCAAGTCTACTCCCATTTTGGGATAGAATGGTTTCTCATGTACAGTTCTAATTCCTGTTGGGAGGATTCATTTCACTGGGGGGGGGGGGGGGGGGGGGGGACATTAGTTTCAAGATCCCTTGGTTATCTTTCTCTGTTGGAAGGTTTTCCCTGATAACCTGGGATTGTTGTAAAAAAAAAAAAATATTCTGCATATTTTTTCCAAACAAACTTTGGAAATTGTCATTTTTTCACTTAAAATAAATGCTTGTAAGCAGTATGTATATTTTTATATTTTATATCACTGTAAATTCTGTTCTGAGAAGAAATATACATTTTCTGTGTTTGTGACATGTTTGGTCAAAAACCAAACATTTAGAAAATCAAAGTACACTCTGATTTTAAGGAGTAGACATGGGTGTTTCTATAGTAACATAATCTAATGCAGTGTCGCTCCGGACAACAAAGTGACAGTTGAACTTCTGGGACCGCTGTCGCCATTCCTTATTGGCTGGTAATTATGTTCAACCTGCAGCGAAAACGGTCCATGAAACTTTGCTGCAAACATCTTTTCCTCTAAAAACAGTCTAGGTTACTGAACAAGGTAAAAACCTCCAGCTTCCAAAGCAACAAAGACAACAGACTTTTGATTATAGGCATCCATCACAAGGATTTGGAATACTGAAAACCCGATTGGCTGGTTATGGACGGTACAGGCCGATGGCAATGCTCTGATTGGTTTGAAAGGAGTTTGAACAACACTTCAGAGCATTGTTCAGCTCAGAGGTTTTAGAGAATCTTTGTTTGAATGTCTCCTCTTTGGCACTGTACTAGTGATGTGATATTCAGCTTAACTTTGTAATGATTATTTTGTGAATTTCTTTTTTTTTTTTTTAAGTTAATAAATATAATGAAATGATATCCAATGTTTAATTACTTGTGTTCTGTACTGCACCTGACTCTGGGAATGTATCCTGTTAGCACCTACTGTATGTACAATTCCTTTAGATAAACCCACAGTTTCAACATCTCTGACAGCAACAAGCTAGTACAATATATCTCAGTATTATGTTTTACAGTATCTGTTTTGCTCATCTTTATCAAGGTTGTGCTCTGAGGAAAACATGCTGAAGGCCAGGAGCAGCCATATCCTGAGAGATTTGGGAAGGCCAGGAGCAGCCATATCCTGAGAGATTTGGGAAGGCCAGGAGCAGCCATATCCTGAGAGATTTGGGAAGGCCAGGAGCAGCCATATCCTGAGAGATTTGGGAAGGCCAGGAGCAGCCATATCCTGAGAGATTTGGGAGTTTGTGTGAGCCACAGGAGGCTGCTGAGGGGAGAACGATTCATAATAATGTCCGGAACGGAGGAAATTGAATGATACCATTCTACCTATTCCGCTCCAGTCATTAACACGAACCCCAATTAAGGTGCCACCAGCCTCCTGTGGTGTGTGCGCTGCTACTGGTAGTAGGAGTGGCATATCAGAGGGCATAAAAGAAGTGTACTCAAAGTAATGAAATGTCCTGGGACCTTATTTATTACACAGACTTACGATCAATGTTGATCTTAAGTATGACTTAAGCAGAAAACCAGTATAAGTAGTTATTTATAAAACCTTACTTTGATGTGGAAATCTCTACGCAAAGTCTAGACTTGACATACGTGATTTCCCTGCTGGTTATGTGGGGTATTGCAGTTTGGGACACGTGTCCAAGCCTGTTGTGAACTTTGTATAGGCTTTATGAACAATGTGTTAGGAATTATCAATTAAAGGTGTAAGGAATTAATTGGCAGATGCAAGGTTTTTAAATTTTAACCTACTTTTTGAAGGGAGATAATTTTTTGCGTATGATGATCCATGGCTTATAAATCGCTATCGTCTCCCAAGAAATTTAGCCCCTAATCTGGAAAGGAAGACACGCTGTAATCATGTCATACCTGTATCTGTCCAAGTAGGCCTAGTGTCCACTCTGGGATTCCTCGCTACTGGGACATTCCAGAGGGAAATGAGTGACACGTCGGGTATTTCACAGCCATCATTCAGCCGCATCCTGCCACAAGTGATCGAGGCGATTCTACACGTATTGTCCACGATATACATTCGTTTCCCATTTACAGCTGATGAACAGGCACCCGTCAATAATTTCCCAGGGGTCATAGGTGCAGTTGACTGCACGCATATTGCCTTATGCGCACCGTCTGTAGATGAACATGTATCTGTTAACAGGAAGAATTTCCATTCATTGAATGTTCAGATCATAGATAGATAGATAGGTACTTTATTGATCCCCCGGGGCTCTCATGCAACTACTCAATGTATGCTCCGACTCGTTCATTCTGCGCCACAGCAGAGTAGGCCTGCGTCTAGAAGCTGTTCATATCAAAGGTTCTGGCCAAATAGCTGTACCCCACAATGACAAAGCAAAAACAGGTTTTTAGACATTCTTGCAAATGAAATATCACATTTAGTACTTTGTCGAAGCACCTTTGGCAGCGATTACAGCCTTGAGTCTTCTTGGGTATGACTCTACAAGCTTGGCACACCTGTATTTGGGGAGGTTCTCCCATTCTCTGCAGATCCTCTCAAGCTCTGTCAGGTTGGATGGGAAGCATCGCGGCACAGTTTTTTCAGGTCTCTCCAGAGATGTTCAATCGGGTTCAAGGACATTCAAGGACATTGAGAATTGAGGTCCTTAGCACTGTGTTCAGGGAAAGGGGGGATACTAGTCAGTTGTACAACCATATTTAACCCAACCCCTCTGAATCAGAGAGGTGCGGTGGGCTGCCTTAATCGACATCCACGTCTTCGGTGCCAGGGGAACAGTGGGTTAACTCAGGGGCAGGACGACAGAGTTTTACCTTGTCAGCTCGGGGATTAGATCCTGCTACCTTTCGGTTACTGGACCAATACTCTAACCACTAGGCTACCTGCCGCAAGGATCTCTTTGTACTTTGCGCTGTTCATCTTTCCCTCAGTCCGGACTAGTCTTCACCGTAGGGATGGTGCCAGGTTTCCTCCAGAAGTGACACTTGGCATTCAGGCCAAAGAGTTAAATCTTGGTTTCATTAGACCAGAGAATCTTGTTTCTCATGGTCTGAGAGTCCTTTAGTTGCCTTTTGGCAAACTCCAAGCGGGCTGTCATGTGTCTTTTACTGAGGAGTGGCTTCTGTCTGGCCATTCTACCATAAAGGCCTGATTGGTGGAGTGCTGCAGAGATGGTTGTCCTTCTGGAAGGTTCTCCCATCTCCACAGAGGAACTCTGGAGCTCTGTCAGAGTGACCATCGGGTTCTTGGTCACCTCCCTGACCAAAGCCCTTCTTCCCCTACTGCTCAGTTTCACTGGGCGGCCAGCTCTAGGAAGAGTCTTGGTGGTTCCAAACTTCTTCCATTTAAGAATGATGGAGGCCACTGTTTTCTTGGGGACCTTCAATGCTGCAGAAATGTTTTGGTACCCTTCCCCAGAACTGTGCCTCGATACAATCCTGTCTCTGAGCTCTATGGACAATTCCTTCGACCTCATGTCTTGGTTTTTGCTCTGACATGCACTGTCAACTGTGGGACCTTATATAGACAGATGTGTGCCTTTCCAAATCATGTCCAATCAATTGAATTTACCACAGGTGGACCCCAATCAAGTTGTAGAAACATCTAAAAAATGATCAGTGGAAACAGGATGCACCTGAGCTCAATTTCGAGTCTCATAGCAAAGGGTCTGAATACTTATGTAAATAAGGTATTTCTGTTTAAAATGTAGAAATGAGCAAAAATGTGTTTTCGCTTTGTCATTATGGGGTATGGCTGCAGCGTAACAAAATGTGGCGAAGGGGTCTGAATACTTTCCAAATGCACTGTAGTCCCGACACAAATATAGGGTTGCTACCCAAGCCTAAGGCTGGTCGTTCGTTCTATCGGTTTGGTTGCCAGAGACGCGACCCAGTCGTTAAGTCTTTCTGTTCTGTATCTATTGATCTAGTCGTTCTAAATGTCCCGCTGCACTTAGTTTAGTTTGAGCTTTTTTCAATTTACATTTCTTTGTTTATATCCATAAAAATGATGCCAGCTGTTTAGAGCTCCCTACCTGTCTATCTCATTATGACACGTAAGATTGAATTTGAATATTGAAACAATGTTGCAAATGTCGGAGAGACAGACAACAAGGTTTATAGAAATCTCTGATGTTGAAAACTAAATGTTAGTCTAAAAGAAATGTGAGATAATGTCTAGATGTTTTTTATAGTGTAGATCAAGTTTATAAATTGCCTGGCTGGGCTGATGAGACAGTGGATTGGTCAGTCAGATGGAACAGAGTAAATAGGCATTTTAACATCATAGCTTTAGCTGGTGGTAACTTGTGGAATAGACACGGGCTGGAATGCGTTTGTAACCAATCAGCATTCAGGATTAGACCCACCCGTTTCATAAAGATATGTAGAAGTGAATACTGTTTTGTTAATCAACAATGGTTTATAGGAATGTTTGTGACAAGATGTCACAGGCAGTACAAATAGCTTGATAGAGAATGTAGCCTACAGTATGATATGCAGTATCAATATGTTTTTAATTTGCAGTTGTCAATATACTGTAAGTTATCGAGCATATAGGACAGTGAACAATACTGTTCATACACCCTACTTGCCCATTTTATTTTGTCATGACACATTTTTCTATTGTATAAATATTGAAATTGAGCATGAAACAATAAATCATCAGAATGTATTACTTAATTAATTTATATTACTTTGTACAAGAGTTTCCATCTAACTGCTAGTACTGATTTTTTATTTTTTATACAACATATTTTTTATGTTTGTTGTATCTATGTACAGTATTTACTGTGTCTTAAATGTGGCCAAAATGTGCTATGACAAATGTATGAAATGCATAGTGTGATTTTAAATGGCATTGTACAGTACTGAATTCAGTCAAGTTAGATTGTCTTACAACAGCCATGTCCTGAATGCATGGGTGTAAGTCTGGTTGTTTGAGAGTGAGAGATATACTTTGGAAGAGAAATAGAAATGAAGGGAAGACTGATTTTCTTATATTTACTGTGGGCTATTATGATTACTGTGAAAAGACATGATACCTGTGAGGGTATTTCTCCACACTTGTATATTTGACCTGAAGATGGAGTGAGGAGTTGAGCTGGCTGAAGAGTCTGTCCAGAGACTGAATAAGATGACTTGCTGGGGGCGACTGTTTGTATACTAAACCAAGGCCTCTTCATATTGTACATTCAATGTGGTTTCTGCCCAGTGGCCACCATAGCTTAAAAAAGACCAAGGAATGTCTGCGTTGTGCTTTCTGGTCTTATTGACACGAACACACAAACACTCACACGCACAAACACACACACACCAGTGGATGCTGGTGAGGGGAGGACGGCTCATAGTAATGTCTGGAACGGAGTAAATGAAATGGTATCAAACACATGGTAGGGTTAGGGGAGGGGTTGGTAGGGTTAAGGGAGGGGTGTTAGGGGAGGGGTTGGTAGGGTTAAGGGAGGGGTGTTAGGGGAGGGGTTGGTAGGGTTAAGGGAGGGGTGTTAGGGGAGGGGTTGGTAGGGTTAAGGGAGGGGTGTTAGGGGAGGGGTTGGTAGGGTTAAGGGAGGGGTTGGTAGGGTTAAGGGAGGGGTGGTTATGGTTAAGGGAGGGGTGTTAGGGGAGGGGTTGGTAGGGTTAAGGGAGGGGTGGTTATGGTTAAGGGAGGGGTGTTAGGGGAGGGGTTGGTAGGGTTAGGGGAGGGGTGGTTATGGTTAGGGAAGGGGTGCTGGGTTAGGGGAGGGGTGGTTAGGGGAGGGGAGGACGGGTTAGGGGATGGTTGGTTAGGGGAGGGGTGGTAGGGTTAGGGCAGGGGTGGCAGGGTTAGGGGAGGGGTGGTAGGGTTAGGGCAGGGGTGGCAGGGTTAGGGGAGGGGTGGTAGGGTTAGGGCAGGGGTGGCAGGGTTAGGGGAGGGTGGTTAGGGGAGGGGTGGTAGGGTTAGGGGAGGGGTGTTTAGGGGAGGGGTGGTAGGGTTAGGGGATGGTTGGTTAGGGGAGGGGTGGTAGGGTTAGGGCAGGGGTGGCAGGGTTAGGGGAGGGTGGTTAGGGGAGGGGTGGTAGGGTTAGGGGGGTGGCAGAATTAGGGGAGGGGTGGTAGGGTTAAGGGAGGGGTGGTAGGATTAGTGGGTGGTGGCAGGGTTAGGGGAAAATAATAAAGAGGAAAATATATATAAAGTATATACTGTATATGGAGGAGTATATATCAAGTAAATACTGTATATGGGGAGTATATCTAAAGTATATATAAAGTATATATTGTATATGGGGAGTATATATAAAGTATATACTGTATATGGGGGAGTATATATATAAAGTATATACTGTATCTGGGGGAGTATATATATATATATATAAAGTATATACTGTATATGGGGGAGTATATATAAAGTATATACTGTATATGGGGAGTATATCTAAAGTATATACTGTATATGGGGGAGTATATATATAAAGTATATACTGTATATGGGAGAGTATATATAAAGTATATACTGTATATGGGGGAGTATATATAAAGTATATACTGTATATGGGGGAGTATATATAAAGTATATACTGTATATGGGAGAGTATATATAAAGTATATACTGTATATGGGAGAGTATATATAAAGTATATACTGTATATGGGGGAGTATATATAAAGTATATACTGAATATGGGGAGTATATATAAAGTATATACTGTATATGGGAGAGTATATATAAAGTATATACTGTATATGGGAGAGTATATATAAAGTATATACTGTATATGGAGGGATTGGAAATGATGCAGACAATTACATTGATGGAAGCCACAATATATCTACAATATTAAAGCTGATCTTCCTCCTAAAAAAAATAACTCTAACACACTTCAAACACCATGATGATGATGATGATGATGATGGTGATGATGGTAAAGATGATGATGATCACATAGCAGTGTGTTTCTCTCAATGGGTCATAATGACAGTGCTTTCCATTCCAAAGCCTGTTCAGACGGTGCACATGTTCAAACCATATACTTAAGTAGATCATATGCAGTCATTTAATCTCATTCAAATCTATTTTAAGCCTATCTATTTTCATATCCACGGATATGACAGAATCCAGTTTTAACTACCAGGAGTCATATGTGTTTTATATTACGTATTGTTGGAAAACAGGTAGCTACAGTAATGAAATCTATTGGAATATAAGGTGTGTGTGTGTGTCACAGACAGAGGGCCAGTGTTACTGTAGATGTATATAATGAATGGCTGCTTCACTACTCCTACAGGCACAGCACACAATCCCGAAAAACAAACTCTAACTCAAACCTGCTTGAACCACGCACACCATTTCCTTATACAGAGTCATTGAGGATTATTATGGGATATGTTGGTAGGAAACCTGTTTCCATTGGCAACCGGAGGGCACACTGGTCAAAAAGATGGGGCACAGAATCGTTCCATTTCATGTAGCTAATCCTCAATGACACTGGCTATTACTCTGTATAAGGAAATGGTGTGCGTGGTTCAAGCAGGTTTGAGTTAGTTTGTTTTTCGGGATTGTGTGCTGTGCCTGTAGGAGTAGTGAAGCAGCCATTCATTATATACATCTACAGTAACACTGGCCCTCTGTCTGTGACACACACACACACACACACACACACCTTATATTCCAATAGATTTCATTACTGTAGCTACCTGTTGTCCAACAATACGTAATATAAAACACATATGACTCCTCATTTAAACCAGAGTCAACAAAAGATAATTTGATTTTGTTTTGATGTATGGTATTTGTTTACTTGTCACATGACACCACAACCACACCACCAAATAAAACATTGAAACCCCATCTGGAACATATTACACTCTCCTTCTTTAGTCTCTCTCTCTCTCTCTCCTTTCTACATCTCTCCTCTCTCTCAATCCTCCTCACTTCCTCCACGCCTCTACTCTGCCTCTCCCTCTCTGGTCTGTTCCATCTCTCTGGTCTGTTCCCTCTCTCTGGTCTGTTCCCTCTCTCTGGTCTGTTCCGTCTCTCTGGTCTGTTCCGTCTCTCTGGTCTGTTCCGTCTCTCTGGTCTGTTCCCTGTCTTGGTCTGGGTGGGCATCAGAGCAGGATGCAGGGCTGGATGTGTGTCCTCCCGTTGCTGACACTGGGATGGACCCAGGCTCAAAGCCAGACCACCAACTTCACCAGGTGAGTCAGAAAAGGCGAGTGCTCACTTGAGGGCATCTGTGTGTTTACAGAATGTGCGTTTTAGTGTCAACTTGTCTTTTGTCGGTGTGTACCCAGTATGCATGTGTGTGTTTACAGAATGTATGTATATGTGAATTCAGCTTTTCTATCAATCAACCAGTTGGTTTGCATGTTTGTCTATAAGCATTTGCTTTTTGCATCTGTTCCTGTCTATCTGCACTCTCTATTCACTGTTTCCATCTGTTCCTGTCTATCTGCACTCTCTATTCACTGTTTCCATCTGTTCCTGTCTATCTGCACTCTCTATGCACTGTTTTAATCTGTTGCTGTCTATCTGCACTCTCTATTCACTGTTTCCATCTGTTCCTGTCTATCTGCACTCTCTATGCACTGTTTTAATCTGTTGCTGTCTATCTGCACTCTCTATTCACTGTTTTAATCTGTTCCTGTCTATCTGCACTCTCTATGCACTGTTTTAATCTGTTCCTGTCTATCTGCACTCTCGATGCACTGTTTTAATCTGTTCCTGTCTATCTGCACTCTCTATTCACTGTTTTAATCTGTTCCTGTCTATCTGCACTCTCTATTCACTGTTTTAATCTGTTGCTGTCTATCTGCACTCTCTATGCACTGTTTTTTCCTTTTTTCCTTAAACTCAATTCCCCTAGTGTAGTTAGAAATAGCATGCAGGCGGTTAGGCGTGGCCACAGGAGGAGATGATGTGGGTAGTATAGAGACTAGCTAGCCCTGCTGTGTGTCTGTGGCACCCTATTTCCTGGTGCACTACTCTTGATCAGATCCCTTTCAGACACAGCCTTAATGGTCCAGATGGATTAGTGAGGATTTGGATCTTTAATATCAGAACTTTGACTCTCCTCAGAATTTGTGATGGTCACTTTCCACTACCCACTTCACTATACCACCACATAAGATACAGTGCAATGGAACGTTAGTGCAGGTTTGACAAGCAGATACTTGTGGACTGTTTTATTTATCTTGGCCGGTTAGAAGGGAGGGACCAGACCACTTGAGATGTTTAGGACATTGGACCATGGCAGTGTGGCTTTTCAGCACTACTTTGAACACAAAGCAACCCTGTCAGGGCCCGTGTGTGGAAGTGGAACATGGTTGGAGAAGGGAGTGGGTCAGGGAGGGAAGAATTCTACCACAGGACACCGCTGAACTATGAACTGAGCTATGGGTGTTGTGATAAAAAGTGTTCACTTGTCTATTTATGGAAAAACTACATTGATTAACTTTGGTCTTATCACAGTTTACTTACTTACTAATGGCGCTGCTTACTCTAGACAACTCGTTTAAATCACATGAGCAAAAAATAATTTCATTTTATTTGGAATGCTAATTAAACGTGCATATTAACATAATGAATATGAGTTTGGAGGGCTACAATTATTAAATGTTAAAGCTTTAAACCTTTCACTAAAAGCTTCACTCATACATCAATTATACTTAAACCCAAAATGGTTCTCCAGTAGATTATGAAGAAAGGTTCATCCTTTGTTCAAAAATACACATTACAACTTCTCATTTCCCACTAATTGAAAATGAAGTTTTGTTCAAAGTATCACTCTTTCTTAAACAAGCCACACAAAGCTGGTTACAATTTCAGTTTTATGCTCCAGAAAAGACAGAACAAATATCACAACAACAACGTTTAAAAATGGTGTTATATTTATTAATGATATTATGAATAGAAACGGAGGCGTTATGTCAGATATGCAGCTATCGAAAATATATGCGAATGTATGCTCAATCCAAACTGACAACTGATTTCAGCATTACCACAGAAATGGAGGTGGCTAGTGGAAAACTGAGAAAGTAGGGACTGGTTTGCCTGCCATATATTAAAGATACAAATTGGCTGAAAGAAATTGGCATAAATAGAAAAATATGCCAGCTTCATTTGAGGACAAACATGTTGACAGCTGCGCCATACAGGTTGCAAAGTAAATGGGAAGAGATTTTCGATGTACGATTCCATGGCACATGGTTTATGAACTGGTACAAAAAACAACACTTCATTCAACACTTCAAGTTTTTCTATTTAAATTATTATACAAAATTCTTGCCACCAACAGAATGTTATATACAGTGGGGAGAACAAGTATTTGATACACTGCCGATTTTGCAGGTTTTCCCACTTACAAAGCATGTAGAAGTCTGTAATTTTTATCATAGGTACTCTTCAACTGTGAGTGACGGAATCTAAAACAAAAATGCAGAAAATCACATTGTATGATTTTTAAGTAATTAATTTGCATTTTATTGCATGACATAAGTATTTGATACATCAGAAAAGCAGAACTTAATATTTGGTAGAGAAACCTTTGTTTGCAATTACAGAGATCATACGTTTCCTGTAGTTCTTGACCAGGTTTGCACACACTGCAGCAGGGATTTTGGCCCACTCCTCCATCCAGATCCTTCAGGTTTCGGGGCTGTCGCTGGGCAATACGGACTTTCAGCTCCCTCCAAAGATTTTCTATTGGGTTCAGGTCTGGAGACTGGCTAGGCCACTCCAGGACCTTGAGATGCTTCTTACGGAGCCACTCCTTAGTTGCCCTGGCTGTGTGTTTCGGGTCGTTGTCATGCTGGAAGACCCAGCCACGACCCATCTTCAATGCTCTTACTGAGGGAAGTAGGTTGTTGGCCAAGATCTCGCGATACATGGCCCCATCCATCCTCCCCTCAATACGGTGCAGTCGTCCTGTCCCCTTTGCAGAAAAGCATCCCCAAAGAATGATGTTTCCACCTCCATGCTTCACGGTTGGGATGGTGTTCTTGGGGCAGTACTCATCCTTCTTCTTCCTCCAAACACGGCGAGTGGAGTTTAGACCAAAAAGCTCTATTTTTGTCTCATCAGACCACATGACCTTCTCCCATTCCTCCTCTGGATCATCCAGATGGTCATTGGCAAACTTCAGACGGGCCTGGACATGCGCTGGCTTGAGCAGGGGGACCTTGCGTGCGCTGCAGGATTTTAATCCATGACGGCGTAGTGTGTTACTAATGGTTTTCTTTGAGACTGTGGTCCCAGCTCTCTTCAGGTCATTGACCAGGTCCTGCCGTGTAGTTCTGGGCTGATCCCTCACCTTCCTCATGATCATTGATGCCCCACGAGGTGAGATCTTGGATGGTGCCCCAGACCAAGGGAGATTGACCGTCATCTTGAACTTCTTCCATTTTCTAATAATTGCGCCAACAGTTGTTGCCTTCTCACCAAGCTGCTTGCCTATTGTCCTGTAGCCCATCCCAGCCTTGTGCAGGTCTACAATTTTATCCCTGATGTCCTTACACAGCTGTTTGATTGAGTGTGTGGAGTCCGTTTGATTGAGTGTGTGGACAGGTGTCTTTTATACAGGTAACGAGTTCAAACAGGTGCAGTTAATACAGGTAATGAGTGGAGAACAGGAGGGCTTCTTAAAGAAGTCTGTGAGAGACCGAATTCTTACTGGTTGGTAGGTGATCAAATACTTATGTCATGCAATAAAATGCTAATTAATTATTTAAAAATCATACAATGTGATTTTCTGGATTTTTGTTTTAGATTCCGTCTCTCACAGTTGAAGTGTACCTATGATAAAAATTACAGACCTCTACATGCTTTGTAAGTAGGAAAACCTGCAAAATCGGCAGTGTATCAAATACTTGTTCTCCCCACTGTATATATATGGGGCATACAACAATCTCAGCTCTGTAGATTTAGCTGTGAAGAGACAGAATCACTAGATCATGTATTCTGGTGTTGCTCCTATGTAGCTTGTTTCTGGTCACAGGCTCAGGAATGGTAAAAAAATATATAACTGTTGATGCCTTTTACAACAGTTCAGAACCAGTAAAGTTGTTCGAATTAAATATGAATGTCGAACCAGAAGCTGAATTATTAAGCCTGAGATCTTGCTGTAAAATGTTTCTGTGTCTGTGTGTGCATGTCTGTTTCCTAAAACATGTTATATAACAGGCTGTGTAGTGCCCACTGTTTTCAGTTTTAAAACATGTTATATAACAGGCTGTGTAGTGCCCACTGTTTTCAGTTTTAAAACATGTTATATAACAGGCTGTGTAGTGCCCACTGTTTTCAGTTTTAAAACATGTTATATAACAGGCCGTGTAGTGCCCAATGTTTTCAGTTTTAAAACCTTATATAACAGGAGTAAAGTTTGCCTGTGCCCCCATACCAAAGTAAATTCTGCCTGTGCCCCCATGCCATAGTAAAGTCTGCCTGTGCCCCCATGCCATAGTAAAGTCTGCCTGTGCCCCCATGCCATAGTAAAGTTTGCCTGTGCCCCCATGCCATAGTAAAGTTTGCATTGTGTCTGGTGATCATTTTAAACACGAGAGTGTGTGCTGATCAGCTGGCGGGCGTCTTCTCGGACATCTTCGACCTGTCCCTGTCCCAGGCTGTAGTCCCCACCTGCTTTAAGGAGACCACCATCGTCTCAATGCCCAAGAAAAACAAGGTGTCATGCCCAAATGACTATCGCCCCGTCGCTCTCACCCCGGTCATCATGAAGTGCTTTGAGAGGATGGTCAAGGCCCACATCAATGCCATCATGCCAGGCACACTGGACCCTACCGCTGCCTACCGCTCCAACAGATCCACGGAAGATGCCATTTCCAACTCTATTCACATGACCGTAACACATCTGGACAAGAAGAACACCTACAGTGGGGAGAACAAGTATTTGATACACTGCCGATTTTGCAGGTTTTCCTACTTACAAAGCATGTAGAGGTCTGTCATTTTTATCATAGGTACACTTCAACTGTGAGAGACGGAAAATCACATTGTATGATTTTTTAATAATTAATTTGCATTTTATTGCATGACATAAGTATTTGATACATCAGAAAAGCAGAACTTAATATTTGGTACAGAAACCTTTGTTTGCAATTACAGAGATCATACGTTTCCTGTAGTTCTTGACCAGGGGTGTGTCCTCAGCCCTCAGCTGTACTCCCTGTTTACCCACGACGGTGGCTTTGCACGACACCAACCCCATCATCTAGTTTGCTGATGACGCCACAGTTGTAGGCCTGATAACCAACAAAGACGAGTCAGCCTACAGGGAGGAGATAAGTGAACTGGCATTGTGGTGTCATGACAACAACCTCTCCCTCAACAACAGCAAAAAAAAAGAAGTTGATTGCTGACTTCAGGAACATGTCCCAAACATGCCCCGATCCACATCAATGGGACTGCAGTAGAGAGAGTCACAAGTTCCTCTGAGTCCACATCACCTATGACTTGACATGAACCAACAACACAACAACTCTTGTCAAGAGGGCGCAACAGCATCTCTACTTCCTAAGCCTATCCTGCAGTCGAATGACCAAAGCGCCCACTAGTAAAATCCGATGTTTCTATGTCATCATCAAGGATCATCAAGGACCCCACACACCCTAGCCATGGGCTGTTCCCTCCTTTACCGTCGGGCAGACGGTATCATAGCATGAGGTCTCTTACCAACAGGCTACAAGCCATCTGACTGCTGAACACTTGAACTGGACAGACTCTCCACTCCTTAGCACACATGTACTCACTCACGCACTCACCCACACAGACACACACACACATACACACACACACACACACACACACACACAGTATACATTCATGCTGCTGCTACCAGACTCGTGTTATACTACTCAGTTTATACACTGCCCCATCCCCCCATCCACTATACTTGTAGAAATATTGGACTATAAATTGTTCCTTCCTGTGTTAAAAACTGATGCTAAAATGTTTATTCTATTCTACTGAGTCATTTACTTTATGTTAGTATTCTAATCTTGTATCACTTCTTATTGTTGTTGCCATGACGACAAGGAACCTGCAAGTAAGCATTTTGTTGGACGGTGTGTACCATGCATATCCCGTACATACAAATAATACAACTTAAAACTTGAGTGTGTGTGTGTGTGTGTTTATTCTTGACTATGCTACAACGTACATACCCAGGATTGGGCCTACCTTTAATAAAACGTATGAGAGTTCACTGGCCCTTCCCAGCATCAGAGAACAGAGCGGGTCTGTGTTTGGGTGTGTGTGTAGAGAGGGGTTCTGCCCCCAGAATGTTAATGGTTAAAGGAGTACATTACCTTAGTATCGTAGTAGTAGCAAGATTCCTGAGACTTCTGAAACAGTTTACAATATAAAACATGCCAGTTCATTTTTACTCACAAAAAAAGAGACAGTATAATGAATCTCAGGTATTCTGCCACTGTGTACTCTCTGTTTAGGGCCAAATAGCATTCTAGTTTGCTCTGTTTTTTTGTTAATTCTTTCCAATGTGTCAAGTAATTCTCTTTTAGTTTTCTCATGATTTGGTTGGGTCTAATTGTGTTGCTGTTGCTTAGGGGACTCTTCTCCAGGTTCATCTCTCTGTAGGTGATGGCTTTGTTATGGAAGAGAATCGCTTCCTTTTAGGTGGTGGTAGAATTTTAACGTATCTTTTTTGGGGGATTTTGATAATTAGCAGGTATCGGCCTAATTCTGCTCTGCATGCATTATTTGGTGTTTTACGTTGTACATGGAGGATATTTTTGCATACAGAGTCTCAATTTGGTGTTTGTCCCATTTTGTGAATTCTTGGTTGGTGAGCGGAACCCCAGACCTCACAACCATAAAGGGCAATGGGTTCTAGAACTGATTCAAGTATTTTTAGCCAGATCCTAATTGGTGTGTCGAATTTTATGTTCCTTTTGATGAGCTTCTCAATTCAATTTAAGGGCTTTATTGTCATGGGAAACATATGTTAACATTGCCAAAGCAAGTGAAATAGATAATAAACAAAAGTGAAACAAACAATGAAAAATTAACAGTAAACATTAAAGTCACAAAGGTTCTTAAAAAATAAAGACATTCCAAATGTCATATTATGTATATAAAGTGTTGTAACGATGTGCAAATAGTTAAAGTACAAAAAGGAAAATAAATAAACCCCCAAAATATATGGGTTGTATTTACAATGGTGTTTGTTCTTCACTGGTTGCCCTTTTCTTGTGGCAACAGGTCACATATCTTGCTGCTGTGATGGAACACTGTGGTATTTCACCCAGTAGATATGATGGGAGTTTATCAAGATTGGATTTGTTTTCGAATTCCTTGTGGATCTGTGTAATCTGAGTGAAGTATGTGTCTCTAATATGGTCATACATTTGACAGGAGGTTAGGAAGTGCAGCTCAGTTTCCACCTCATTTTGTGGGCAGTGTGCACATAGCCTCTCTCTCTCTCTCTCTCTCTGTCTCCTCTCTCTGTCTCCTCTCTCTGTCTCCTCTCTCTCCTCTCCTCCTCCTCTCCTCCTCCCTCTCTCTCAGGCCTATCTTCCACTGCGGAGGTCACTTGTTGACTGACTCAGGCTTCGTGGGCAGTGAGGGTTTCCCCAGCCACTACAAACCCAACTGCAAATGCACCTGGTACATCACTGTGAGTACCCAACAGAATATATACCACAAACCCATATAATACTACACGTACTACTCAACCCTCCAGCTACACTGTAGTTCTAATATTAATACTTCTATATGACCTGGTCACAAATAATGGTGAGTTCAACATATTAACGATAACATATGTTGTCAGATAATGGCCATTCACACTATGGGGACTCCAACACCAGCCTCCAATAGGTTAACAAAACACTTGACCCTCTAAGTCTTAACCTCTGAACTTTAACCCCTCTCATCTACATCCCATAATACCCAGGTCCCAGAGGGCCACGTGGTCATGCTCTCCTTCCGCATGTTTGACCTGGAGGCCGACCCCACCTGTCGCTATGACTACCTGGACGTGTACAACGGCCACTCGCACATGGTGCAGAAGCTGGGGAGGTTCTGTGGGACGTTCCGACCCGGGGCTCTCATCTCTACCTCCAACACCATGATGCTGGAGATGGTGTCTGATAGTAGCACCGGAGGACGGGGGTTCGTGGCTCACTACCAAGGAGGGAAGCCACACATGGACGGTGAGGTTTGATTATTGATAGTGTGGTTTCATGGATGGTGAGGTTTGATTATTGATACTGTGGTTTCGTGGGCGGTGAGGTTTGATTATTGATACTGTGGTTTCATAGACGGTGAGGTTTGATTATTGATACTGTATTTTCAGTCTCTCTCATGAACCTAAACATCTCTATAAGACATTTCCATTGTTAACATCCCTCTCTCTCTCTCTCTCTCTCTCTCTCCAGAGAACCAGTTCTGTGGGGGTAGACTAACGAAGGCTCAAGGTTCTGTCAAGACGCCCAACTGGCCCAACTCAGATTACCCAGCAGGCATCAGCTGCTCCTGGCACATCTCCGTGGAACCCGGCAACGTCAGGCCTCAACCAATCACAACACAGCATTAGCAGCACAACTCCACCAACCACAACACAGCATCAGCACACCTCAACCAAACACAACACAGCATCAGCACACCTCCACCAATCACAACACAGCATCAGCACACCTCCACCAACCACAACACAGCATCAGCACACCTCCACCAATCACAACACAGCATCAGCACACCTCTACCAATCACAACACAGCATCAGCACACCTCCACCAATCACACACAGCATCAACACACACCTCTTATATCTCTTCATAGGATCACTTTATTTGAGTTTCTAAAAGGTTGTAGTTAAGGGCCATCATTAGAGACTGCTCTGGAAGCTTGATGCAGGTCCTCAAGTTATGGGAGTAGATCCACGGTCCTGTGATTTGTGCAAATGAAAGGCTTCATTGAAGGAGTGTACATGTATGCCAAGAGATTGAGAGAGAGAGAGAGAGAGAGAGAGAGAGAGAGAGAGAGAGAGAGAGAGAGAGAGAGAGAGAGAGAGAAGAACAAACACCACTGTAAATACAAGCCATATTTATTTATTTTCCCTTTTATGCTTTAACTATTTGCACATCGTTACAACACTGTATATATACATAATATAACATTTGAAAAGTCTTTATTCTTTTGGAACTTCTGTGAGTATAATGTTTACTGTTCATTTTTATTGTGTATTTCACTTTTGTTTAATATCTACTTCACTTGCTTTGGCAATGACAACATATGTTTCCCATGACAATAAAGCCCCTTGAACTGAATTGAGAGAAAGAGAGAGAAAGAAAGAGAGAGAGAAAGAAAGAGAGACAGAGAGAGAGAGAGAGAGAGAGAAAGAGAGAGAGAGAGAGAGAGAGAGAGAGAGAGAGAGAGAGAGAGACAAGGTAAATGCCCCTCTGTATTCTAAATGTCAGCACTGACCAGCTATCTTCAGTCTACATTACAGTACAATAATTATGAATAACAAGACGTGACTACAGTGACGAATAACTAAAACCTATCATGACCATACAATAACTAAAACCTATCATGACCATACAATAACTAAAACCTATCATGACCATACAATAACTAAAACCTATCATGACCATACAATAACTAAAACCTATCATGACCATACAATAACTAAAGCCTATCATGACCTTACAATAACTAAAACCTATCATGACCATACAATAACTAAAACCTATCATGACCATACAATAACTAAAACCTATCATGACCATACAATAACTAAAGCCTATCATGACCTTACAATAACTAAAACCTATCATGACCATACAATAACTAAAACCTATCATGACCATACAATAACTAAAACCTATCATGACCATACAATAACTAAAACCTATCATGACCTTAGAATTCTAAGGTTATATCTGTCAAAAGATTATTATGAGATAAAAGGTTTCAAAGTTCCAACCCTCATTGGTTTGAATGGTGTGAGCAATGTCCATCTTGTGTAACTTAACATGATTTGGGTTGTGTAAGAATTGTTAATGTAACAACATACTGTACTGTAACTTAATGTAACAACATATGACTGTACTGTATGTTCTGTGCTATGTTTCTGTCGCCTGATGAATGTCTGTTGTGACATTGTGACTGGTTATGTGTTCCTAGGTGATCGAGGTCAAGTTTGAGAAGTTGGATATAGAGGCTGACACCTACTGTCGCTATGACTACGTGGCGTTCTTTAATGGGGGTGAGAGGGACGACTCGCGACGCATCGGGAAGTACTGTGGTGACAGGGTACCAGGGTCAGAAAATGCTCTTACGATGTTACTGAAATGTTTATTTACTGTTGTTACATTTGGAGAACTGATTTTTCTAAATCTACTCTCTCTCTCTCTCTCTCTCTCTCTCTCTCTCTCATTCCCTCCCCCCCTTCTTACAGGACCATAGTGACCAATGGGAACGAGCTCCTGGTGCAGTTTGTGTCTGACCTCAGTGTGACCTCCAACGGCTTCATGGCCCACTACTCCAGCGTGCCCCGGGAGTCCCGGACGCCCTCCTCGGGGGAAGCCGCCACACCCCAGAAACCTACCTCCAAGCTGGCCAAACCAGCCCGGACCACTCCTAAACCCAAGCCGGCCATCGGGGCCAAGCCCACTCCAAAACCAGCCACCAGACCTGCGGTGAGGATACCAGTGAAGCCTCTGCCACGTAAGCCTACAGCCAAGCCTGGAGTCAGACCCATACCTAAACCTAAACCTTCTAAGCCTACACCTAAACCTGGTACCAAGGCTAAACCAACCCCTAAACTTAGCATCAAGGTGAAATCCAAGCTCACACCAAAACCAGGGGCCAAACCAGTGAAACCAACTAAGAAACCCTTCTCTAAGCCTGGAGCCAAGCCCACACCTAAACCAGGGGCCAAACCAGTGAAACCAACTAAGAAACCCTTCTCTAAGCCTGGAGCCAAGCCCACACCTAAACCAGGGACTAAGCCTAAAGCCACAGTAAAGCCTGGACAGAGCCGGACTAAGACTGTGACTAAGAAACCTGCCGTGAGCAAGAAACGTGAGTTACAGTCTGATGAGGAAACAACCTTGTGCTTACTGCACTATGATTGTCACTGCTGCTTTTCAGACATTTTGTTTTGAAATAACAGTGTGTGTGTGTGTGTGTCTGTGTGTGTCTGTGTGTGTGTCTGTGTGTGTCTGTGTGTTTGTGTGTGTCTGTGTGTGTGTGTGTCTGTGTGTGTGTGTGTGTGTGTGTGTCTGTGTGTGTGTGTGTCTGTGTGTGTGTGTGTGTGTATTTTGTAGTCCTACCAATGAATCAACTGTGTACCCAGGCTTGTAAGAGGACAGGAACACTCCAATCCAACTTCTGCCATAATGATTTCGGTGAGTCAGATCCTCTATCCTCTTCCTGCTCCCTATCTCTTTGGTTCTGCATGTCTTCCCCAATGATTTCACTCCCACTTGCTCATCACTCCTCTCTCTCTCTCTCTCTCTCTCTCTCTCTCTCACTGCCATTCTCAGACAAACACCAAAGAATAGCCATGGGAACATTTTTGTCACAAGCCTTTACATGACAATAATATCTTAATCCCTGGGATGAGTGAGTCAGAAGTTACCACAGAAATATACTTCTCCTATGGGCAAAGAAACTCAAAAGAGGTGATGATAAATTATCAACCCTACAAGCAATACAATTACAATACGGTTTTAAATACCTCAATGGACCGTAAAGGAATTCACGCTACAAATGATCACCCTCATGCTCTTAAGGAAATCACGAATGTCATGGATATATTGGAACTAGTGGATATATGGAGGCTTAAATATGAGATATACATGGCGGAGGCTCAATGAAGCTAGTCGTCTTGACTACTTTCTTATGTAATTCTCGTTGGCACCAAAAGTTTCAAAAAATGTTGACAGGGGCCAGAATGCGGTCGGACCATCAGATAATTGTCATATACATTACTCTTACTGAATTTCCAGGTGGGCGAGGATATTGGACATTTTATCAAAGCCTATTGGATGATAACTTGTTTTTAACTTGGACAGAGGAATTTATAACATACAGCAGATCCC
This sequence comes from Thymallus thymallus, assembly GCA_023634145.1. Classification (NCBI taxonomy): domain Eukaryota; kingdom Metazoa; phylum Chordata; class Actinopteri; order Salmoniformes; family Salmonidae; genus Thymallus; species Thymallus thymallus. Next base: position 21,770,953 of record CM042422.1, read on the forward strand.
CTTATTGTATGGGACACTTTTAAATGTGCCTTCAGACTCCAGCTCTAAAACAAAAGGAAATTTAGGTCAAAAGAGGAAATAGAAGGTCTAACAGAACAGATAGTAATAAAAACTGAACCACAGAGGCTCAGAATAAGTTAGAGGAAAGACTAAAAGAAACGGAGGAACTAATTCAAGAAAGATCAAGTTTTATATATTATACAAATAAATCACAACTGGATGGAAGATCAAATTATATTTTGAAAGAGGAAGCAAAGTACTTTAAGCAAATGTTTCTGTTTCAGTCTCCTTCATCTCCTCTAACCCAAGCTAATTGTATGGATTTTATTTCTATTAATAATGTCAAATTACCACCTTGATGATTAAAGCCTTTAAGTCTGGGGCTGGATGGCATACCAGTTGAGGTATAACAAACCTTTGTTTATATACTCAGAGGAAAGCTGTCTAAGACACTGCATCTCAGTGCTAGAGGCGTCACTACAGACACCCTGGTTCTAATCCAGGCTGTATCACAACCAGGCCGTGATTGGGAGTCCCATACGGCGGCTCAAAATTGGCCCAACGTTGTCCGGGTTTGGTCGATGTAGGGCGTCATTATAAATAAGAATTTGTTCTTAACTGACTTGCCTAGTTAAATAAAGGTTAAATAAAAAAATGTATTAGCGTGTTTTAACCACTCCCATGTAAATGGTAGATTATCAGACACTCAACAAGAAGGTCTGATTTCATTATTATTGAAACAGGATACAAGTGGTAAATACAAAGATACAGTCCATCTAAAAAATTGAAGGCCCCTTACACTTCAGTGTTGTGATGCAAAACTTCTAGTAAAATGTACAGTGCATAGAATTAAAAAGGTATCATTATTCATTCTAATCAGACAGGTTTTTTACATTGACGATACATTGGAGGTAATATAAGAAAAGAACACTATGAAAAATCTGGGAAACCAGGCCTGGTTTTCATAGCTGACTTTGAAAAGGCTTTTGATAAAGTCTGACTGGAGTTTATATATAAACGCCTGGAACATTAACATTTTGGAGAGTCTCCTATGACATGGGTTAAAGTTATGTATAGTAACCATAGTAACCCCAGGTGTAAAATAGTAAATAATGGCTACTTCTCAGAAAGTTTTAAACTGTAAAGAGGAGTAAAACAAGGTTGTCCGCTATCGCCATATCTATTTATTATGGCCATCGAAATGTTAGCAATTAAAATTAGATCCAACAATAATATCAAGGGATTAGGAATCCAGGGCTTAAAAACAAAGGTGTCATTGTACTCTGATGATTCATGCTTTCTTTTAAATCCACAACTTGAATTTGTGGATTAGAGGATCTAGATACTGTTTCTAACCTCTTGGGATTACAACTAATGATAAGTGTACCATATTACATATTGGATCACTAAAAAAATACAACTTTTACATTACCCTGTAGTTTACCAATAAAATGGTCTGATGGTGATGCGGACATACTCGGTATACATATCCTGAAAATAAATAAATGATCTCAATCCAATACCATAAAAAAGCCATACTATGGTTTGCAACTGCACATGGGGACAAAGATCATAATTTTTGAAGAAATGTCCTCTGGTCTGATGAAACAAAAATAGAACTGTTTGTCCATAATGACCGTCATTATGTTTGGAGGAAAAAGGGGCAGGCTTGCAAGCTGAAGAACACCATCCCAACCGTGAAGCATGGGGGTGGCAGCATCATGTTGTGGGGGTGCTTTGCTGCAGGAGGGACTGGTGCACTTCACAAAATAGATGGCATCATGAGGAAGGAAAATTATGTGGATATATTGAAGCAACATCTCAAGACATCAGTCAGGAAGTTAAAGCTTGGTCGCAAATGAGTCTTCCAAATGGACAATGACCCCAAGCATACTTCCAAAGTTGTGGAAAAATGGCTTAAGGACAACTAAGTCAAGGTATTGGAGTGGCCATCACAAAGCCCTGACCTCAATCCTATAGAAAATTTGTGGGCAGAACTGAAAAAGCGTGTGCGAGCAAGGAGGCCTACAAACCTGACTCAGTTACACCAGTTCTGTCAGGAGGAATGGGCCAACATTCTCTCAACTTATTGTGGGAAGCTTGTGGAAGGCTACCTGAAACATTTGACCCAAATACTAATTGGGTGTAGGTTAACTTCTGACCCACTGGGAATGTGATGAAAGAAATAAAAGCTGAAATGAATCATTCTCTCTACTATTATTCTGACATTTCACATTCTTAAAATAAAGTGGTGATCCTAACTGACCTAAGACAGTGGAGTTTTAATAGGATTAAATGTCAGGAATTGTGAAAAACTGAGTTTAAATGCATTTGGCTAAGGTGTATGTAAACTTCCGACTTCAACTGTGTATATATATATATATTGGAAGTGATGCAGACAACTACATTGATGGAAGCTACAATATATCTGCAATATTAAAGCTGATCTGCCTCCTAAAAAAAACGGAATAATAAAGAAATAGAATCGTGGTATCCTGTTTTAACCCTTCAACTCCCTGACTCAGTCTCTTACTCCACCACAACTCCCTGACTCAGCCTCTTACTCCACCACAACTCCCTGACTCAGCCTCTTACTCCATCCCACCTCTCCTCTCCTCTCCTCTCCTCTCCTCTCCTCTCCTCTCCTCTCCTCTCCTCTCCTCTCCTCTCTCCTCTCCTCTCCCCCCACCCCCTCTCCTCCCCTCTCCTCTCCTCTCCCCCCACCCCCTCTCCTCTCCCCTCCCCTCTCCTCTCCTCTCCCCCCACCCCCTCTCCTCTCCTCCCCTCTCCCCCCACCCCACCCCACCTCTCCCCTCTCCCCCCACCCCACCCCACCTCTCTCCTCTCCTCTCCTCTCTCCTCTCCCCCACCCCCTCTCCTCTCTCCTCACCCCCTCTCCTCTCTCCTCCCCTCTCCTCTCCTCTCCTCTCCTCTCTCCTCTCCCTACTCCCAGTGATCACAGGGAAGGTTACATCCTTGGTCCCAGGCCCCAGGGGCAGTGTGACTGTGGATGTGTCTCTCATCAAGTCCTATAAGAGTGGCCGCCTAGCCATCACCAAATCAGGACCAGCTATGTCTGTAAAACTCACTTCCACCTGCAGGAATTGCCCCGGCCTACGCAAAGGTATGTACCGTCTCACATACACTGAGTATACCAAACATTAGGAACACCTTCCTAATATTGAGTTGCACCCCTCCCCACCCCTCCCCTTTGCCCTCAGAACAGCCTCAGTTCATCAGGGCATGGACTCTACAAGGTGTTGATAGTGTTCCACAGGGATGCTGGCCCATGTTGACTCCAATGCTTCACACTGTTGTGTCAAGTTGGTTGGATTTTTTTTGAGTGGTGGACCATTCTTGATACACATGGGAAACTGTTGAGCGTGAAAAACCCAGTTAAAATGCACTTAAATCTTTTGCCTTGCTCATTCACCCTCTGAATGGCACACATACACAATCCATGCCTCAATTGTCTCAAGGCTTAAAGATCATTATTTAACCTGTCTCCTCCCCTTCATCTACATTGATTGAAGTGGATTTACCAGGTCACATCAATAAGGGATCATAGCTTTACCTGGATTCACCTGGTCAGACTATGCCATGGAAAGAGCAGGTGTTCTTAATGTTTGTACACTCAGTGTATATCTGGCACACACACACACACACACACACACACACACACACACACACACACAGACACGCACACAAACACACACACACATGGAAAAAGGAGCATACTCAAGCACACACACTAATACACACAACTGAGAAGAACATTAGCTTCTTCCTATAACTGTCTGGCTTATTTGGTGGATGGACTAATTCAGGATTTCCCAAACTTGGTCCTGGGGCCCACCTGGGGCCCACCTGGGGCCCACCTGGGGGCACGTTTTGGTTTTAGCCCTAGCACTACACAGCTGATTCAAATAATCAAAGCTTGATGATGAGTTGGTTATTTGAATCAGATGTGCATTGCAAGGGCAAAAACCAAACCGTGCCCCCAGGTGGGCCCCAGGTGGGCCCCAGGACCAAGCTTGGGAAACCATGGACTAATTGACTGATTACTAAATAGTTTAATTCATTCATCTGTCCATCAATTAATGTATTCATTAATTAATTCAGGAGCGAACTACGTGTTGATGGGCAAAGTGGATGTGCACGGGCGTGGCCTTCTCAACCCCTCCAGCTTCGCTCTCCTGTACAAGACGGTCCACGTCAAAGCACTGGCCAATCTCGCCCGCCAACCATGCTGATCTCACAGCCCAGTCCACCAATCACAGAGTGGGAAACCTGCCATTCCTCCTACCAACCAACATCTGCACAACAAGTGTCCAAATATGAAAACTAATTCTAAACAAGTGAATCAAAATTATTCAGAATGAGGAGTCATTAGAATATAGATTTCTTAAAAACGACCAAAGATGGCTTCTGAGAGGTTAGGGGCGCAGGCCTAACCATTACATACAGTATTGAACATGTTTTTATATTGCTGTATTATTATTTCTTATTTTTTATACACTCAGATATACTTCTTTGTATTTGTATGTACATGTGGATATTTCTGTGAATAAAGGATGTATATCGCAAATATTAGTTTATTAGTTTATTATTTGTTGTGTTAGGTCAAATGTAATTTGCTAAAACATAAACTTGTATGACTCCTCAGCAGTAGTACTTTCGCCATTCATTTGGTCTCAATGAATATGGACGTTCTAACTACAAATCAATGGATGCACCTGGTGGTAGTTCGTGTTTTAAGCAATCACATCTAATGTGGTTCAGACATGATAATGAATTTTCACCAACTCAAAATAAAAAGGACACCTCTGGCAATGATTTGAACTCGTCTTTTGTGATGGTTATATTAGAAAATCGAATTTTCTAATGACTTTTATCATGTATTTTATTAATATCAACTGTATATTATCCACAAGTGAAACAGCACTGTCCTATTTAGAATCAGTCAATTCTTTCCTACGCAACTTTAATGGTCTGTATGAATCTTAAAACAAAAACTAATGTTTATCAGAATGATCACATAATGGTCTTGACAAGTAACCTGTGGCCACCTTCAGGTCTAGATGTGTAGTCATGGTGACACACGGGGACACCTGGCTCAGATACGGTTTGGGTCGCCACCTGCTGGTTTATTTAGGTATTACTCCTCTCGTCGGCTTTCAGACCTGTCTCTGTCTCTCATCTCTCCTTCTCATTCTCACTCTCTCACAGTGACTCACAGGCTAAGCAAGGGAAGATGACACTGCTGTGGGGAGAGGGAGGTAGAGTGCATACAAAGAGACTTGGACTGCTGCCAAACTAAAAAAGAGATGGGATAGATGGGTAATAGGATACACTTCGCTTTTTCCAATCTCATTTATTTTGAATCACTCTCCTCTGTTGTACCTATCTCTCCTCCTCTACCCCTCTTCTTTGTCTACCCATCTCATATTTCAGTGATATGTTGAACGCTGGGCGTTACAGGGCCGATAGAAAGACTGAGAGAAATGGATGGAGAGAGAGAGAAAGAGAGGAATGGAAAGAGTCGGTGTGGGGGTGGAGAATTCGATGAGTGAGTGTGTCTGTGTGACATAACCATATGATGACACAGCAGAAAACACTAAACACTGACACACGCGCACAAACACACACACACGGAAGACAGCACAGCTTGGTTCACTGTGCCTACATACAGGGCCTTCGGAAAGGATTCAGACCCCTTGACTTTTTCCACATTTTGTTACATTACAGCCTTATTCTAAAATCGATTACATTGTTTTTCCCCTCTAATCAATTTACACACAATACCCCATAATGACTAAGCAAAAACAGGTTTTTAGAAATATTTAAAAAACTGAAATATGACATTTACATTAGTATTCAGACCCTTTACTCAGTACTTGATACACCTTTGGCAGCCTCGAGACTTGTTGGGTATCCCATTCTTCTCTGCAGATCCTCTCAAGCTCTGTCAGGTTGGATGGGGAGCATTCCTGCACAGCTATTTTCAGGTCTCTCCAGACATTCAGACTTGTCCCGAAGCCACTCCTGCGTTGTCTTGGCTGTGTGCTTAGGGTCGTTGTCATGTTGGAAGTTGAACCTTTACCCCAGTCTGAGGTCCTGAGTGCTCTGAAGCAAGGATCTCTCTGTACTTTACTCCGTTCATCTTTCCCTTGATCCTGACTAGTCTCCCAGTCCCTGCCGCTGAAAAACATCTCCACAGCATGATGCTTCCACCACCATGCTTCACCGTAGGGATGGTGCCAGGTTTCTTCCAGACGTGACGCTTGGCATTTCAGGCCAAAGAGTTCAATCTTGGTTTCATCAGACCAGAGAATCTTGTTTCTCATGGCCTGAGACTCTTTAGGTGCCGTTTGGCAAACTCCAAGCAGGCTGTCGCGCCTTTTACTGAGGAGTGGCATCCATCTGGCCACTCTACCATAAAGGCCTAATTGGTGGAGAGCTGCAGAGATGGTTGTCCTTCTGGAAGGTTCTCCCATCTCCACAGAGGAACTCTGGAGCTCTGTCAGAGTGACCATCAGGTTCCTGGTCACCTCCCTGACCAAAGCCCTTTTCCCCAGATTGCTCAATTCGGCAGGGCGGCCAGCTCTAGGAAGAGTCTTGGTGGTTCCAAACTTCTTCCAGTTAAGAATGATGGAGGCCACTGTGTTCTTGGGAACCTTCAATGCTGCAGACATTTTTTGGTACCCTTCCCCAGATCTGTGCCTCGACACAATCCTGTCTCTGAGCTCTACGGACAATTCCTTTGACCTCATGGCTTGGTTTTTGTTCTGACATTCACTGTCAACTGTGGGACCTTATATAGACAGATGTGTGCCTTTCCAAATAATGTCTAATCAATTGAATTTACCACAGGTGGACTCCAATCAAGTTTTAGAAACATTTCAAGAATGAATTGAAACAGGATGCACCTGAGCTTAATTTTAAGTCTCATAGCAAAGGGTCTGAATACTGTTTTTGCTTTGTCCTTATCAGGTATTGTGTGTAGATAGATGAGGGGGAAAAAAACGATTGAATCAATTTTAGAATAAGGCTGTAACGTAACACAATGTGGAAAAAGTCAAGGGGTCTCGAGTCTACTTTCCGAATGCACTGTGTTCTCCAAACCCATTTGCAAACATTTGAATCTTGGTTTATTCAAAGTTATTCAAATAAGAACTATGCTACCTCAACACACCTGTGCTGTAATTACAAGACAGGAAATTGATGTACAAAACAACACTAAGTACTCATAGATAATGTGTCTACATTTTATTATTTTCTATTCAGTTCATTCAATTAATTCATTCATTTCCCTATAAACAATAATATTATTGCACAAAAGACAAAATACAGAAAAGTGTACTTTTCAAATAAAAAAATATTAAAATTAGGATGAAATCAATGTGATCTGCTAATCATTAATACATATACTATTTAAATTGATATATCAGAATCAGCCTTTACCCATGAAAGGCATACTGTAGGTCAGGGGTCGGCAACTAGATTCAGCCACGAGACGATTTTTGTCGGAGTGGATGGTCGGGGGGTCAGAACATAATTATAATAATTTGTACACTGCAAATTGACCACAACTATGCCCAAAAAGAGATTGTATTTGAAAATAACAATAATTTGATTACACCAAGGCACCATTACATATGTATCTTTATTTATTAGTGGGAATACTTGGGAACAGATTTCCTAAGTTATGTAAATGTTTAGCTGAATTCCTGGTGATTTTACAGTCTTTTTTAACCGGTTTTGGCCTGCGGGCTGCCTTTTGCCGACTGTAAGTAAAGTAGCCTTGTTTGTACAGTCATACACAGGATAAAGAGCCTAACATTGTAGCAACGTTTCCATTCACAGTGCAGCAGAACTATTGAAATGTTACATTTGAAGGTAGATTTCCTGTAAGCAAGTGTTGCCTAAACGTTACGGCAACCTTTACATTACAGCAATGTTACGGCAACCTTTACATTACAGCAACGTTACGGCAACCTTTACATTACAGCAACCTTTACATTACAGCAATGTTACGGCAACCTTTACATTACAGCAACCTTTACATTACAGCAACGTTACGGCAACCTTTACATTACAGCAACGTTACGTGGAGATGTAGCTTTATTTTGGACCATAACAGCCAAATAACCTTCCTTAAAAAAAAAGAGTGGTTCTCAAAAAGCTACCTCTCACAAGCTTGTGCAATTCAGTGCATTGAGACACACGTAAACGCACAGATATTTGTTTGAGCTTTTTGCAGAAACACCAGCTGCTCTTCCTGGGGTCCACAAAAAAACACAAAACATGACGACTAACAAAACACTGATACACTGAAAGACTGTGTGTTAGTGTTAGTGTTAGTGTGTTAGTGTGTTGGTGTGTTAGTGTTAGTGTGTTAGTGTGTTAGTGTGTTGGTGTGTTAGTGTTAGTGTTAGTGTGTTAGTGTGTTAGTGTTAGTGTGTTAGTGTGTTAGTGTGTTGGTGTGTTAGTGTTAGTGTTAGTGTGTTAGTGTGTTAGTGTTAGTGTGCTAGTGTTAATATCCTCCCAGTCCCCGCCGTTCCATGAGTTGTTGTTAAATCCGTCTTTCAAGGTAATTCTGCTGTCTGCTTGAGGACTTGGAGATGGAAGGGAGTTCCATGCGATCATGGCTCTGTAAAATAATGTCAGTTGCCGTGAATTTGTTTTGAACTTGGGGACGGTGAAGAGACCCCTGGTGGCATGTCTTGTGGGGTATGTATGGATGTCTGAGCTGAATGTTATTTGATGATGCAGACAATCTGGAATTTTCATCACAGTAATTGTTCTCATAAAAACTATAAGAAAAGTGTTGTGTCAGGAAAGTTGATGTTGTTGATGTTAGGTCTGTGTGTGCAGTTAAGGGCTGCTCTGTTTTGAGCCAGATGCAGCTTTGATAGGTCTTTCTATGCTGCACCTGACAATATTACCAGACAGTCATCAAGATGGAACAAGACCAGAGCCTTATAACAGACACACCCCTCCCCAAAGCAATGCTTTTAGTCCTTTATGTATTAAACAACAGTTTATTATTAATCACTCATTCTGATACTAACTGGAACTCCTTCTTGGCTTTGGTTGATGACATGTAGAGTGTGGAATCATCTGCTTACATAGTCATTCTAGCTTTGTGTAAGACCAATGGCAAAACATAGAGAAGAGTAACGGCCCAAGGCAACTGCCCTGAGGGACGCCGCACTGTACATATCTGATGCTAGAGAAGCTTCCGTTGAAGAACACTCTCTGAGTTCTATTGGATAAATAACATTCCAACCATGTGATGGCAGGTGATGTAAAGCCATACCAAGTAAGTTTCTTCAATAACAATTGATGATCAATAACATCGAAGGCTACAATGAAATGTAACAATACAGCTCCAGCTATCATCTTATTATCTGTTTATTTTAACCAATCATCAGTCATCTGAGTCAGTGCAGTACATGTTGAGTGACCTCTATATTCACGCTGAAAGTCAGTAGTTAACTTGTTCTCTGAAAGATTGCATTGTATTTGATCAAACACAATTCTCTCCATCAGTTTACTAAGAACAGGCAGCAAACTGATTGGTCGGCTGTTAGAGCCAGCAAAGGGTGCTTTACTATTTTTAGTCAGTCAAATCATTTTAGCTTCCTTCCACGGCTGTGGACTTCGGTTAAAGACACAGGGGTGGCAATACATACTGCTAGCATCCTCATTAGTTTCTCATCCAGGTTGTCTATAACTGGTGGCGTATCATTATTGATGGATAACAGTAGTTTCTCCACCTCTTCCACTTAAACTTGACCAAATCCCAAACATCAATCCTTCTCTTTCATTATTAGATCTTTTATACAACAATGTGATGGTTCACTGTTCAATGTTGTCATTTCACTTCGAGTTTTTCCACTTTACTAGTGAAATAGTCATTGAAATGATTGGCAATATCGAAAGGTTTTGTTACATATGACCCATCAACTTCAATGAACGATGGAGATTAATTGGGTTTTTCTGCCCATGATATAATTAAGGTACTCCAAAGCCTTTTTTCATTGTGTTTTATCCAGGGGGCTTTACCAGTTCTTAGTTAGTTTGTTAACAGGTGCATGCTTGTCAACAACTGGTATGAATAATTCTACAAATACTTCCAGTGCTGCGTCTGGATTCACTTCCTTATACACATTCAACAGAAGAGTCCTAGAAAGCATTGTGTATGATCTCTAATAAATTACGTTAGGTCCAACCTTCGGCACTTTGGCTTTCCTTGTTATTGCCACAATGTTATGGTCACTACAACTAATGGGAACTGATATTGCTTTGGAGCAAAGCTCTGCAGCGTTAGTGACGATACGATCAATACAAGTGGAGGTCACAGATGACAGGCATTAGTCACAGTTGAGGGGACAGCTAGATGATAACCAGTCAATGTTCAGGTCATCCAGAAAGTAGACCTCTCTATCAAGCATTGCACACATATTATCCAAATACTGACTGACTTAGTGGCCTAATATAACATGGGTGCATTAAATCCTGGATGCCAGATATGTGTATGTTTGAGTCAACAAAGCAGTTGACAAAAGAGTGGGCTAAAGCAGAAACACACCTGGCAACCACACAGACTAAGTGGAACGTACAGCACACAATTTTGTATTCAATCCAAATCTCGGACTCTCTAGGGAAGCACAAATTGGACAAAGACAGCAATAACAACAAGGAAATTACAAATTACATTATATCCACATTGACTTGGACAATTTTTTCACATTATTTTTGAATCACTGTACTTCATCTCTAAGACGGGACTGGTCTGGTCCACTGTCACTGTGCAAATAAACTCAAGAGCGTGGGAGAGGGCAAAATCATTACTCTCAGAGCCAAAGGTTTACCCATAAATAGAGTTATCCATAGAGTTCGGGAAACTGTGCATTTCAATGGGCTGGTGGTTCCAAAACAGTTATTATCATTGGACATGTGGAGCTAAAATGGAGGACAGAGCTAAACACAGATAGCAGTAGAATCCATAACCAGGAAGAGACAGATAGCAGTAGAATCCATAACCAGGAAGAGACAGATAGCAGTAGAATCCATAACCAGGAAGAGACAGATAGCAGTAGAATCCATAACCAGGAAGAGACAGATAGCAGTAGAATCCATAACCAGGAAGAGACAGATAGCAGTAGAATCCATAACCAGGAAGAGACAGATAGCAGTAGAATCCATAACCAGGAAGAGACAGATAGCAGTAGAATCCATAACCAGGAAGAGACAGATAGCAGTAGAATCCATAACCAGGAAGAGACAGGTAGCAGTAGAATCCATAACCAGGAAGAGACAGACAGCAGTAGAATCCATAACCAGGAAGAGACAGATAGCAGTAGAATCCATAACCAGGAAGAGACAGATAGCAGTAGAATCCATAACCAGGAAGTGAGAGTAGAGCAGAGATATGGGGGAGGAGACATGAATGTCCAGAGCATAGCAATTATAACATCATTGTTTATGCTAGCTAATCTACTGTATGTTTGTCTAAGTTAAAAGCATGTCTTATGGTCTCTCTTACATTACCAGGGAATGAACATTCAATAGGAGTATTTAAACAGGCTACTGCTAATGATCTATATAAGAGGAAGCTAATTCATGCAAATATTTGCATGATTGGTTGAGAGACAAATAAACAATCAGCCTTCAGGTATCTCATTGGTCAACAACTTCCTCAAAGTAACCTGATTGGTTGACCAGAGTGTTTCTTCCTGGTGGTCTCATCCAATCGTCCACATTGTTAACATTCAGTTCATGTTCCCCTGCTCAGACGTTGCATGCATCAACCAATGGTTGCGTTCCCCTGCTCAGACATTGCATGCATCAACCAATGGTTGCGTTCCCCCTGCTCAGGCGTTGCATGCATCAACCAATGGTTACATGCCACGCCATCGATTGTGCCGTCTGGCTCCAGATTGCTATAACATATGATACTTAAAATATCTATCAAGGCGTTGTAAGATCTGGCATGCGTCAGCAATGTCTGAGCGGGGAAACACATCCTCAATGATCTTCTGATAAGAGTTGATACCACAGGAGGCTGCTGAGGGGAGGACGGCTAATAATAATGGCTGTAATGGAGTGAATGGAATGGCATGAAACATCTGTTTTTCAGTGTAATCAGTGTACATTTATTTACTATTAATAAAGTATAGAATGTTTTTCAGTGCAATCAGTGTACATTTATTTACTATTAATAAAGTATAGAACGTTTTTCAGTGTAATCAGTGTACATTTATTTACTATTAATAAAGTATAGAATGTTTTTCAGTGTAATCAGTGTACATTTATTTACTATTAATAAAGTATAGAATGTTTTTCACTGTAATCAGTGTACAGTACATGCAGCTTTAGTATGACGTTGACCATTGATATTGATAGCAATAAAATCTGTGGTCTAGTACATTAAATCAACAATTTGTCATCAGAAACATGTTAGAAATATGCTGAACATAAAAGTCCTTTGAAGATGTGGTTTCAGAAAGTGCATATGAAGTCAGGCTCCACCCTCTGGTTTCCGCCCCTCAGACTGACTGAGGTCTTGGTCTATTTCTGTTGTCGGCAGTGGTGTAAAAATACTACTTAAGTAAAAATACTACTTAAGTAAAAATACTACTTAAGTAAAAATACTACTTAAGTTGTTTAGTTTTTTTTGGTATCTGTACTTCACTATTTATATTTTTGACTACTTTTACTTCACTACATTTCTAAAGAAAATTAAGTACGTTTTACTCCATACATTTTCCCTGACACCCAGAATTACTTGTTACATTTTGAATGGTTAGCAGGACAGAAACATTGTCTAATTCACACACTTATCAAGAGAACATCCCTGGTCATCTACTGCCTCTGATCTGGTGGACTCACTAAACACACATGCTTTGTTTGTAAATGATGTCTGAGTGTTGGAGTGTTCCCCTGGCTCTCCGTAAATAAATAAAAAACAAGCAAATGGTGCCGTCTGGTTTGCTTAATATATGGAATTTGGAAAGACTTTTGATACTTAAGTATATTTTAGCAATTACATGTACTTTTGATACTTAAGTATATTTAAAACCAAATACTTTTAGACTTTTACTCAGACAGATAGTTTTTAACTGGGTGACTTTCACTTCTACTTGAGTCATTTTCTATGAAGGTATCTTTACTTTTACTCAAGCATGTGTCATGGAAATTCTAAAGAGAGACTGTAGATTCTTCAAACAACAAATGTACAGTGGCGAGAACAAGTATTTGATACACTGACGATTTTGTATTGTATCGTTTTTGCAGTGTATCAAATACTTGTTCTCCCCGCTGTATTATAAGATTTGCAAAAACGGAGCAACCAACAATCAATCAAATAGTTCAGAGTTAAACGTCCAACGAACAGAGTTGGATTTCAGCTCTTAAACAAAAGTCCAACCTCTTTGTCTATGTGGCAGTTAGCTGGGGAACACAGTGTAGAAAAGGTGTTTAGCTTGTCTGTGCAGATTAAGATCGCTGACGTTGCCATCATTTCCTGTTCCTTCCTGCAAGTTTCCACACAGAGGAGTTCATACAGATAGTACGAACAGGATGTCACATAGTGAGGTCGCATCCAGCTCTTATCTGTACGCCCAGACTTATGACTAAAGTCACACAAGACAAGCTTGCATCAGCAACAACAACAAAATTACTAGCATATAACACTGGACAATTCTCTAAGTAAAAACAGCATAGCATGTCTAATTTTGTAATTACCCCACTTCCTGTTGAGATGGCTTGTGATAAAGTGGTAGGAAATGTAACTGTGTGTGATAGATTTGAGAAGGTATCAAGAAAGATATGAAATATAACATGAAGGAAAATGAAATTGCGAGTGAGTGAGTGAGTGAGTGAGTGAGAGAGAGTGAGAGTGAGAGAGAGATATTATCAGTCAGAGAGATAGGCGAAGTGGAGGAAGGCTGAAGGAGACTAACCGAGTGAGCGTTCAAAGACAGCATGGCAGCAAACGTTTCTAAAATCGCACAGTGACATTTAAAGAGCATGGTTAACATGTTGATCTTATGTAACAACACCCTTTGTCCTCTACCTTAAACACCTCTTAAGGAATAGAATTACCACCTTGTTCTAGAACAGAATGTAAGTCCTGGAACCCCAGCGGACTTGACTGAACCGACAAGGTGTTCCAACCCCACAAAACACTGATCCTAATCTAGTGGACCAAATAGCACCCCCATGGTGATCTTGAAAAACAAAACCCTTGAATCTTGGCTGACCCCCACTTACCCTTTCAAAGGCTAAAGTTACCCATATAGTCCAAGGAAAGGGGAAAGCAATGGGTGAACGTAAAAGCAAAGTAGGCTACAGAACATGTAAATGTTACTGAGTGACTAAAAATGAAAACAATACATGAAAACACATGCTAGTGTTTTTTTTTTATATTATGTGAGTGATAAACTCCCTAAACTCCATAAGTTATATGTGCTGCTGCTGCATGTTCAAGTGATCAAATAAATTCAGTCAATGAATCTACTAAACTACTGGCCTACGTCTTGGAATAAAGTCAGAGCTCTCCATAAATCAGATCCAACATCAGTGACACTTTAGATGCCTTTTAGCAAGTAATTCTTTATCCAACTGGTCTCCCTGAGGTTTATAGATGCTGTTGGCACACCAGGAGAACCAGGCGATGATGGAGGCGATGGAGGCCTGGAGGACCAGCATCACACCGTAGGTGGAGGCTAATGTTGGGCCGGGGAGGTGTGGAGGGGTGGCTGGTGGGACCACCAGGGCTGGGTGAAGGAGTATAGCCCTCACCTCCCCATTGATCATATGAAGTTCATCGAGGATGGACAGGAAGGTGCAGACGTGGAACCACTGGTGACTATGCCCCCAGATATCAAACCTACCCGGTGACAGACGCTCAGGGATCTTGCTGATGTTGAACAGGGCTGACACCACCAGCCAGAAGCAGTGTCGGCAGAAGAACTGTGCCATGGAGGCAGATGAAGAGAAGGAGGAGGAGGTTGGGAGGTAGGGGGAGGAGTGCAGGAGGCGGTAGAAGATCGGGGTGGAGGCCACGAGGAAGGGCAGGAGGAAGACGAGGGTGCGTATGACGTAGCGGTAGGTCCTCCAGTGCTGG
Organism: Thymallus thymallus; assembly: GCA_023634145.1. Taxonomy (NCBI): domain Eukaryota; kingdom Metazoa; phylum Chordata; class Actinopteri; order Salmoniformes; family Salmonidae; genus Thymallus; species Thymallus thymallus. The sequence goes on from CM042422.1 coordinate 21,786,092, forward strand.
CGGGTGTTGCAGCAGGCCAGGACACAGATGACGGCCACCAGGCAGGAGCTGGGGATGTAGAAGGTCTCGAAAAACATGCTGAACTCTGGCATGGCCGAGGACGATGATGATGATAATGAAGAAGGGTCCTGTTGGGTGTTGTTGTGTCTCCCAACCCCCAGTTCCAGGATCCCCGCCCTGGGGTGGATATAGTAGTAATAGGCCAATGAAGACCCAACGGTGTAAGAACTAATAGTTCCATAATCCACAAAAAAACACACCTCCCTTATGACCAGAGACATGGAGTTGAGGAGGTGAGCCATGCTGCTAGCCATGAGCAGACACAAAACCCCCATGAAGTAGTTCCACAGCGGATAGAAGAAGGGGTCGCCGGTGGGCGGAGCGCCCTCAAAACCGAACGGCTCCAGGAAGTAGAAGGCGAAGATGAAGACTGGTAGGAAGTGGGTCCAGAAGTTGCCGGTCTCATTGGTGGGCCGGAAGGCCGAGAGTAGGCATTGTATGAGGCTGTAGTTGGGGAAGCGGTAACCGGACAGGATGAAGCTCTCTGTGATGCGGGCCGGGACATCCGTGTGCCGCAGCAGGGGTGGCAGCGATTGGCCGCAATTCAAGAACATGATTGGATGAGGAGAAGGATGGACTGTTTGATGATTGGTTGGCTCCAATAAATCTCTATTGAGGGGCTGGAAACGCTCTACTTGCTCTGTCCTTAAAAGCACTTGTTATTTTGCCCTCAGATCCTCTTGGCTGCTATGTTTTAGTTGATCTAGCTGTCAATCACAGCATGGCCCTCTTGATTATTGACAGATAGCAGCTGGTATCATAATCCCTTATGACTTCCTGTCAATTCCTTTCTCATTGTCAAAAATTCCCTTCTCCTGCAAACCTTTGATCTCAATAACAGTATTAAGTGTAATCCTTAAAGCACCATTAATGAAAATGGCTTTCATGGGCATAAAATTCCCTGAGTCAGTAGACTTTTTCTCCCCACGGGTAATAAAAAAAAATACAGGGGTTATACAGGAAATGCCAGATGGGTAGCCTATACAGGAAATTAACTGCTTCAGAGGGAAACACTCCTGATAATTATGTTTCAGATCAGTTGCTCCTTGACCCCCGGGTAAGTCCAAAAGGTTAGACACATCCAACAATCAAGGTTAATATTTAATTGGTCTTGCAGCCGTTCCAACTGATATTTTACATAAGATACGGAATAGATTTGTTCCTTTTTTATCTAGTTGCAGTCCTTGATATAGGCTATCATTGCCTAATACACAAATATGCAGCATTTATAGTAATGCATAGTTTCCGTTATTCACTGGCAAAAGAGTGAAAGGCAAAGGACAAAAACAACAATTTCTCACTTCACGTCCTTCAAGGTTCAATATATCCTACGTACAATTGTTGTCTGTCAAAGCAAAAAGACAGGTACCGGTACTCGCGATGTCATATTCCGAAACTAGGTCATGTGGGCCATGCTGGGGTAGGCGGGGCTATCAGAAGAACCTCGCACGGTTGAGCAGACTATTTATTATTCATGGTCCTTTAGTCCAGAATTCTCGTCCCAGTTTCATTTGTCAAAGTCGCCATTGGTGTCAAAATAAATCCCCGGAGAATGTAGAGAAACGGGATGTTGCAGCAACTCTAGCCCATGAAACAAGGTCACTCACGTCCGTTCAAATATGCAGGTTTGTCTTACCTAATGGTAAAATAGTTCACACATGAATGTCGCCGTATTCATGCAAATTCGTGTTCATCTATTATACAATTACTTTTTTGTTTTCCGTATGAAGACCTTCCGTTATTTTCCAAGTGGCTCCGATGCCGGCCGGACAGCTTTAGTTTTTCTTTTTCATTCGGTGAGCCGGTGTTCAGAAGGCAACGTGCGTGAATATATAGTATACTGACAGCTTGTAAATTCTGTAGGTCATGTGACTGAACTGGCTTCACTATCTCGTCGAATACGTTTTTACTTACCCGTCCGTCCTTCGCAGCCCTTGATAAAGACGGACAGAGCGAGAGAGAACAGGGGACTTAGAGTATAGCGTCAACATGCGTAGCGGTAGGCAACTCAAAGGCTACCTTCCCCCTCCGTTACTCAGCCGATCCGGTTGTGATGTTTGTTTGTTTCTTCGTGGTTGTAGACTCGGAACAGTCTGTGCCGCTATCTGTTTAAAATGCGCGGTGCAACCTGCTTAGATAATGTATTGTGCTGGCGCCGGTTGGAGGTGAATAACCTCTCTCCCTGTCCCGCTCTCTGCGCCACACACTTGTTTAGTGACACGCACTAGGCTACATCAGCAGGAAGCCGACAACAAAATAATTTGCATGTTTTTAACTTTAAATAACATATCTGACGTCATTAAAATGAAATAGACTCCTTTCCATCTACACGACACACTGACGTCACTCACATTATGCGCGCGACTCTTGGCTAAAGAAAGAAAGCCATCGCCATCTGCGCCCATTCAATGTAGCTAGAATTACGTTTTTATTACTTCTTAACAAAAACACTTTTTCGAGTTCTCATACCTTACAATTACGTTTTGATTCTTGATTGAATAGTCGATCAAATTATATTTGGTTGTGATCTTTGCAAAATAACAATTTTGGATGCAGCAGTTGTTAGCTAGAATGCTAACGCTGATTGACATAGGCTGTAGCCAAAGATCAATAATTTTACTGGTTGAAGTTTGTGTTTTTTATGTATAATGCAGTTAATTTAGATGATGACACAAACATTATATTAAGCGGGACATTAATGGGAGCCTTAAAATTATAACGCACCCATAAGAAACATGTAAATAGAGGTGTTTTCTGCTGGCATTCTATAAGAACTCCCCCGTGTTCTGCTCATGTGTGCTAAACCAGGGGATTCATTAAGTAAAGCCTAGGTGAAACATTGTAATCATAGCTGAGTGATAAACTCTCTGATTTTAACAAGAAAACACTTTAAATAATTTAAATTATGCACTTTGTAGCACCAGACTATAAACAGCGAAAAACCAGAATGCATTGTAACAATATAATCCAGAAAACACCATTGGAGAAAAATCTAATGAAAAGTTCTCACTAACCTCATCAAAGTACTTCAATTAGACAACATGGTTTCAACTTCTGAGTCATGCTCTAATGGGACAAGACAAGTGAGTGACCTCTTGGAGATAATGCAACTCCATAGCCCCTTATCCATCTCCACTAGCTGATGACTCCTCTATGACATCATCAACTCCATAGCCCCTTATCCATCTCCACTAGCTGATGACTCCTCTATGACATCATCAACTCCATAGCCCCTTATCCATCTCCACTAGCTGATGACTCCTCTATGACATCATCAACTCCATAGCCCCTTACCCATCTCCACTAGCTGATGGCTCCACTGTGACATCATCAACTCCAAACCCCTCACTCACCCACCCCCCCCAACAACAACCAGTAACCCACCCATCAATCACCCATCCCCCCATGTGTTGGACATTATTAAATAAAATAATGGTCAATCTTCCTGATTATCTCAAAGGGTAACTTTTGTTTCTTTGTCTTCGTAGCAGTTTAGAACGTGCTGTGACATTTCACTTCATCACATAATATAGCCTAAACAACAGCCTCTGTCTGAGGTCAACTTGGATAGATCTGTGAGGGACTAAACAAACTGAACTAGAATCATTTGGAGGCACACAGAGACCAGTGATTTATAAGCACTTGATTTAGGATTAACTGATCTGGAATCAGTTGTACAAAATGGAGAATGTCACAACCACACAAAACCTAGACTCCATACTAAGTCATATGAGCAGTCATGTGGTTGTAGACTACAATGTGTTATATAATTAAAGGGACCTGTAGGGGGTTGATATGTGGAGGATTAAAGCATCATTTAACTATTCATAATGTATAAACCCACAAACAAACTGGGACGGCAATCACTGAAGAGGCTATGATTTATCTTTTTTTAATAAAATGTCTAGTTCAGCTAAAGCTTTAGTCTGCCCTGAGTCTGTTAATTGAGAGTAGCCTTGTGTGTGTGTGTGTGTGTGTGCGCGCCAGTGTTTGTGTGTGTATGTGTGTCATTTTCATCATTTACGTTTGCGGGGCATATTGCGGGCGGCCTGCTTCCTGTCCCTGCGGCTCATCTTGACAGGGTACTCAGGTTCCTGATTCCCTGGCTCTACATGCAGAGGCGGGGCTTTGGAGTAGGCCACAGAAGGTCGTTTCTCAATATGTAGGGGCTTGTACATCAGATGGAAGATGAAGGCATTGGAATACCTGGGAGGGAGAGGAGGACAGGTCATACAGCAGGCACTTTCATCCAGAGTGACTTAGGCTTAGGGTTAACACAAAACATTAAAGGAGAGACAGAGAGAGACAGAGAGAGAGACAGAGAGACAAACAGAGAGACAGAGAGAGACAGAGAGTGAGACAGAGAGACAAACAGAGAGACAGAGAGAGACAGAGAGTGAGACAAATATATTAAGACAAATCCCCAGAAGATATTGCCCCCCAACAGCTCTAAGGAAAGATTCCCTCCCTCACCAGGGCAGCATGTTGTCTCCTCCAGTGATGCGCAGTGGGCAGTGGAAGGGGTTGACGTGTGGAGGGGAGAGGGTTCCCCCGGTGGCCTGGCTCATCACCTGCTGGCTGCACTCACAGCTCAACTCACTGACCTCACAGAAGTAGGCTGGAACCCTCAGGGACTACAGAGACAGGAATAACTGTCAGTCACATGGTCAGCTCCACTGGTAGAATGTTGAATGTGGAAGTGGTTGGCGTCAGTAGATATGGAGTGGTTGGAATAGGATGGTAGGAAGGGGTGGTGTGTTACCTGTAGCCTAGGGAGAGTGCTGAGCCACGACTCCTGAAGCGGGATCGCTGGTCTGAAGCCTGTTGGATGGACAGTGAACACACACACACATTCCAGTTTCCGTCCTCATGTCCCCTAACACACTTGTCTGCGTTACATTGCAAACCTGTTTTACAGTACAATTCTACCTTGTTTTACAGTACAATGCTACCCTGTTTTACAGTACAATTCTACCCTGTTTTACAGTACAGTGCTACTTACAGTACAATGCTACACTGTTTTACAGTACAATGCTACCTTGTTTTACAGTACAGTACTATCATGTTTTACAGTACAGTGCTACCCTGTTTTACAGTACAGTGCTACCCTGTTTTACAGTACAGTGTAAGGACCACTTCCTCCTCTCAGGAGAATCATAAGTTACTTTTAAGAATCAAAGGAAGAGGAACCAGAGCTTCCTTCACTTCCGTCTATTCAGCGAGTCAACAATACCCTCAACAACACTGGCTGGAAGCCAACTGGAGACAGACACGTACAGAGGAATTAACACACAATGAAGTAGACACACACAGCTCACACACAAACAGGATACCCACTCAATGTCCTGTTTGCAGACTCACACACCCACACAGCTCTCCCAACATATAGTATACTCACCAATCACCAGGTCAGGCTTGGGCCCTTGCAGCATGTGATAGGTCCTGCGGTAAACTTTGACCCTGATGCTCCTCCTGTCCAACTTCTTGTCTGGCGTGAAGCTGGGGTTAACCAGGTTTACACGGCCGTCCTGGAGGAGCAACCCCATGGTGACGGGAGGATGGTATCAGACTCTGATAAACCCTCAAACCACTGTGACTTATAGGACCCATATAGTCTACTTTGTGTGAAACATATTTACAACAACAACATGTACTAAACATAGCAAGAGTGGTGAGTTGTGAAGTTATTGTTTAGGGGGACGGGGTGTTGTTCAGGGGGACGGGGTGTTGTTCAGGGGGACGGGGTGTTGTTCAGGGGGAAGGGGTGTTGTTCAGGGGGAAGGGGTGTTGTTCAGGGGGACGGGGTGTTGTTCAGGGGGAAGGGGTGTTGTTCAGGGGGACGGGGTGTTGTTCAGGGGGAAGGGGTGTTGTTCAGGGGGACGGGGTGTTGTTTAGGGGGAAGGGGTGTTGTTCAGGGGGACGGGGTGTTGTTCAGGGGGGACAGGGTGTTGTTCAGGGGGACGGGGTGTTGTTCAGGGGGACGGGGTTTTGTTCAGGGGGACGGGGTTTTGTTCAGGGGGAAGGGGTGTTGTTCAGGGGGAAGGGGTGTTGTTCAGGGGGACGGGGTGTTGTTAGATAGATAGATAGATAGATAGGTACTTTATTGCTCCCCCGGGGGGGGAATTTCATTGTCAAGCAGCTACAACAAAAACACAGGGCAGGTGCAAAATGCCACAACGAAAGTACACAAAAGACAGATACACGGGACCAGATGTTGTTTAGGGGGGACAGGGTGTTGTTCAGGGGGGACAGGGTGTTGTTCAGGGGGGACGGGGTGTTGTTTAGGGGGGACGGGGTGTTGTTCAGGGGAATGGGGTGTTGTTCAGGGGGACCAGATGTTGTTTAGGGGGGACAGGGTGTTGTTCAGGGGGGACAGGGTGTTGTTCAGGGGGGACAGGGTGTTGTTCAGGGGGGACAGGGTGTTGTTCAGGGGGACGGGGTGTTGTTCAGGGGGACGGGGTTTTGTTCAGGGGGACAGGGTTTTGTTCAGGGGGGACGGGGTGTTGTTCAGGGGGGACGGGGTGTTGTTCAGGGGGGACAGGGTGTTGTTCAGGGGGGACAGGGTGTTTTTCAGGGGGGACAGGGTGTTGTTCAGGGGGGATGGGGTGTTGTTCAGAGGGACCAAGTGTTGTTCAGGGTGGACGGGGTGTCACCTTCTTCTGCAGAAAGAACTGCTCCTCGTCACTCTCAAGGGGAAGCCCCTCCCCTATGAACACCAGTTCAAAGGTCATATGCGGCAGGAGAATGGACAATTCCTATTGGGGGAGGGGAGACAGTAAAACAAAGGCAGGCAGACAGATAAACAGACAGACAGATTGACAGACAGACTGTTTATAGTTACTCGGGGTGGGAAGTGAAACAGGAGTGGTCAGTTGAAATCTCTGTGTTTATGCCCGGCAGAGAGCAGGGAGTAGATAGCAGACACACACACACACACACACACACACACACACACACACACACACACACACACACACACACACACAAACACCCACACACCACACACACACACACACACACACACAAACACCCACACACCACACACACACACACACACACACCCACACACACACACACACACACACACACCACACACACACACACCACACACACACCACACACACACCACACACACACCCACACACACACACACACACACACACACACACACACACACACACACACCACACACACACACACACACACACACACACACACACACACACACCACACACACACACACACACACACACACACACACACACACACACACACACACACACACACACACACACACCACACACACCACACACACACACACACACACACACACACACTGGATGAGTAAGTGATTGCAGAGGAAGTGGTGATATGGGTAGGGTGAAAACCCCAGGCGTTGCAGTCCTACCCAGAACACCATGAGACTATGGAACTCCCTGTAGGAGTCGATGATGTGGATCTTTAGAGACTGCTTCTTCAGGATGTTCAGCTCTGGAACTGGGGAGGGAAAAATACTGTACACTCAGTGGTCTGGTCCAGTTAAATACTGTACACTCAGTGGTCTGGTCCAGATAAATACTGTACACTCAGTGGTCTGGTCCAGATAAATACTGTACACTCAGTGGTCTGGTCCAGTTAAATACTGTACACTCAGTGGTCTGGTCCAGTTAAATACTGTACACTCAGTGGTCTGGTCCAGTTAAATACTGTACACTCAGTGGTATGGTCCAGTTAAATACTGTACACAGTGGTCTGGTCCAGTTAACCTTACTCTTTGAAACATGCCACGATTACACCAAACACTCTTGATATCACATCCGGCCGTGACTGGGAGTGTCGTGGCCCAGCGTCGTGATTGGGAGTCCCGTAGGGTGGCGCACAGTCGGCCCAGTGCCGTCCGGGTTTGGCCGGGCTAGGCCGTCATTGTAAATATAAATTTGTTCTTAACTGGCTTGCCTAGTTATATAAAGGTGAAATAACACACACTCACAGTCTTTGGGCACCAGCGAGGTGATGATGTAGTAGATTGAGAGAGGGGAGCTGAGAAGAACAGATACAGGAGAGGACAGACTGATACCCCTCAACTCACAGTACTGATGCCACAACACTGAGGAGAGAGACAGAGACAGAGAGAGAGATATATAGACAAAGAGAGAGACAGACAAAGACAGAGAGAGAGAGAGAGATATATAGACAGAGAGAGAGAGATATAGACAGAGAGAGAGAGACAGAGAGAGAGAGAGAGAGAGAGAGACAGAGAGAGAGAGAGAGAGAGACAGAGAGAGAGAGAGAGAGAGAGAGAGAGACAAAGACAATGAGAGACAGAGAGAAAGAGAGAGAGACAATGAGAGACAGAGAGAGAGAGAGGGGAGATGAGAGAGAGAGCGAGAGAGAGAGAGAGAGAGAGAGAGAGAGAGAGAGAGAGAGAGAGAGAGAGAGAGAAAATGAACATCAGTAAGGTAAAGTGAGCGATACACCATTGATGGGATTATTATCCCATTATGACTGTAGTTCCTGTTTTACCTAGGGGTTTGGTGATGCTGGGGACGGCATGAGGGGCTGGGCTACAGAGCAGGATGTCTCCCTCCTTTCCCAGGGGTCCAAATGGCTCATTGTGAACTTAACGATCATATACAGTAGGACAAGTTAGTTCATTACTATACAGTAAGACTAGTATGTTAGTAACCAATAGGCACTTTGTATATGAAGTACATTGATATTACTTTGGTAATCAAAATGCTCACCAAAACATAATTATCCAAACAAAATGCTCACCAAATCATCATTATCCAATCAAAATGTTCACCAAAACATCATTATCCAAAACTAAGATAAATGAGTTGTTGGCTACTGGGCAGTACCAACCTGTGAACCAGTGGGGGTGTGGATCTCTGGACTGTTCCACTGTGGGATGGACCTTATATCTGGGGGAGTGCACCAGGAGGCTCCAGTGCACCCAGTAGCCACGATCCAGTTTATTCTTATTCAGGAAGTGTTCCAGGTCAAAATCATCAGCTGTCACCTCTGATTGGGTAGAACAGTGGATGAGAAATGAAGAGAAGAAGAGAAAAGTTGAGAGACGGGGGTACGGATTTAAAAAATCCTAAACTGAGATAAATAAACAGAGGCATATGATCACATTAATCAGAGAGGGAGTAAACTGAGATAAATAAACATATTCCCTGTCATTTCTTTACTGCGCCCCCTACCTGCGGCGTAGCTGAATGGCAGGTCGGCCAGCTGTGAGTCGCGGCTCATGTAGTAGGCCAGTTTTTCACACCAGTGCTGGTGACTGGCATCCTCTGGACAGCGGATCTGGTCTGCCTGGGAACACTGGTCAGAACAGTACAGGACAGCCTTGCACTGGGAACTATGGGACGAGAGAGAGACAACAACATACCGAATAGGGAAAGAGAGAGTGGAGGGGTAGGAAAGGAAAGAGAGAGGGTAGTGTAGGAAAGGAAAGAGAGAGGGTAGTGTAGGAAAGGAAAGAGAGAGGGGTAGTGTAGGAAAGGAAAGAGAGAGGGGTAGTGTAGGAAAGGAAAGAGAGAGGGGTAGTGTAGGAAAGGAAAGAGAGAGGGGTAGTGTAGGACGGATGACAGAAAAGACCAGGAGATTGTGGACGGATGACAGAAAAGACCAGGAGATTGTGGACGGATGACAGAAAAGACCAGGAGATTGTGGACGGATGACAGAAAAGACCAGGAGATTGTGGACGGATGACAGAAAAGACCAGGAGATTGTGGACGGATGACAGAAAAGACCAGGAGATTGTGGACGGATGACAGAAAAGACCAGGAGATTGTGGACGGATGACAGAAAAGACCAGGAGATTGTGGACGGATGACAGAAAAGACCAGGAGATTGTGGACGGATTACAGAAAAGCAACCAGACAAAGAAAAAAAGAATGAAGGAAAGACAACAGAAAGACAGGGTCATTGAGAGTACAGTGTTTGGCAATGTGAAAGAGAGGCACTGTTAGTAAACACTTCCTCAAAAAGAGGCTTACATTCTCAGAAAGACAATAGCCAGTTCCTGTATATCAAAAGACAACATAAAAAAACTGCCTCTGTAAAGTTTTGAATGGCCACAAATACCTAGTTGCCAATCTCTCTCTTTTCCTGCTTAAGCCAAATCCTTTGGCATGACAAGGACAAAAAAAGCTGGTGAAAGCAACAAAACAACAGTCTGCCAACAAAGCTATTCTATCACCACAGAAAGGGAAGAAAAAGTGCATGTAGGGATTTACAGTGAATAAGGAACCTAATAACCCAGCTAGGTTCCTGCTGATTGCAAAAGGCCTGAGCCATCTGTTTCAACATGCCTCGGTGATGCTGAGCTAAGCATGAAAGTAATCTAAAGCCTCTTAAACACGGCAGCTCTCTGAGAGTCTCAGTTGGTGGTAGCCTAGCCCAATACTGCTGGAACATAACCTACTGTCAGAGATATGCTATAAAAGAGAACACCTGTGTAATCCATTGTGAACAAAACATAACTATTGGACACTTTTAGTTTTACAAATTCCAATCTGTTGAGATTACTACTCTGTTTAGCTTGCCTCCAGCAGGTCGTGTTGCTATGTGCGTTGCCTACAAATCACCTCCTTCTTCATGTTTGTTCTTATTCTCCCAATACTCTCAGGTCTCTCCGCCCCCAACACTCTCTCTCCCGCTTTCTTTCTCTTTCTCTCAATTCAATTCAGTTCAAGGGGCTTTATTGGCATGGGAAACATATGTTATCATTGCCAATGCAAGTGAAATAGATAACTAACACAAGTGAAATATACAATGAAAATGAACAGTAAACATTAAAGTCACAGAAGTTCCAAAAGAATAAAGACATTTCAAATGTTATATTATGTATATATACAGTGTTGTAATGATGTGCAAATAGTTCAAGTATAAAAGGGAAAAAAATAAATATAGGTTGTATTTACAGTGGTGTTTGTTATTCACTGGTTGCCCTTTTCTTGTGGCAACAGGTCACATATCTTGCTGCTGTGATGAACACTGTGGTATTTCACCCAGTAGATATGATGGGAGTTTATCCAAATTGGATTTGTTTTCGAATTCCTTGTGGGTCTATCTAATCTGAGGGAAGTATGTGTCTCTAATATGGTCATACAGGAGGTTAGGAAGTGCAGCTCAGTTTCCACCTCATTTTGTGGGCAGTGTGCACAGATCCTGTCTTCTCTTGAGAGCCAGGTCTGCCTACTGCGGCCTCTCTCAATAGCAAGGCTATGCTCATTGAGTCTGTACATAGTCAAAGCTCTCTCTCTCTCTCTCTCTCTCTCTTTCTCTCTCTCTCCCTTTCTTTCTCTCTCCCTCTTTCTCTCTCTCTTTTTCTTTCTCTTTCTCTCACTTTCTCTCTCTCCCTATTTCTCTCTCTCTACCTCTGTCTTTCTCTCTCTCTCTCTACCTCTGTCTTTCTCTTTCTCTCTCTTTTTTTTCTCTCTCACTCGCTCTCCTTCCTCTCTCTCTCTCTCTCTCTCTTTCTCTCTCTCTTTCTCCCTCCCTCTTTCTCTCTCTCTCTCCCTCTTTCTTTCTCTCACTCTCTGTCCCTCTTTCTCTCTTTCCCTCTCTCTCTCTCTCTCTCTCTCCTGCTCTCTCTTTCTCCCTCTCTCTATTTTTCTTTCTCTCTCTTTCTCCCTCTCTCTCTCTCTTTTTCTTTCTCTCTTCCTCTTGCTCTCTCTTTCTCTCTCCCTTTCTTTCTCTCTCCCTTTCTTTCTCTCTCACGCTCTCTCCCTCTTCCTCTCTCGCTCTCTCTTTCTCTCTCCCTCTTTCTCTCTCTCTCCCTCTCTCTCCCTCTCTCTCCCTCTTTCTCTCTCTCTCTCCCTCTCTCTCTCTCTCTCTCTCTCTCCCCCTCTGTCTTTCTATCTCTCTCTTTCTCTCTCTTTCTTTCCCTCTCTCTCTCTCCTCACCTTACCATGGTTTCAGCTGACTGGGGAAGGAGTGTTTCTTACACACGTGACAGTAGTAGGTTGGAGGCCAGCGCATGCTGAATGACTCTCCTCCATCCACCTGCTCCACCTCCGTGAGGCCCCAGTCACCCCGGGCCTGGGGCCACAGAACCACCTTCAGAATTCTGAGGGCCTTCTCACACCTGCTCAGCAACCTGGGAGATGACAGGAGAGAGGGAGAGAGAGGGGGGGGGTGGGGGGGGGGGAGAGAGACAAAGAGAGAGAAAGAGAGACAGAGACAGAAACAGCAACACGGGTTGAGAGAAGATACGTAGAACCCTTTTTGGTGCTGGGTAGAACCCTTTGCAGAGGGTTCTATGTAGGGTTCATCAAAGAAAAACCAGTATATGGTTCTTCCCTCTATAAACGGTTCCACCATCTTATTAGCCTTTAAAATGTCATTATTTATGCCAAGACATTACATATATCATAAGGCCTTTATTAGAGGGCCTAGTTATACCCTAACACAGTGGTCTGAAACTCCTGGTTTACAAGCCATATCAGGCCTAGTTATACCCTAACACAGTGGTCTGAAACTCCTAGTTTACAGGCCACATCAGGCCTAGTTATACCCTAACACAGTGGTCTGAAACTCCTAGTTTACAGGCCACATCAGACCTAGTTATACCCTAAAACAGTAGTGTTAGGAAACTTATGGTTTACATGCCACATCAGGCCTAGTTATACCCTAACACAGTGGTGTTAGAAATCTCCTGGTTTACAGGCCACATCAGGCCTAGTTATACACTAACCACAGTATACACTAACTAACATCAGGCCTGCAAGTCATTTTATGGTGGCTTGCAAAGTGATGTGTAATTCCTATAGCAGCTAGAATATACAACAAATAGAATTGTTAGACATCCACAACCTGCATTCCGAATGTCTGTTCCGAATGTCTGCCAGAGTAGGGAAGATTGAAAACTGAGACTACCTCAATCATCTAAACTGGAACAACCATCACAGTAACGGGTCCAATAAATCCAAATACTAACAGATTGGATTAGTTTAGAAAACTGTATGTTTTTTATCTTCCTGTAGCATAAAATGAATAAATCAATCAAGGTACATGAAAAAACACACATGTATTACAGTAAAACAAACAATTCTGAAAATCTCCCTGCAATAGAGCATGCTGGGAAATAGTATATATGGTTCTATATAGAACCCTCCTTGACTTCCAAAAAATCATCGAAAAACTCTTAGGATGTTAAAGGTTCTAGGTGGAACCCTTTGCCTTACAAAGAACCCTTGTCTTCCAAAAAGGTCAAAATGGTTCTTGGAAGAACCCTATCCCTACACAAAGAACCCTTTGAGAACCCTTTTTTCTAAGAGTGTACCTGTGAAGTTTCTTGTCATTGATGTGGAGCATGTGTGGTCTCCGAGGCATCCCGCCACTCATGGGGGCCTCCATGCAGCGTCTCAGCAGTCCTACCATCCTCTGGATGGTCTCCAGGGCCCCCTTCCCATCTCCACCCGCCGCCTCGTCTCCACCCAGCAACCCCGCCCAGCCAACTGCCAGCATGTCAAAGCCCAGGGGCAGGCCAGAGGCATCAGTCACCATCAGAACACTCTCCCCATCACTACTAACTACAGGGGGGAGAGAGAAGAGGAGAGGAAGGGTGGGAGAGACAGACAGAGAAGTACAAAGTGGGTTCGATTCTATGGTAACATAGGCCTGCAGTCTTTATTTTTTATTTTTTTATTTAACCTTTATTTAACTAGGCAAGTCAGTTGAGAACAAATTCTTATTTACAATGACGCCTACACCGGCCAAACCTGGACGATGCTGGGCCAATTGTGTGCTGCCCTATGGGACTCCCAATCACTGCCGGATGTGATGCAGCCTGGATTCAAAACCAGGGACTGCAGTGACGCCTCTTGCACTGAGATGTAGTGCCTTAGACCGCAAGATATCAGTTCTCAGCGTAATTCCGTTAGCATGGAATTGACCGTATGTATGGCGTTATGGTATGATAGCTTTTTGGATAACAGCTTCAAGAGGTAAGAATCAAATACTCTGTGTGCTACAGTACATCATGCAGGCTATGCCTAAAGGCTTATACTCACTGAGCTCGGAGGGGTCCACTCCAGCCTGTTCTAACCGTGGAATAGCGGCAGGGGGCGGTGCAGCACAATCCAGAAGGTGCAGTATCCAGTATGGTGAGCGGTCCATGGGGTACCGGGGAAAATCGTACCCCCAGAAATCACTATGTGCTTCTTTGCGCCCGCTACGGGTGGTCTGGAAGCAGCGGTACCACTGTGCCATAGCCTCCGAGAACTCAATCATCCGGTCACGGTAACCTGCCACTAACTCCATCTGAAAATGAGCAAGACGGAGGTCGGTCAAAAGACTCAGAGAGAGGAGAGGTAGGCCGAAATAGTACTAGGCATCATATGGAGGAAATGTAAGGAGAGTTGTAAAACATAGACAAACGCTACAGATAGTGAAAACATGCATATTATTCCAGGATCATTCCATCCTATTGATAAACTTCCATCAATATAATTTGCTTTACCTTGTAATTAGGGCTATATTTTACACTTCAATCTGGGTTTTCTTTGGTTGGAAAATGCCTTCTATCACTTGTAGCCTAGGTTGCTTTGAGGAATTCGAAAAATGAAAATAAACATGCGACAAATATGTTGTTTTTCGAACGCAAGAGCGTCATTCTTTACGCGATGAGGGTTACAAAAAAGAACACAACTTGTCCCGGAAAAATGGTCAGTTTATTTGTATTTCTCTAGCCTACAGCAAATATTTGTATGATCGAATAATCCAGTTGATTGTAAAACATTTAGTCTCTCTTCAAAACAGTAATTGGGTTAGGCCAATTAATCAATATGTTCTACTAAGCGTTATTAAATACATCACCGCTAGATGGTGGTGTTGTTCTAGATTTCTGCACAAGCGGTAAGGTGATTCAGAGTTGTGACTAGAGCAGGGTTTCCCAAAACTCGGTGCTCGGGACCCCAAGGGGGGCACGTTTTGGTTTTTGCCCTAGCACTACTCAGCTGATTCAGATCATTAAAGCTGTCTAGTGCTACGGCAAAAACCAAAACGTGCACAACCTTGGGGTCATGACTGAGTTTTTGGGAAACGCTGGACTAGAGGTTGTACTCCTAACAGGTTAGGAGAGCATTTTAGCTAACCCTAAACCTTTATCTAACTTTAACCTAAGTCTCCTAACCTGCTGTGTAAGTTCTCCTAACCTGCTATAAAAAAGTAACTTCCAGTTGTAGCTGTACTAGCTCTAGTCAGAACCGTGACTCAGGGATACAGCGTGGAGGGATTCATTAATTTGACACAAACACTGATGCTGCTTTTTTTATTAAGCAAAATAAAACATAAAATGTGGATGTAGTCTTTGGCCACAATTGTTTCATATAGCATAAAAAAAACTTCTGTTAGGACAAAAAAAGTGGCATTGTTGGTGAATGTGGTTATGACTGGCCACTGGGCTCGTCAGACACGGGCCGGATGGCGATCAGCGCTTGGACCAGGAACTCCCTGTGGGCGGGGTTAATGGTCATGTGCCTCTGCACAGCCCAGCGGAGAATGTCCACCTTTCGCCCCAGACTCTCACACTCCCTCAGCTGGGCTAGTTGCCAGATCAGCCTCTCCCTCTCATCTCTCTCCACCTCACTCTCCTCATCATCCTCCTCCTTTACGGGAGGGGGGCAGCGGAACAGGGGGGGCTCGGCGATGTCATGGCAACAGAGCAGGAAGAGGCAGTCCTTGGAGGCGCAGAGAGAGCGGGCCGCACCAGGCACCTGGGGGAGAGAGAGAGAGAGAGAGAGAGAGAGAGAGAGAGAGAGAAATAACAGATACAATAGTTAAAGATGAGAATACCAAACACAGGTCTTCTTCTTTGGTATTATGGTATTCCCACATTTAGTTTGTGCATGTCGCCACCTACTGTGCAGGAGTGTATGGTCGATCACATTATTATTTAAAAAAACAAACCCTCTACTATATCATGAAAATAAAAAAACTACTACTTCCACTACTTTGACCCTAACTGATCCTACACCAGGCCAGCAGCTCAACACACTTTGTAACTTTTCTGCAGTAAAACCTCGTACACACCCAAGTACTTCTCTGCAACTGCCACCACAACATCTATTTTCTGTCATTGATGTTCCATTTCTGCCGTACAGTTGATAACCATGGCAATGAATGCTAAGAAGCCAACCTTACTGAAGCACAAATTCGTACCACTCTGTATTGGACAAGGCCTACTGATCCCCAGCAACATGGACACCCCCACTTCTGATCCCCAGCAACATGGACACCCCCACTTCTGATCCCCAGCAACATGGACACCCCACTTCTGACCCCCAGCAACATGGACACCCCACTTCTGATCCCCAGCAACATGGACAGCCCACTTCTGACCCCCAGCAACATGGACACCCCACTTCTGACCCCCAGCAACATGGACACCCCCACAATTGACACACTGTTTTTTTCCACCGATACTACACATTCCTTTGTCCCATGTCCTCCTGCACACTTCTCACATCTCAGAATCTCCCTCCTACACACTGCTGCAACATGCCCATAAGCTTGGTATCTGAAACACCTTAGTGGGTTCGGCACAAAAGCTCTCATGGGAAAACTGAAATATCATATCAAGACTTTGTCAAGTAAAGACTATGCTTCAAAACTCAGAAGGACAGACAATGTCTTCTCAGTTTCACTATGCTCGCCAAACGGCAGGTGTCACAGACACAGGGAATCTTCAACTTCAGGTGCTCCACCTCAAGTCACAGGTTTTGTCCCGAGGCCTGTGACGTGAGGCGCCCGCTCCCTCTGGGTGGAAGAAGTCATCACAAGTCCACTTAGAGCTACCTTCACCAATTTTATCAGTACCCACATTCTTTTCTACCCAGCCTGAGACTACATATGGATCAGCCAAAAGGCAGGGATTCACTTTCTCCAAAACCTTCACTCCCACTGGGCCAGAATCATCCAATGCATGACCATAGGGGCGAGGCTCGGACTCTTCTCCACACCTGCCACTGCAGGTAATTCATCCTCACACTAGTCAGGTTACATTTCTGAGCCATCAGTGACAGCAGAGGACGGTTTGTACTTGGTGCCAATCTTCCTCAACACATGTCTTCCCTCTGCACTCGGCTCTTCTCCTTCTTCCTCAATGTCCATAACCACGTCTATCCGTTCACAACGCTCACACCGCGCATTCATCCGCTGTATTGTTCGCAGAACACCCACTGATGGCCTTTCTCCAATACCCAACTTCTGTTCCTTAATCCAATTGACCATGTCTGGCTATCTCTGGCCTCTCCATGCTCGCGTCCGTCCCACTCCTCCTGTTGCAATGTCTGATGGTCAATCCCAAACATAGGTCTAATGCTAGCTAGATAATTAACCAATCAAACAGCGAGATAATTAACCAATCAAATAGTTACATAATTTGCCAATCAAACGTCCAGAGTGAGAGTACAGGAGCACAATCAATGACTTTGGGGTGTGGTGTGAGCAGAACCACCTTCAGCTCAACATCAGCAAAACAAAGGAGATGGTGGTGGACTTCAGGAGAACCAAGGCCCAACTGACTGCAGTCCCTATACAGGGGATGGATGTGGAAATGGTTGGGTCATACAAGTTCCTGGGAGCCCATATAGACAACAGGCTGGAATGGGCTGGTAGCACCGGGGCTCTGTACAAAAAGGGCCAGAGCCGACTCTATTTTCTGAGGAGGCTCAGGTCCTACAACGTTTGCAGTAAACTATTGCATACTTTCTAACTATTGCATACTCTGCGCCTCCATATACTACCAGTGCCATCTTTTTTGCAGTGGTGTGCTGGGGCGCCAACATAAAGGCCGGTGATGCTTCTCGGGTAAATAAGGTGATCAGGAAGGCTAGCTCTGTTCTGGGGATGAGCCTTGACACTCTAGAGGAGGTGGCGGAGAGACGGATCCTGCCCAAACTGCTGGCCATCATGGACAACGTCACCCACCCTCTGCATGCCATGGTTATGATGCAGAGGAGCACTTTCAGTCACAGACTGATCCCACCACGGTGTGCCAGAGAGCACTACAAGAGGTCCTTCCTGCGGGCGGCTATTAGACTACATAATGCCTCACCGGGGTGCCATGCCGTCGGCAACATAGACCTGGAACTGTTGGGGTGTTAGGACCAAGTTTAACAATTATGCATCCACCCGTGAGTAACTCTGGTCTGTAATCACTCATTCACTCAGGACTTATTAATTCAGGTCTGTATATCCATACTCATCTACAGTTATACATATTCATGTACAGTTGTTATATCATATCACGTGCAATATTGCAAGTAATTCTTGGACTTAACTTACGTAGTCATTCACTCAGGACTGTATACTAGTATCCTGTCAGTTGTATCTTTATGTTTCATTGCATTTAGTATATCGAATGTGCAATACGTGCATTTATCTGTAATTAAACCCTGCACTAAGGACTGTATTTTAAGGGAATTACTATTATTACCCTAAATTATATCATACACACATTTAGCTATTTAAGTATCTCTTCCTGTCATTTACCTGTACAGTTAATTTAACCATGCAAATATTCACTTACCTGTTCATTTAACCAGACTGTATATTAAGTAAACTATTATTACCCTCACTTATATCATATGCTTATTTAGCTATTTAAGGATTTATCTGCCATCGACCTGTATAGTATAGTTAACCATGCAAATATTAATTAGTTATCTATATCAACTTGCAATATTTGTATAATTTTTTTTCACCTAACACTCTGTAACACTGTACTGTATAGTGTACATATTCAGCCAACCACCCATACTATGCAATGTCTTTTTATAGCTTTTTGCACTCCAGACTTCTTGTATTTCTATACTTTATCATACTGCCGCTCTATGTATCATGTATCTGTATTTTCGTTCTGGCATTGTATGTATGTATGTATGTATGTATGTATGTATGTATGTATGTATGTATGTATGTATGTATGTATGTATGTATGTATGTATGTATGTATGTATGTATGCAGCCTTACCCTGATGCTCAGCTTGACGAACACAGCGCTTCCCTTGGAGCAGCCAGGCAGACGACGTCCTCCTCCACAGCCACAGCCCTGTACTTCCTTCACTCCAGACTCCCCCAGCAGCAAGGCAAGCGAGTGGTTCAGTCCACACCACACCTCCACTGGAGTCATGGACAGTACCACCTAAAACAGGGGAGAGGGGAGTTGTTACCTGATGGATTAAATGTAATTTCAACTGGAAACTGGACAGTAAAGGCATACAAGAGAGAAAGCTCACACATACACACCTCGGTGGGTTCGCCGCGGTCGATCTTATCTCCTGTGCCAAGCTGTCCGTAGCGGTTGCTGCCCTGCATGAAGACCCGGCCACAGTCGTCCAGCAGGCACAGGTGGCTCAGTCCCAGAGAGCACTTCACCACCTAGCAGAGTGCAAAGGTAACTCAGTTGTAGGTTTGAGTCCTGCATGAATGGACCACATATACTAATGGACCACATATACTAATGACCATATATACTAATGACCATATATACTAATGACCATATATACTAATGGACCACATATATTAATGACCATATATACTAATGACCATATATACTAATGGACCACATATATTAATGACCATATATACTAATGACCATATATACTAATGGACCACATATATTAATGACCATATATACTAATGACCATATATACTAATGGACCACATATATTAATGACCATATATACTAATGACCATATATACTAATGGACCACATATATTAATGACCATATATACTAATGACCATATATACTAATGGACCACATATATTAATGACCATATATACTAATAACACATATACTAATGACCATATATACTAATGACCATATATACTAATGGACCACATATACTAATGACCATATATACTAATGGACCACATATACTAATGACCATATATACTAATGACCATATATACTAATGGAACACATATATTAATGACCACATATACTAATGACCATATATACTAATGGACCACATATATTAATGACCATATATACTAATAACACATATATTAATGACCATATATACTAATGACCATATATACTAATGGACCACATATATTAATGACCACATATACTAATAACACATATACTAATGACCATATATACTAATGACCATATATACTAATGGACCACATATACTAATGACCATATATACTAATGGACCACATATACTAATGACCATATATACTAATGGACCACATATACTAATGATCATATATACTAATGGATCACATATACTAATGACCATATATATACTAATGGACCACATATACTAATGACCATATATACTAATGACCACATATACTAATGACCATATATACTAATGATCATATATACTAATGACCATATATATATTAGGAAAGTATTCAGACCCTTTGACTTTTTCCACATTGTGTTACATTACAGCCTTATTCTAAAATGGATTAAATAGTTTTTTCCCCCTCATCAATCTACACACAATACCCCATAATGACAAAGCAAAAACAGGTTTTTAATTTTATTTAAAATGTATTAAAAATTAAAAACTGAAACATCACATTTACATAAAATAAAAGTTAGACCCAATGAACACTAAAGTAAATGTTTTTTTGTCTAACAGTCGGATCAGACTTGTTTAAGAGTGTACATGTAGGTGTGTGTACATGGATGTGTGTGTACATGTAGGTGTGTGTACATGTACGTGTGTGTGGATGGATGGATGGATGGCCGTGTCTGAAATCTGTCATGCCTCCTACTTACTAAATCTACATATTGTGTACTAACAGAACTACATACTATTTAGAAAGTACTGGTTAGTAAAAACTAATGCAATAAGCAACAAATATAAACGTACTACATATCTATTCTAGATCACGTCCCCTATTCTGATTATCAGCTGTTGTCAAACAAGTGGGTGTGAAAAGACGATTCTCTTCCTCAAGTGTGCAGCTCAGTACTGTCTTGAAGCACCTTTGGCAGTGATTACAGCCTCAAGTCTTCTTGGTTATGACCCTACAAGCTTGGTACACCTGTATTTGGGGGGTTTCTCCCATTCTTCTCTTCAGTCCTCTCAAGCTCAGGTTGGATGGGGAGCGTTGCTGCACAGCTATTTTCTGCTCTCTCCAGAGATGTTTGATCGGTTTCAAATCTGGGCTCTGGCTGGGCCACTCAAGGACATTGAGACTTGTCCCGAAGCCACTCCTGCGTTGTCTTGGCTGTGTGCTTAGGGTCGTTGTCCTGTTGGAAGGTGAACCTTCGGCCCAATCTGAGGTCCTAAGCGCTCTGGAGCAGGTTTTCATCAAGGATCTCTCTGTACTTTGCTCTGTTCATCTTTCCCTCAATCCTGACTAGTCACCCAGTCCCTGCCGCTGAAAAACATCCCCACAGCATGATGCTTCCACCACCATGCTTCAGCGTAGGGATGGTGCTAGGTTTCCTCAAAACGTGACGCTTGGCATTCAGGCCAAAGAGTTTAATCTTGGTTCCATCAGACCAGAGAATCTTGTTTCTCATGGCCTGAGAGTCCTTTAGGTGCCTTTTGGCAAACTCAAAGTGGGTTGTCGTGCCTTTTTTTACTGAGGAGTGGCTTCAGTCTGGCCACTATACCACAAAGGCCTGATCGGTTGAGTGCTGCAGAGATGGTTGTCCTTCTGGAAGGTTCTCCCATCTCCACAGAGGAACTCTGGGGCTCTGTCAGAGTTACCATCCGGTTCTTGGTCACCTCCCTGATCAAGGCCCTTCTCCCCTGATTGCTCAGTTTGGCCGGGCAGCCAGATCTAAGAAGAGTCTTGGTGGTTCCAAACCTATTCCATTTAAGAATGATGGAGGCCACTATGTTCTTGGGGACCTTCAATGCTGCAGAAATGTTTTGGTACCCTTCCCCAGATCTGTGCTTCGACACAATCCTGTCTCTGAGCTCTACAGACAATTCCTTCGACCTCATGGCTTGGTTTTTGCTCTGACATTCACTGTCAACTGGGGGACCTGTTATAGACAGGTGTGGGCCTTTACAAATGTTCTAAAAACCTGTTTTCACTTTGTCATTATGGGGTATTGTGTGTAGATTGATGAGTTTATTTGTATTTAATCCATTTTAGAATAAGGCTGTAACATAACAAAATGTGGAAAAAGTCAAGGGGTCTGAATACTTTCCGAATGCACTGTATACCAGTGGCGCAACTTTTACTGGGGACGGGGGGGACATGTGATACAAAACGAGGCAACGGTTGCTTTAGCACGCCTACGAACGGTCGGGTAGGCTGTTTTGGAGTGTTTATCCAATTGGATTCAAAATAATTAAAGTTATGTCCCCTCCACTTCTAAAACCAGAGCTGTGCCCCTGATATATACTAATGGACCATATATACAACACTAAGAAAAGAATGTGCTATCTAGAACCGAAAAAATGTTATTCGGCTGTCCCCATAGGATAACCCTTTGAGAACCCTTTTTGGTTCTATGTAAGACCCTTCCCACAGAGGGTTCTACATGGAACCCAAAAGACTTCTACCTGGAACCCAAAAGGTTTCTACCTGGAACCACAAAGGGTTCTCCTACGGGGACAGCTGAAGAACCCTTTTAGTACCTGGAGAAGTGTTAACTGTTGCTGTGAACAAAAGTGTGTTTGGGGGAAATGTGTCTCAGTACCTTGTAGGGCAGGCAGAGCGGCAGAGGGGTATGGATGTCATGGGGGTCGTAACCCTGCTGGGTCCCAAAGAACTGACGATACACACCAGCGGAATGCACCTCCAGATAGACTGAACCCTCACCTGAGAGAGAGAGAGAGAGCGAGAGAGAGAGGGTGGTGGTGGTGGTGGTGTGGGGGTGTTATGACACATTTTTATACTAGCTTCGATGTAAACAGAAATGTAAGAAGCATTGTTCAATGCAAAAACTGTCATTTACTGAACCCAGGCTTCTTTCCAATGGAGACACTCCTGAACAATGCTAACTGTGCTGTGATATTTACCTGTGAGGTATAGGACGCTGCTGTAGCTGGTATGGACCTGAGCAATGGGCAGGTTAGGCAGAGAGATGCTGATCTTCTTCAGAGCCAGCTGCACAGTGTAGGAACGAGGGGTGTTCAAGTGGGTCTCATTCACTGACAGCGCATAGACCTTCCCAGTATCTAAGGTGGAGATAGAGAGATACAATTCAGAGATGGGGAGAAACAAGTCGTATTTACTGACTTGATTTATTTGTCAGGGACTTTGTAAACTATATACAGTACCAGTCAACAGTTTGGACACACCTTCTCATTCCAGAGGTTTTATTTATCTTTACTATTTTCTGCAAAACTATTAAATAACACATATGGAATCATGTAGTAACCAAAAAGGTGTTAAACAAATCAAAATATATACACTATACTTCAAATAGCCACGCTTTGCTTTGATGACAGCTTTGCACACTCTTGGCATTCTCCAAACCAGCTTCATGAGGTAGTCACCTGGAATGCATTTCAATTAACAGGTGTGCCTTTTTAAAAGTTAATTTGTGGAATTTCTATCCTTCGTAATGCGTTTGAGCCAATCAGTTGTGTTGTGACAAGGTAGGGGTGGTATACAGAAGATAGCCCTATTTGGTAAAAGACCAAGTCCATATTATGGCAAGAACAGCTCAAATAAGCAAAGACAAACAGTCCATCATTACTTTAAGACATGAAGGTCAGTCAATATGGAATACTTCAAGAACTTTTAAAGTTTCTTCAAATGCAGTAGCAAAAACCATCAAGCGCTATGATGAAACTGGCTCTCATGAGGACCGCCACAGGAATGGAAGACCCAGAGTTACCTCTGCTGCAGAGGATAAGTTCATAAGAGTTACCAGCCTCAGAAATTGCAGCCCAAATAAATGCTTCACAGAGTTCAAGTAACAGACACATCTCAACATCAACTGTTCAGAGGAGACTGTGTGAATCAGGCCTTCATGGTCGAATTGCTGCAAAGAAACCACTACTTAAAAGAAAAAAGAAATATTTACCCTTTATTTAACTAGGCAAGTCAGTTAAGAACAAATTCTTATTTACAATGACGGCCTAACAAAAGGCAAAAGACCTCCTGCGGGGACGGTGGCTGGGATTAAAAATCAAAATAAATAAAATATAAATATAGGACCAAACACACATCACGACAAGAGAGACAAAACAACACTACCTAAAGAGAGACCTAAGACAACAACATAGCAAGACAGCAACACATGACAACACAGCATGGTACAACACATGACAACAACATGGTAGCAACACAACATGGTAGCAACACAACATGACAACAACATGGTAGCAACACAACATGGTAGCAGCACAAAACATGGTACAAACATTATTGGGCACAGACAACAGCACAAAGGGCAAGAAGGTAGAGATGACAGTACATCACGCAAAGCAGCCACAACTGTCAGTAAGAGTGTCCATGAAGAGATTGAGATAAAACTGATAAAACTGTCCAGTTTGAGTGTTTGTTGCAGCTCGTTCCAGTCGCTAGCTGCAGCGAACTGAAAAGACGAGCGACCCTGGGATATGTGTGCTTTGGGGACCCTTAACAAAATGTGACTGGCAGAAAGGGTGTTGTATGTATGGACACCAATAAGAAGAAGAGACCTGCTTGGGCCAAGAAACACGAGAAATGGACATTAGACCGCTGGAGATTTTTTATATTTCGGGTAGCCTTCCACAAGCTTCCCACAATAAGTTGGGTGAATTTTGGCCCATTCCTCCTGACAGAACTGGTGTAACTGAGTCAGTTGTAGGCCTCCTTGCTCGCACACGCTTTTTCAGTTCTGCCCACAAATGTTCTATAAGATTGAGGTCAGGGCTTTGTGATGGCCACTCCAATACCTTGACTTTGCTGTACTTAAGCCATTTTGCCACAACTTTGGAAGTATGCTTGGGGCCGTTGTCCATTTGGAAGACCCATTTGCAACCAAGCTTTAACTTCCTGACTGATGTCTTGAGATGTTGCTTCAATATATCCACATAATTTTCCTTCCCTCCTACAGCAAAGCACCCCCACAAGATGATGCTGCCACCCCCATGTTTCACTGTTGGGATGGTGTTCTTCGGCTTGCAAGCCTCCCCCTTTTTCCACCAAGCATAACGGTGGTCATTATGGACAAACAGTTCAGACCAGAGGACATTTCTCCAAAAAGTACAATCTTTGTCCACATGTGCAGTTGCAAACCGTAGTCTGGCTTTTTTATGGTGGTCTAACGTCCATTTCTCGTGTTTCTTGGCCCAAGCAGGTCTTCTCCAATTGACTCAAATTATGTCAATTAGCCTATAAGAAGCTTCTAAAGCCATGACATAATTTTCTGGAATTTTCCAAGCTGTTTAAAGGCACAGTCAACTTAGTGTATGTAAACTTCTGACCCACTGGAATTGTGATTTAGTGAATTATAAGTGAAATAATCTGTCTGTAAACAATTGTTGAAAGAATTACTTGTGTCATGCACAAAGTAGATGTCCTAACCGACTTGCCAAAACTATAGTTTGTTAACATGAAATCTGTGGAGTGGTTGAAAAATGAGTTTTAATGACTTCAACCTAAGTGTATGTATACTTCCGACTTCAACTGTATATATATTTAAATAAAATTTAATTCATGACGTTTAATTCACGGTGTGGAATTTTAAAACTCCCCATATCAAAATTTCAACTGAAAATCCATTTGAAATGAAAATCAATCAATCAGACCATCTGATGTTCAGAAACACTGACCAGTGACCAGCAGCAGGACCCTGTTGATCTCAGAGCCACTGAGGCAAAGCTGTATGAAGGTCAGGGAGGGGTGAAAGGTCATCCGGAACACCCTCTGACTGGTGTCCTGCTGGTACACCTCCACACAGTCACACCGCGGAGGGGTGGGAGGGGGTTCCGAGCCGGGGGGTTTGGGCCAGCTGGGGGGTGTGGCCTCTGCACCACTGTTGGTACGGCTCACCAGGACGTATATGTACTGCCGGAAGGAATTGTCACTGCGGGGGTCTACGGCAAACTATGGGGGGAGGACAGAGAGGAACAGAGAGAGTGAGAGTCACACTCCATCTTCTACCTGTCACACTCCACCTTCTACCTGTCACACTCCACCTTCTACCTGTCACACTCTACCTTCTACCTGTCACACTCCACCTTCTACCTGTCACACTCCACCTTCTACCTGTCACACTCCACCTTCTACCTGTCACACTCTACCTTCTACCTGTCACACTCCACCTTCTACCTGTCACACTCCACCTTCTACCTGTCACACTCTACCTTCTACCTGTCACACTCTACCTTCTACCTGTCACACTCCACCTTCTACCTGTCACACTCCACCTTCTACCTGTCACACTCTACCTTATACCTGTCACACTCTACCTTCTACCTGTCACACTCTACCTTCTACCTGTCACACTCTACCTTCTACCTGTCACACTCTACCTTCCACACTCTACCTTCTACCTGTCACATTCTATCTTCTACCTGTCACACTCTACCTTCTACCTGTCACACTCCACCTTCTACCTGTCACCCTCTACCTTCTACCTGTCACACTCTACCTTCTACCTGTCACACTCTACCTTCTACCAGTCACACTCTAACTTCTACCTGTCACACTCCACCTTCTACCAGTCACACTCCACCTTCTACCTGTCACACTCCCCCTTCTACCTGTCACACTCTACCTTCTACCAGTCACACTCCAACTTCTACATGTCACACTCTACCTTCTACCTGTCACACTCCACCTTCTACCTGTCACACTCTACCTTCTACCTGTCACACTCTACCTTCTACATGTCACACTCCACCTTCTACCTGTCACACTCCACCTTCTACATGTCACACTCCACCTTCTACATGTCACACTCTACCTTCTACATGTCACTCTCCACCTTCTACATGTCACACTCTACCTTCTACCTGTCACACTCTACCTTCTACCAGTCACACTCCACCTTCTACATGTCACAATAAATTGCTAAATTGCTTGAGAATTGATCATGGCTTGTGAGAATACCTCCCTGTACCCTTTACCCCTGACTCACATCTTTGGCATTCTGACACAGCACAGCGTGGCGTGCGGCCCTCCTCCAGGTCATTTGACCGCGGAGCGAGGATGTTACGGCGTTGCGCAGCAGGAAGATGGTGCCCTGGTAGTCAAACAGCAGGAGGTGGTCCCGGGTGGGCAGGGACCTTCTGTAGCCCAGTGCCAGGGGAGGAACCACGGCCAGGGACACAGAGGGACCTCCGGACCTGCACCACTGGGGGGTCCGGGACCCCCCACTGCCCAAACGCTGCATCTGGAGGCCCTGGGAGTCTGTGGGGGAGAGAGAGGGAATGTCTTAAGTGGAACTGATTCAATAGATCATTGTTATATTTTGTTGATTTGATCTCATGTTTCATTTTCTTTTTTTCCAGGAGAGTGTTTTCATATGTGATGGTATCATTCATAGTGGTCAAAGGATGATGAATACTGAACAAAAATCCATAAACGCAACATGTACAGTGCTGGTCCCATGTTTCATGAGCTGAAATAAAAGATCCTAGACATGTTCCATACGCACAAAATGCGTATTTCTCTCAAAATTTAGTGCACAAATGTGTTTCCATCCCTGTTACTGAGCATTTCTCCTTTGCCAAGATAATCCATCCACCTGGCAGGTGTGGCATATCAAGAAGCTGATTAAACAGCATGATCATTACACAGATACACCTTGTGCTGGGACCAATAAAAGGCCACTAAAATGTGCATACACAATGCCACAGATGTCTCAAGTTTTGAGACAGTGTGGAATTGGCATGCTGACTACAGGAATGTCCACCAGAGCTGTTGCCAGAGAATTGAATGTTAATTTCTCTACCATAAATCGCCTCCAACGTCATTTTAGAGAATTTGGCAGTACGTCCAACCGGCCTCACAACCACAGACCACATGTATGGCGTGTGGGCGAGCGGTTTGCTGATGTCAACGTTGTGAACAGAGTGCCCCATGGTGGCGGTGGGGTTATGGTATGGACAGACATAAGCTACGGACAACAAACACAATAACATTTTATCAATGGCCCATTGTCGTGCCATTCATCCACCACCGTCACCTCATGTTTCAGCATGATAATGAACAGCCATATGTCACAAGGATCTGTACACAATTCCTGGAAGCTGAAAATGCCCCAGTTCTTCAATGGTCTGCGCATTCACCAGACATGTCACCTATTGAGTATGTTTGGGATGCTCTGGATCGACGTGTACAACAGCGTGTTCCAGTTCCCACCAATATCCAGCAACTTCGCACAGCCATTGAAGAGGAGTGGGACAACATTCCACAGGCCACAATCAACAGCCTGATTAACTGTATGCGAAGGAGATGTCGTGCTGCATGAGGCAAATGGTGGTCACAACAGATACTGACTGGTTCTCTTTTTTTGAAGGTATCTGTGACCAACAGATGCATATCTATATTCCCAGTAAATTCTTTGAAATTGTTGCATGTTGAATTTATATTTTTGTTCAGTGTATATTCAAACAGAGCAAAATACATTTAAATAGCTCTACAGACCCAGTCCCTCCATCTATTCTTACATTTCAAGATGGCTGTCCTTCGCCAGTCGTTGGGCGGGGCAGTGGAAGGCTGCTGCGTCCCGGTTGCCTGGCGATGGCAGAGCCGTCTCCAGAGGGAGGAGCTTAGGCTCAGCTGGTAGTAGGTGCTGCAGGTGGCTCCAAAGGCAATAACATCACTGACTGACACTCTGGATAGAATCTCCTCCAGCTTGAGATTGAGATAGATCAGTTTATGAGCAGCTTTACAGCAAACCCATATTCTAAACCTGGTTAGATTAACAGTTTATTTAACCAATGAAACAATGAGAAAGTTACACTTCCTGTATGTGATCAAATGTGTTTAATAGACTAGTTT
The DNA here is from genome assembly GCA_023634145.1 of Thymallus thymallus. Lineage (NCBI taxonomy): Eukaryota > Metazoa > Chordata > Actinopteri > Salmoniformes > Salmonidae > Thymallus > Thymallus thymallus. The sequence goes on from CM042422.1 coordinate 21,815,049, forward strand.
TGCACTTTATAATTTTTATGATAATATCAAATTGTATTTGTCACATGCGCCGAATACAACAAGTGTAGACCTTACAGTGAAATGCTGACTTACAAACACTTAACCAACAATACAGTTTTAAGAAAAATAAGTGTTAAGTAAAAAATAAAAATAATAATAATAACTAAAGAGCAGCAGTAAAATAACAGTAGCTAGGATATACAGTCGTATACAAAGGTTTGGGCACCCCTCTGAGGCTGCATAATAATTTACTCTGTCGTCACAGAAAAGGATCACAGTGGCATGCCATTCATTTTCTAATAAAAGCTGAGTACTGGGGTATTGTCCAGACAAAGATTTTTAGTGTAGCAATATTAAGTTGTATGAAATTAGGCTATGCAAAAAATTTGGGCACCCTTGTCATTCTGTTGATTTGAATACCTGTAACTACTTAGCAGTGATTAATTGGAACACACAATTGGTTTGGTGAGCTCATTAAGCCTTGAACTTCATAGACAAGTGCATCCAATCATGAGAAAAGGTATTTAAGGTGGCCAATTGCAAGTTGTTGTTCTCTTTGACTCTCCTCTGAAGAGTGACAACAAAACAACTCTCAAATGACCTGAAAACAAAGATTGTTCAACATTATGGTTTAGGGGAAGGCTACAAAAAGCTATCGCAGAGATGTAAGCTGTCAATGTCCACTGTGAGGAACATAGTGAGGAAATGGAAGACCACAGGCACAGTTCTTGTTAAGGCCAGAAGTGGCAGGCCAAGTAAAATATCGGAGAGGCAAAGGCGAAGGATGGTGAGAATGGTCAAAAACAGCCCACAGACCACCTCCAAAGACCTACAACATCATCTTGCTGCAGATGGTGTCGCTGTGCATCGTTCAACAATTCAGCGCACTTTGCACAAGGAGAAGCTGTAGGGGAGAGTGATGCGGAAGAAGCCTTTTCTGCACACACGCCACAAACAGAGTCGCTTGAGGTATGCAAACGCACATTTGGACAAGCCAGCTTCATTTTGGAATAAGGTGCTGTGGACTGATGAAACAAAGATTGAGTTATTTGGTCATAACAAGGGGTGTTATGCATGGTGGCAAAAGAACACAGCGTTCCAAGAAAAACACTTGCTACCCACAGTAAAATTTGGTGGGGGTTCCATCATGCTGTGGGGCTGTGTGGCCAGTGCCCGTACTGGGAATCTTGTTAAAGTTGAGGGTCACATGGATTCCACTCAATATCAGCAGATTCTTGGGAATAATGTTGAAGAATCAGTCACAAGTTACGCCGGTGCTGGATATTTCAACAAGACAACGACCCAAAACACTGCTCAAAATCTACCCGGGCATTTATCCAATCACCCAATTATTTATAAATGGAAATCATGGAAATTGTCAGGGGTGCCCAAACGTTTTCATACGACTGTATACAGGGGGTACCAGTACAGAGTCAATGTGCGGGGGCACAGGTTAGTTGAGGCAATTGAGGTAATATGTACATGTAGGTACTCTCCACACAGTGTTATGTGGTCTCACCAGCTCAGGTGGCAAAGACCGAATAGTTGTCCAGAGCTCTACTTCATCCTTAGTTGGTGGGTGAGTCCTTCTCCTCTTTGGCTTGAAAAATAGAAGCACTCATTTTCACTTTTTTGACAATATTTTATCTCTGAGTTTCCCTTTTAGAAATACTATACTTATCTCAACGTACCGTTGGTGGCACCTCAGCTCTGTCGAGCTTTCTTGCCTCTTTATTTGGCCTCTCATCCATTTCTTATTAAAAACGTTTTAATTTTATCTTAGAAAATACTAAGAGGTTCCTCCTTTGCATGTGTGCAAATATTTTAAGTACATTTTTCAGAATGTCTGTTCTTTGAGCCAGTGTTCTAGAAGTCGTCATGGTGAACTTTGTTTTGGAATCATAAGCTATTGTTGAGTGATTCTAGACCTTTGTTGATGACCCAGTGTGCTTCTGTTTTCTTCTAAACCAGTGGTTCCTAGACTTCTAATAAGTCCTATCATCTCACTACATGCCCCTTTGGCAACACATTTGCAAGCAGATACCTTCCTGATAATTCCCATACCGTCTTATGGTATTCATCCATTATACATACACTCAATTGATAAAAAGGGATAATCAACCTATAGTTATTTTAAAAATCAACACATTGAATTAGATACAGCAGAGGTGCAAAGCTTACAACTAATAAAGACAACAGTGAAACTTATGAGCTAGTCGGCTCATTTTTATTTGAAGGTCACAGTAGGTCACAGTGTTTGGAAACTGTTAATGGGAGATTTAGAATAAGTGGGATTGGAGAAGTGAGGAACCCTTGATTCATGAAACCAGAGCGTGACCAAGGCCTCTTCAGTTTCTGGTTCACTGCAGTGTTAATGTCACACTGTATATAAGGATTGGAGACAGGCACAGGAATATGTAATAGAGGGTTTTATTTTCTCCACCCAAACAAAAGAGCGAGGTGTAAACATAAAAAAAACAATTGCACAAATACATTTAGCATGAAAGCCGATACAATGCACAGGTACTCACAGAACCAACGGACATGGTAACAATAACTGACAAAGACAATGGGAACAGAGGGCACATATACAGCATAACATCCCAATCAGGGGAAATGGGAACCAGGTGTGTGTAATGAGACAAGACAGTCCGGGGTTGGTGGTAATGAATCCAATTCAGCGATGCCTAGAAAGCCAGAGAGGTAGACCTCCGGAGCTGCACGGAATGAGCAGCAGTACCGAGAGGATCCGTGACAGTACCCCCCCATGACGCGCTGCACCAGCTCCGCGGTGCGGGTCGGTCAGACCGCCGACGGTGAAAATCCCTGGGCCGTACCCCTCCCAGTCGATGAGGTACTGGAGGCGCCCGGCCCGACACCTCGAATCTAGGACTTCATGGACCGAGTACGCCGGACCTCCCTCGATGTCCAGAGGAGGAGGCGGGGCGTCGCTGAGTCCAGCCTCAGCGAGGGTCCAGGCACCACAGGCCTGAGGAGAGACACATGAAAGTCGGGTAAATGCGGTAATCAGCAGGGAATTGCAAACGGTACGTTACCTCATTAACCCTCCTCAGGACTTTAAACGGCCCCACAAACTGCGGGCTCAGCTTCCGGCAGGGCAGGTTCCCGGTGGAGGGCCAGACCCAGTCGCCTGGAGAGAAGACAGGCGCCTCACTGCGCAGCATTCCAGGTCTCCTCAGCGCGCCGAAACCACTCGTCCACCACAGGGGCCTCGGTCTGGCTCGGATGCCAAGGTCCCAGGGCCGGCTTATACCCCAACATGCACTGGAAATGAGTGAGGTTAGTGGAGGAGTGGCGGAGGGAGTTCTGTGCATACTCAGCCCAAGGTAGAAAATCTGCCCAATCCCCCGGCCGGTCCTGACAGTAACACCTCAGGAACCTACCCACCTCCTGAATGACCCTCTCAACCTGCCCATTAGCTTCAGGACGGTACCCGGAGGTGAGACTGACCGTGACCCCCAGGCGTTCCATGAACGCTTTCCATACGCGTGAGGTGAACTGAGGACCACCGTCCTCCTGCACTCCTCTATCTCTCCCCTTGTCCCTCTCTCCTCCTGCACTCCTCTCTCTCTCCCCTTGTCCCTCTCTCCTCCTGCACTCCTCTCTCTCTCCCCTTGTCCCTCTCTCCTCCTGCACTCCTCTCTCTCTCCCCTTGTCTCTCTCTCCTCCTGCACTCCTCTTTCTCTCCCCTTGTCCCTCTCCTTTAGTCTATCTGTCACTCTCTATTAATGTCTTGTTTTGACTTTCAGTCCTGCTGTCTCTCTCTGTGTTACTAACCTCTATGTCCATCACTCTGTCTGTCCTGCTGTCTCTCTCTGTGTTACTAACCTCTATGTCCATCACTCTGTCTGTCCTGCTGTCTCTCTCTGTGTTACTGCCCTCTATGTCCATCACTCTGTCTGTCCTGCTGTCTCTCTCTGTGTTACTAACCTCTATGTCCATCACTCTGTCTGTCCTGCTGTCTCTCTCTGTGTTACTAACCTCTATGTCCATCACTCTGTCTGTCCTGCTGTCTCTCTCTGTGTTACTAACCTCTATGTCCATCACTCTGTCCGTCCTGCTGTCTCTCTCTGTGTTACTGCCCTCTATGTCCATCACTCTGTCCGTCCTGCTGTCTCTCTCTGTGTTACTGCCCTCTATGTCCATCACTCTGTCTGTCCTGCTGTCTCTCTCTGTGTTACTAACCTCTATGTCCATCACTCTGTCCGTCCTGCTGTCTCTCTCTGTGTTACTGCCCTCTATGTCCATCACTCTGTCCGTCCTGCTGTCTCTCTCTGTGTTACTGCCCTCTATGTCCATCACTCTGTCTGTCCTGCTGTCTCTCTCTGTGTTACTAACCTCTATGTCCATCACTCTGTCCGTCCTGCTGTCTCTCTCTGTGTTACTGCCCTCTATGTCCATCACTCTGTCCGTCCTGCTGTCTCTCTCTGTGTTACTGCCCTCTATGTCCATCACTCTGTCCGTCCTGCTGTCTCTCTCTGTGTTACTGCCCTCTATGTCATCACTCTGTCCGTCCTGCTGTCTCTCTCTGTGTTACTGCCCTCTATGTCCATCACTCTGTCCGTCCTGCTGTCTCTCTCTGTGTTACTGCCCTCTATGTCCATCACTCTGTCCGTCCTGCTGTCTCTCTCTGTGTTACTGCCCTCTATGTCATCACTCTGTCATTCACCTATTCCCTCTTTCTCCTCTTACCATTCCAATGGTTAAAGGCTATGACCTTTAGCCTCCATTCATGCCCCCACCCCACCTCAAATTTAGAGGGCTGAAATGCAACACATTGTTGGCCTTGTGAAAGTTGCCATGAGCTGTCACGTACAAGTTACATGAGTTGCCATGTAAAAGTTACCATGAGTTGCCAAGTAAAAGTTACCATGAGTTGCCATGTAAAAGTTACCATGAGTTGCCAAGTAAAAGCTACCATGAGTTGCCATGTAAAGTTACCATGAGCTGCCAAGTAAAGTTGCCATGAGCTGCCATGTAAAGTTGCCACGTCATACAGTAATATATGAAATATTGAAGGCATGCAACATACACACACGCAAATAAACACACAGACACACACACACACACAATGAGCTGTGTGACACGTACACTCACACGGAACAGAACATTCGTCCAAAACAAAGGAGATGGTAACACAAAGCTCAGTCTGAAACACTAATGAGCACGATGAATATGCATGATCCTCATTTACCCACACCATTTGGAGTGATGTCATGGCCTCTGAGACTGTGACCAATCAAAGTCAGAATGGTGGTGATTGCCAAAGCTCTGTCACTATCTGGAATGTATTTGAATGTAAGAGTTTGAAGTTTGTGCCTTGTTTTGCCCGGAGCAAGCAAATGACCTAGTGATATTTACTTGATCTGTGACAAATTAACTTATTTTCCTGTCCTCTTTTTCTCTACAAACTCTCTCTCTCTCTCTCTCTCTCAATCCCTCTCTCTCTCTCTCTATCTCTATCCCACCATCATTTCCGCTCTGCCCCTCCCCCCTTCTCTCCCTCAGTGTCTCTTAAGTGCTGTTGGTGCTGTAGGATGAAGCTCTGACGTCACTCTTTCTCACGCTCCCTGTCTTCCTCCATCCTTCTCTTTTCCCCTGGAGTAATGGGTCGGTTGTTGATTTTTTAGCCCCATGTAAACAGACCAATACATATAACTCACACAACCCAAACCAATGTCAATGCGGCTACGGTACCTACACAGCATCTTGTCCAGGTACGAAATGTCCTTTAACCCTACCAACAAATCAGTTAATTTCAGCTGCCATTTTGTAACTAACTGCATTTTGGTGCCTCAGTACTTTACGACTCCCAAAAACCTGTGTCCAGTCCAGGTATAAAAAGTAATTTAACCCTACCAACAAATCAGTTAATTTCAGCTGCCATTTTAAAACCTAAACCCTACAGGAGGTGATGTGAACAATACAGCCCTATTGGCCTGAAATTTACACTTACAGATTCCTGACACACACACAAGCATGCACACTAGTGGAGGCTGCTTATAATAATGGCCGAAATGGAGTGAATGTAATGTCACAATGAACATGGAAACCATGTGTTTGGTGTCTATAACACCATTCCACTCATTCTGCTCCAGCCATTACCACAAGTACGTCCTCACCAATCCCACCAACCTCCTGCGATACACACGGCACACATCACAGGAAGTTGGTGGCACCTTAATTGGGGAGGACATGCTCATGGAAATAGCTGGAGCAGAGTATGTGGAATGGTATCATATAAACCAAACACACAGTTAATTTTTTTTTACTAGGCAAGTCAGTTAGGAACAAATTCTAATTTACAATGACGGCCTAGACCAGCCTAACCCGGACAACACTGGGCTAATTGTGCGTCGCCCTATGGGACTCCCAATCCCGTCCGGATGTGATACAGCCTGGATTCAAACCAGGGTGTCTGTAGTGACGCCTCTTCCACTGAGATGCAGTGCCTTAGACCACTGCGCCAGTCGGGAGGCTGTCATTGTAAATAAGAATTTGTTCTTAACTGACTTGCCTAGTTAAATAAAGGTTAAATAAATAAAGTATGACTTTGTAGCTATTGAAGCTAGTGATGACCAACAAAGAGGCTAGACAACGTTGTTACATTATACCAGATGTGGTAAAAATTGGAATTCTGCTAGAGGAATTTCCCCGAGGTCTCACTAATGAGAAAGAATAACCTTTATTCAATATTGGAAATGTGACATTTGCATTCAGGGAATTCATTTGAAATGTTTAACCAATTGCCAAAAATTTAACTGGTGCATATGAACGGTATACCTAGCTGCTCCAGCCACTTTCATGATTGGTTCACTCTTCAATTATCTGCCCATAACCATCATACTGTATCTCATTAGTGTATATTTTCATCAACATAATCTGAGCGCTTTTGAAATCCATTTTCTTCAAAACCCCGCCCTGAGTCCATCCATCTGCGTTGAGATATGGATGTTTCCCCTGTCAATCAAACTCATTCTCACCGTAGGCTCGCCCACTGCTCCTCGGCTTCCTTGTGCTGCTGCACCCCTTTCTGACAGCTACTAGTACCGCTTCCTCATAAGCGACTGGACGGTGGCGAATCCTCGTTGTAGAAGAGAAAGGAACAGCCTTTTTGTCGGATTTATTAAATTGTCCTACTTCGAAAGTTGTTTATCGGACGAAAGACGTACGGTTTTGTAAGTAGTTCTGAGGCATACGAAAGTGTAAAGGAAGGTTGATTTATTTTTTATTTTTATTTTTTTAGATCCAAACACAGTAAGATAAAGAGGCATATCTACCGTCCATGGCTGCTGGGGAAGGCGCCCAGCTGCCGGCGACAATAGCGGCCAGCCGGAGCGTGGAGAAGTCGCTCGAGGAGGCTGCCGCGAGCGGAGCTCTGAACTTGTCTAACCGTAAATTGAAGGAGTTTCCCCGAACCGCCAGCAACTATGACTTGTCCGATATTACCGGAGCAGGTGAGTTGTGTTTTAGTGTTTGTTTGGTGTAGACATTTAGATGATAATTAATCTGATGGGGAGCCGCCGTGGACAGTCTTTTGTTACTGGGTTTTTTTGTTGTTTCTGTCACCTGCTTGTGTCGTGGTGGTGCGTTACCGTCCAGGCTAGCTAGCTAGCTAGCGCCACATCCGTGAGGAGACGGAGCATGAAATGTAAAAGTGTACGAGCGAATTAATTACTTCTCAAGGTTCCTTGATACTGTCTTCAGATGTTGGACTTCCATTCCGGCCACAACTTGTTCAACTGTAACATTTCGTATTTGTTTAATTCGAGATTACATTTTTGTTCTCGGGTCATTGGTTGTCAAGCTTTCTTTCGCAAATTTCCCCTACACTTTCTGTATGACGAAGGGAGTTGTTTTCTGCTCTTAATGTCAGTATTGTATCTCCTGTTTTGATGTTCTCTTATTTAATTTAGTCAATTCACGGTATGGATGGATTGAAATGCAATTGAAAAGATGACAATAACGTTGGAAAGTTTAATGGTGCCTAAAACGGCAGTCAAGTGTGTAAAGTTTATTGACAGTGCGGTTTAAAGGAGAACTAACTCGTCCTCGCCTTGTTGAAAGAAGATGACCCAATCCAGGTTGCAGCCTAATATCTATCTGCCCAGTGTTTTGAAACAACGCACCCCTCTGCTGCTTTCTGCGCTCTCTGGTAATTATGACCATCTGCTCAAAAGGACCTAGACCTTATACAGTGAAGAGAGACCTTTGACGCACACAAAGCTGCCATCTGTAATCCAACTACGGCAATAGATACTGTAGTGATGAATGTATCTAAGGCCTTAGATAACACTATATATTGATGTGCACTTGTTTATACAAAGCGAAGCTCATATTATAAACCAAGAAAATAAAAGGCAAGTTGATTTTATATAAACATTGATATTTGTTATTAATGGTGTACTATTAGCTCTTCATCGTAACCAATGAAAGATAGTTATACATTTATTAAGGCAGTTTGTCGCGAGATGCACTTCCGCCCTGTCTCTGTCATACGTTCAGTTACTCCTTTTCTGGTGCCGTTATGATTGCACTGTATTTACCTCTGGTCGTAATAACAAGTTACTTCAAACGTAGATGGCTTAGCTCATACCTGCTCTTTTAGATAATGGGAGGCTTTCAGTTTCAAAAAGGTGTTTGTTTGGCACATGCACGCACACCCGCCACCCCTCACCCCTAAGCTCTTTGGATGCACTATGACACAGCATTTCACACACAGTGAAAGCTTGAGTGTGCAACTTTTATTTCAGACTGTGTTTTGCTTCTGTGTTCATGACAGATATTTAGGCTGGCTCACTATAATTGCCAGTGGTGGCACAGACATAGACTGCGGTGTGTGTGTGCGTGCTGGTTAGTGTGACAGGTAGGGGTTTGACAGTCAGGTATGGTGTTACCCCGACTGTGGAGTAAATATCGATTGTATAATTACATCACCAGACTAAACACAACAACAGGATGTCCTCAAGGAACAGAAAGGCTGTAATCTTCATAGTGGTTATCGTCCATCTCCATCTCCCTGTGACGATGACAGTCAGAGAGCCGTTTAGATTTGTAGTGGACAGCTGTAGCGGAGAAGCAGAACGTCTTCGTGTTTTAATCCAAACTACTCTTCAGAATCAGTCAGCCTACTTTCATTTGCCATTTATAAGGGCGTCCTGTGTGGATGGATAAGGGATTACTGAAGTTCCCTAGCTAGTGCTATGGATGGAAGAGTGCAGAATTGGTACAAGGTCCCAAGCAGCAGGCCCTATAGTGTTTATGAAAACAGTGGCGGTCTCCCAGCAGTGGGTTAGGCCTATGAAAAACTGAACGAAGGTTGTAGGGGACAGTGAGCCCCCTCCCCAAGCCTGAACTGACAATGAAAACTGCTCACAGCCTAACCCAAATTCTGAACACAGCTTGCAGGGGACAGTGAAAGAATAGGTTTTCTGTGACCTGAGGCTGCCACTGTTCAAATCAAATGTTATTCGTCACATGCTTCGTAAACAATAGGTGTAGACGAACAGTGAAATGCTTACTGACGGGCCCTTCCCAACAATGCAGAAAATAAGGGAAATTAAATAATGTGAGTAATAATAATAATAATAATACAAGGAATAAATACACAATGAGTAATGATAACTTGGCTATATTCAAGGGTACCAGTACTGAGTCGATGTACAAGGTAGTTGGTATAGATATGTACATATAGGTAGGGATAAAGTGTCTAGTCAAACAGTAGCAGCAGTGTATGTGATGAGTCAAAAGAGTTAGTGCAAAAAAGGGTCAATGCAGATAGTCCAGGTAGTTATTGGTTAACTATTTAGCAGTACAGTAGCAACGTTAGTAGGGTTAGTGATAGGCTAATGCTGTTTCAGAGAGAACATGACAAGTTGTTGTTGCTGGGACCGCCACATACACTATCATAGGACATCTTAGGGGGGAGCTGATATATAAATTAATGAAAAGGAGGGGGGAAGGGATGGGTGGAGAGGGGGGGAAGGGATGGGTGGAGAGGGGGGGGAAGGGATGGGTGGAGAGGGGGGGGAAGGGATGGGTGGAGAGGGGGGGGAAGGGAGGGGGGGAAGGGATGGGTGTTGAGGGGGGGAAGGGATGGGTGGAGAGGGGGGGAAGGATGGGTGGAGAGGGGGGGAAGGTATGGGGGGGGGAGGGATGGGTGGAGAGGGGGGGAAGGGATGGGTGGAGAGGGGGGGGGGGGGATGGGTGGAGAGGGGGGGAAGGGATGGGTGGAGAGGGGGGGAAGGGATGGGTGGAGAGGGGGGGGAAGGGATGGGTGGAGAGGGGGAGGGAGGCCCTTTGATGGAGTGGGCTGCTTGCATTTTCGTGGTGTGTTCCCTTGAAGGGGTTTCACTTGAGCGGGAACCCTTTCTCTCTCTTGAGCCTCATCTTTTGTCTGAGTCATGGTTTTAACCTGGCTCCCCCAGAGCTCGCCTCTGTCCCTCGTGCTCTCTCTGTTAGTCTCTCTTTCTCACCCTCGGGCTCTCCATCTATCTCATTCCTCTACCTCTCCTTCCCCCATCCCATTCCAACTCTATCGGATTCATAAAGAGCACTGTGTCTGTCTGTCCAGTAATGTGTCTGTCTCTGTCCAGTAATGTGTCTGTCTCTCTGTCCAGTAATGTGTCTGTCTCTCTGTCCAGTAATGTGTCTGTCTCTCTGTCCAGTAATGTGTCTGTCTCTCTGTCCAGTAATGTGTCTGTCTCTCTGTCCAGTAATGTGTCTGTCTCTCTGTCCAGTAATGTGTCTGTCTCTCTGTCCAGTAATGTGTCTGTCTCTCTGTCCAGTAATGTGTCTGTGTCTGTCTCTCTGTCCAGTAATGTGTCTGTGTCTGTCTCTGTCCAGTAATGTGTCTGTGTCTGTCTCTGTCCAGTAATGTCTCTGTCTCTGTCCAGTAATGTCTCTGTCTCTGTCTCTGTCCAGTAATGTCTCTGTCTCTGTCTCTGTCCAGTAATGTGTCTGTCTCTGTCTCTGCCCAGTAATGTGTCTGTCTGTCTCTGTCCAGTAATGTGTCTGTGTCTGTCCAGTAATGTGTCGGTCTCTGTCCAATTTTGCAGATAAGCAACCACATAGGCCCATATCACAGTGAAACATTTATGTAACAGTTACTGCGACTGTTGTTTTGAATATTCTTCCAGTTTTCCTTTCGCCATGTCTCTTCTAGAGGAGTTATTATGACATCTCATACCAAGAAGAGATGGCATGAGTTTTAATGGAGTGCATATGCTCAAGATCAGTCAAGTCTTAGAGTGTGTGCGTGTGTGTTCAGGTTCAGTGCTCGGTCGGGTGGAGTCTTTCATCATGGGAACCGTGCCCACACTGAGGAGGTGTGTACTGGCAAGAGGAGTAACCCTCTGGATCCTCTTTTGTCCTCTCCCTGGTCACTAACACCTGTTAAAAGGCGAGCTGCGTTCAGGGGCCAGTGTTTTGGCTCAGTAAACAGGCCTTTGGAGGTTGGTAGTGAAGAGATTTGTTGGCTCTTACAAATATATGGGTTCAGATTGTCAGCTTGTGACTAATGGTGAGTCACCACAACACTGAAAATAACTAAGCCAGGCTATAGTCCTATAAGAACATTGACGTGTGTGCACAGTATTAACCTCATTCTCACTTATAGTCCAACGTGAGTTATGAATCACTAGTTTTGATTGAATTCAATAGACATTATTGATCCATCCACACAAAAGGAGAAATCCCATTTGAATGCCTGCCCAACGTCCACCCAGTTCCTTGTGTCTCGGTCACATGAATGACCCTGCAGAGAGAGCACTGCGTTGCCTTTGCCTTTCTGTTGTGTTGAAGGAAATAAAACTGTCACTTAGCCCAACTGGCCTAACTAGTCTTTCTGTTTTTGTGTTGAAGGAAATAAAACTGTCACTTAGCCCAACTGGCCTAACTAGTCTTTCTGTTGTTGTGTTGAAGGAAATAAAAATGTCAGTTAGCCCAACTGGCCTAACTAGTCTTTCTGTTGTTGTGTTGAAGGAAATAAAACTGTCACTTAGCCCAACTGGCCTAACTAGTCTTTCTGTTGTTGTGTTGAAGGAAATAAAACTGTCACTTAGCCCAACTGGCCTAACTAGTCTTTCTGTTGTTGTGTTGAAGGAAATAAAACTGTCACTTAGCCCAACTGGCCTAACTAGTCTTTATGTTGTTGTGTTGAAGGAAATTACTGTCACTTAACCCAACTGACTAGTCTTTCCCCTCCCTTCTCACTTGTTCCCTTGGGCTTGTCCATGAAACTGTTTACCAATGTCAGTCACCAGCTTCCATGGAGAAGCTAGGGAAGGAGAAGAATGGGCTGCGCATCAAATGGCACCCTATTCCCTATATAGTGCAGTACTTTCATGAGAAATAGTGCACTATGCAGGGAATAGGGAGTCATTTGAGACACAGCCATGGACAAAATGTTTTGCTGAGACACTGGTTTGTGTGTGTGTGTGTTTGAACAGTTCAGCTGTATGTGCTGTAGAAGAGAGGAACATTATATGGTCCGTTTCAAGAAACTAGGCATATGTCTCACGTCACTACTTCACAGTAGAGGCATTTGAACGTGCTTTTTTTTGTTTTTCTGGAACATGTGAACTTTTTAATGTGCCTTAATAAAAAAAACAACATCTGTATAAAATTGTTAAATAACAAGTCTAGTTGGTTTAGCCACAGAAAAATACAGGAGCCTTCCCGCTAGCCATGATTGACTACATGTAACTCCCAAATGGTGCAGTGGTCTAAGACACTGCATCTCAGTGCTAGAGACGTGTTCGAATCCAGGCTGTATCACAACTGGCCGTGGTTGGGAGTCCCATAGGGTGGCACACAATTGCCCAACATCGTCCTGAGTTTGGCCGGTGTAGGCTGTCATTGTAAATAAGAATCTTTATTTTTTTAACTAGGCAAGTCAGTTAAGAACAAATTCTTATTTACAATGAATGACTACCTACAGGGTCAGACCCTGGAGCAAATTAGGGTTAAGTGCCTTTCTCAAGGAAACCGAGGTTTTTCACCTTGTCGACCTTTCAGTTACTGGACCAACGCTCCGTGGATGTGTTGGACATGCCGAGAGATGAGTTCGTGTTGGTCTACCATGTAGCATGCTTCTGTCAATAATATGAGCTGCTCAGTATATGTGGATAGTACAGTCTACTGCAACTTGTTTAGGAAAATATAATGAATTTAAAAACATTGCTGCCCTGAAGTTTAATAGCGCTATCGACAAAGCTCAGTCGGAAAACGTTGTGATTGAGTATGATCGTGACTCTCTCTGACTCTGAAAATGAATCCGACATGTTGATTGAACCAGACATTGTAGTCTTCTGACAATGGTGGGGAAGAAACGGTGTCGTTGTCACAGAAGTTGACCTGGTTTTGAAATCGGTGGAATGCCTGATGGAAGCAGAGAGATTGCCAAATGCAGAAAGAGTCCAAAAAAAGAACACAGAAAGAAGGCTGTTATATAAAACACCTGTCCCGGATTACATCTTCAAACTAAGGGAAACCATGGCATCCATGACAGAGGGAGAATGTTCATTCATGTATACGGGCATGTTCAGAAATTATACATCTCAAATTTTTACACCTTCTGTATCCTGTGCATGTGACAAATGCGTTTAGATTTTATTTGATATAGTGTGTGTTTACCAGAGACGGTAATGTGAAGAACAACATGACCGGCACCAAAGTCAGATTAGCATATAGGCCAAGGACTAGATAAAGTTATTTTTACTACTACCTTCTCTTTCTACTACTTTCACCACTTGTTGTCTAAATCTGTTGTTTACCACACTGAATTCTTAAAGAGATGGGTGTGGCTAAAGCTTAAGAGGGTGTGAATGATGCTGAATGGGTGTAGACAAAGAGGAGCTCTCCAGCAGGTGTAGCAAAACCTTCACGGGCCGTTTTCTAAAAGTGGGATTACCAGTTTATCAACTTTCAGAGCCAAATTACTTTCCCATTGTTCATCAACTGTAGTCTCTACTTAAACAATGTAAAAAATAAAATAAAACAATTTCAAATGTTGCTACATAGGACTGGGTCCAGGTGGTGGGTCACATGGATACAATGTCGGTTGCATCTGTGCCACTTTATGGGTGTGTGTTTTAACTCTGGAGCAGTGTTCTGCTTCTCCCCCCACGCTTGTGTTTCCGTACCACTGCGGATGTGGGTGTGCATGCTCATCCAACTGAATCCTCCTTCGTCTTGCTCTCTTTCTTGTCCTCCTTCTCTCTCTCTCTCTCTCTCTCTCTCTCTCTCTCTCTCTGTCCGCCTCACTATCTATATTCTGTACACGTTTTACATATCAGCCCTGTTGCTCTATCTCTCTATAATGGTTAGGGTTAGTAAGTCCTGTGGGTCGGTTCTCTCTCTTACAGCACAGCAGATGGTTGAGGGGAGTCCCTTTCGCTCCCCGGGGAGTTAAGGAAATAGGGACTTACTCGGGTTCAATGTCCGCCCGCCCCATATACACAGATCTACCAGGGGTGTATTGAGTCAGTGATGTTAAACCTTTGCAATGTCGCAGATAGAATTTGAATCAATAGAACATTCCCTATTCTACCTGACACTCATATCTGTTCTAATCTACACCATACATTTCTATGTAACTGTTGCACATTTCAACAACTTCATCACTGTGTGTTCGGTGTATCTCTGTGGGGTTGCCAGGTTGGAAAGGTCATTCCTCCCTCCCTCTGGTGCCATAGACACTGCTGCAGTGCCATGGGCTCCACTGAGTAATTCCTTAGAATAAAAGGTTGTTGTCTGGCAACCAAACCAGTTCAACCCCAAACAGCTTTTTGACTGTTCTAGTAAGTAGTCATTGTATGTCTGTACGCCCTGCAGGTTTCTAGAGTGGTAGTCATATCAGTCATGTCACCTAGGGGCCAAGGGGCCTATTCAAGTTCACTACTAAACAAGTGCCCAGTCACCCTGTCATTCTAGTTCACTACTAAACAAGTGCCCAGGCACCCTGTCATTCTAGTTCACTACTAAACAAGTGCCCAGGCACCCTGTCATTCTAGTTCACTACTAAACGAGTGCCCAGGCACCCTGTCATTCTAGTTCACTACTAAACAAGTGCCCAGGCACCCTGTCATTCTAGTTCACTACTAAACAAGTGCCCAGGCACCCTGTCATTCTAGTTCACTACTAAACAAGTGCCCAGGCACCCTGTCATTCTAGTTCACTACTAAACGAGTGCCCAGGCACCCTGTCATTCTAGTTCACTACTAAACAAGTGCCCAGTCACCCTGTCATTCTAGTTCACTACTAAACAAGTGCCCAGTCACCCTGTCATTCTAGTTCACTACTAAACAAGTGCCCAGTCACCCTGTCATTCTAGTTCACTACTAAACAAGTGCCCAGTCACCCTGTCATTCTAGTTCACTACTAAACAAGTGCCCAGGCACCCTGTCATTCTAGTTCACTACTAAACAAGTGCCCAGGCACCCTGTCATTCTAGTTCACTACTAAACAAGTGCCCAGGCACCCTGTCATTCTAGTTCACTACTAAACAAGTGCCCAGGCACCCTGTCATTGTCCCGCTGTGCTGGAGTCTCATTGTGGTTCACAAAGCACATTCTGTTAACTTGGGTAATAACCTAGCTAGTATTGCATTAGCCTAGCCTAGGACCGTTTCTCTTGGGGATGGGCCTGTAAACCAACCGTTAGCTAATGGCCCTGGCCCTATCTGAAACCCCTGTGTTTGTCTATCAGTGCACTAACGTTATAAGGAGTGTGTGTAAATAATCTAATGAACGGTCAGGTCTCTCCTGTCCTAGCCTGATCTGTTCTGAATGAAAGCAGGCACTGGGTGTGTGTGTGTGTGTCTGGCTCTGCCATCTTATGTAACTGAAAGCCATAAGCTTCCTGGGGTGTTGACTTTGGTGTGTCCAGATGGTTCATTCACTGGGACTGTGCCACATGAGACTGCAGGGGGAGGGCTGGGGATGGCTGCGTTTAGAGGGAGGGAGGAAAGGAGTGTGTTTTGTCAGTGTGCAGAGTGTGTGTGTGTGTGTACGGGCGCCTGAGTGTACGGAGAACCAGACCCCACCAGCAACCCTACAGACAGCATACCATGGATTAATTCAGTCAGACAGAACATTGAGGATTACAGGGCTACGACAGTGAGGATAATGAATTCACTTTCTGTTCATGAAACTAACACCACACACACCATAAATCTGCAGTAATCCCTTTACAACTCTTATTACCCCAGATTGGAATTGAAACTGATAA
Source organism: Thymallus thymallus (assembly GCA_023634145.1). Classification (NCBI taxonomy): domain Eukaryota; kingdom Metazoa; phylum Chordata; class Actinopteri; order Salmoniformes; family Salmonidae; genus Thymallus; species Thymallus thymallus. The sequence continues at coordinate 21,831,300 of CM042422.1, forward strand.
GAAGTCTAGCAACAACTGGGGATGAGTGAGTGAGTATTGGCCACACACACACACACACACACACACACACACACACACACACACACACACACACACACACACACACACATGTTTTCCATTGGAACCAAAGCAACAGCTAATTCCTGCTAGAGACTAGGAGATACAACAATTGTTGATGATGACGTCACATTGTACCCCCACTGTTCTCCACTCTCCTCTCCTGCTGCTACTGCTTAACCAGTTTTGACACCACACACGCCAGCCAACAGTCGTCATGGTGATTGGAGGGTGTTCACACTTTCCACGACTCCGTCCGTCTGTATATCACATTCCTCCGCTGTTCCATCCGCGGGGTTTGATATTTCACTTGCAAAGTATGATATTTCATAAGTTTCCTGTTTGACGAACTGAGATGATTCTGCACTTTGCATGCAGCTAGTCAGTTGGATCAATATGTTATTTTAGTGAGTTTGCTGTCCTCATCTGGTCTGACAGCAGATCAATGTGTTCTCTAGCCGACTCCTCTGTTTATTGACACGCGTCCTGACAACTATTGACAGTTGGCCGAAGCAGTTGATTTTAAATCTATTATTTAGTTTGTGATGAAAACTACACAGCACACAACAGATATTACAAATATTATCCATTATGACAATACCAACAAAGCAAACAAAATAGACTTGTAGAACAAACAATATAACAATTTATATAAGCTACTGTCAGGAGTCATAATTACTTGAGTACACAAAATGAATCATACAGGGAGGGAGTTCACAATACAATAACTTAATTATATTCTCGGAAAAGAAAGGAAAATGTCCTCCTCTCTCCCTTACCAAGTAGGTCCATTGTTTAGTGTCGAGTTGTTGTTTTAATATTAGTTAGTTGTACCTAGTAGGCTACATCCCATGCTTTTTAAAAACATTTTTTATCACGGCCATTGGTCGTCTTTACGAACAATATCTTGAAAATATGATAACCATGTTTGAGATGAGAAGATTGTAGGGGTAATCCAAGCACTATGGATGACCTTAGACCTATTCTGTGTAGGCTGCTACTGGTGAGGTGAGCCCATAGAGATCTCATCTTTATCTGTGACGTTATGGTGTCTGTCCGCATGGGCAGCGCCATTGAGGCTATCTCCAATTTAAAGTAGTCCATTTTGTTTTTGAAAAAGCGTGAAGTTAGTATTTTATTTCTTAAGAGTCACTCTTGCAGCTCCTGTAGTGATAGTAGTTTGTAGTTCAAGCTACAATCTAAATGGTGTTTCCTCTCCCCTGCAGTGCTGGTATCTGGGCCCTGTTTACACATTCAAATATGCATACACACTCAGTACTCTCTTCCTGCTGTCTCTGTAGCCGCTGTAACAGGGTTGCTACATCCTGTTTGGTAGTTCCGCCGCATCAGTGGTTGGCAGGTTTCTGATGGCTGATATTGCCATTGGCAACGTTTGACACATAAAGTAAACACCAGAGCAGCAGATCAGATGAAAGGAGGAAGCTAGTCTGGATGGAATCATTGTTGACTATAACGTTAGTTCAGACGAAACCCATGATGTACTGTCGTTATTAGGGTCAGTCAAATGGAGAGAAGCCTGTGTTTTCTGTTTTCACACACAGGCCTACATGACCCACAAACGCTCTTTGTTTTGCAGTGGCCGGAATTGCAGTCACACATTCATTATGAGTATTGGGAATAACACATGAGAATTGGCCTACTATGCATAGGCTAGTTGTGCACACGTTTTGTATTGGGCACACCAAAGTACCCTGAATCCCGTAGAAGTAGGCTGTAAGCAGCTGTTGTAGAAACACTCCTTATACTTTCAAGTGTTCCTGGCAGTCGTAAGACGGGACTTGAGGAACAGCTCGTTGAGTCCCGGGCCTGAAGGATTCAAGCTTGTCGTGATTGAACTGTCCTTTTTAGTTGTCACCTCTCGCTCTTTCTCTCGCTCTTTCTTTCTTTCTCTCGCTCTTTCTCTCGGTCGTTCTCTCGCTCTTTCTCTCGCTCCTTCTCTTTCTCTCGCTCTTTCTTTCTCTCGCTCTTTCTCTTGGTTGTTCTCTCGCTCTTTCTCTTTCGCTCGTTCTTTCTCTCGCTGTCTCTCGTTCTTTCTCTCGCTCTCTCCCTCTCCCGTGATGATTCATTACCTGATATGTATTTATCTCTGTGACACACACGAGCGCACACACACACACACACACCAAGAGGCCCCGGTTCCCTCTTTTCTTGGATTTCAGTGTTGTGCTGAAGGGTGAGCGGAGTGTGAAGTTTCTTGGCTGTGGGATGGAGAGTAAATCACATCTGACGAATTTGGACTCGACACTGTTTCTCTTATCCTAGACAGGACCAGAAAAACACACTCGCACACACCCCCCTTCTCACCCAGACCTGCTTCAATCAAACACTGATATGTATGCAAAGACATTGAAACACACACTAGTTATTTTTCAAGTCAGTTTGGTTTCGATTCTGTTATAAAATAATAATAATCTGGTTTTCGGTTTCGATTTTTTTCTTTTAACATTAAATGCATTATGTTGGTTGAATGCTGTAACAACACAGAATAAAACAATTAATAAAAGTCCCATGATGGTAGTGATCATTACTGCTGATCACTTATTAACAATAATTTATTCACATTACTTTAATTAAATATTTCAGTTGTGTATATTACATTAGTTTTTTATGATATCTTTATTTAATTCCAAGTAATTTCATCTCTTTTAGAGCTGCCGCCTGTGCTTTCTGACAAAATCCATATTTTAGTAATTTTTTCAAAGTAAATAAGTCATTCTTTTATGACTGCTGAATACCAACTATCAATCACTTAGATGATGTATTTTCAGGTAGAGATACCTCACGAAGCAACTGCTCTCCGTCCCTCTCAATGGTGCGTTTTCTATCTTTTGTCTCAACTCTCTCCATCGCCGTGTTTGCCCCACACAGACCGGACAAGTAGGCGCACAGTGGATTATGTTCATTATAGTTAATTAACATGTTTTTGTTGAATATTGGCCTTTTGGAAACAACTCCCTACTACATCGCACAGTTCGGGCTTGATCTGATTTGTCTCTAGAGAAACTGAGCATGAGAAAATAAAAACTTTAATAAAAATAATTGAACCGATGTTGGTCAGAAAAATATAAAAAATATATGATTCGCTGAGCACTTACATGTAAACACATATGGATGTCTGAGACCAAACCTACCTCAATAAGTCCCAGCTTCGCAGGTGTCACAGATCATCTGTGCTTGGCACACCTGTATTTGGAGAGTTTCTCCCATTCTTCTCTACTGATCCTCTCAAGCTCTGTGGGGTTGGATGGGGAGCGTCACTGCACAGCTATTTTTGAGACCTATCCAGAGATGTTTGACGTCCAGCCTCTGGCTGGGCAACTCAAGGACATTTAGAGACTTGGCCCGAAGCCACCCCATGCATTGTCTTTGTGTGCTTAGGGTCGTTGTCCTGTTGGAAGGTGAATTGTCCTGTTGTAAGGTGAACCTTCGCCCCAGTCTGAAGTCCTGAGCGCTCTGGAGCAGGTTTTCATCAAGGATCTCTGTACTTTGCTCCGATCCTGAATAGTCTCCCAGTCCCTGCCGCTGAAAAACATCCCCCACAGCTGTAGGGATGGTGCCAGGTTTCCTCCAGAGGTGACGCTTGGCATTCAGGCCAGATTGTTCAATCTTGGTTTCATTAGACCAGGGAATCTTGTTTCTCATGGTTTGAGAGTCCTTTAGGTGCCTTTTGGCGGGCTGTCATGTTATTTTTATTGAGGAGTGGCTTCCGTCTGGCCACTCTACCATAAAGGCCTGATTTGGTGGAGTGCTGCAGAGATGGCTGTCCTTCTGGAATGTTCTCCCATCTCCACAGAGGAATTCTGGAGCTCTATCAGAGTGACCATCGGGTTCTTGGATTAAATTCACCTAAACTCAATTTCAAGTCTCATAGCAAATGCTCTGAATACTTATGTAAATAAGGTATTTCAGTTTTTTAAATAAATTAACCATTTCTAAACCTGTTTTTGCTTTGTCATTATGGGGTATTGTGTGTAGATTGATAAGGAAAAATGAATTTAATCAATTTCAGAATAAGGCTGTAACGTAACAAAATGTGGAAAAAGTGAAGGGGTCTGAATACTTTCCGAATGCACTGTAAATGGTATACCTCCCAAGCCTAATTGTCATATGAATGAAGAATAGTCATATTCCTTCTATTCATATGCTAGCCTGCATCCTTCTCCATTTTCCAGTCATTTCAACGAAGCAGATACTGTTCACATTTGAATATAAGGTTGTTTTTGGCTGTAACTTGACAGTCTACGTAACTCCCTCATCTCTCCCTGACTTAGTAGTCGGTGTTGTTGTAATATGAGACCCTGGGTCTGGTCTTTGTGTGGTGAGGCGACGCAGACAGGCCCCTTCTTATATCATGCTAGGGGTCAGGAGGTCAACGCCTCTCGGGGACATGAGTGATTACAGTCCCCTTGTTTTTGTTACTACACCCGTCCACCTATATTTGGCCATAGTTTTGTAATTATGAACCCTTTGTCAACTAATAGTTTAGAATAACAGTTAGACTATTGGCTTGGTTGTTTAACAAGATGTAGGAATAAGCTAACATGGAATTGTTTTAAGGTCTTACCAAGGATCATTTAGAGATATGATTTAGAATTTTAGTATCCCTGTAAGTATAATAAAACAATTTAGGCTTACTTCTCTTAGCCCATAAAAACACATTGAATTATATATTCATACATGGAACAACAGATAGTTTAAAAAATGGAAGTTTGTTTTGATGTCTTTTCTATAACTGAGAAATATAAGAAAGTTCAGGATGTGTATACAGTGCATTCGGAAAGTATTCACACCCCTTGACTTTTTCCAAATGTTACGTTACAGCCTTATTCTAATATGGATTAAATAAAAAATAAATCCTCATCAATCTACACACAATACCCCATAATGATTTTTTGCAAATGTATTGAAAATACAAAACTGAAATGTCACATTTACATTAGTATTCAGACCCATTACTCAGTACTTTGTTGAATCACCTTTGTCAGCGATTCTTGGGTATGACGCTACAAGTTTGGCACACCTGTATTTCAGGAATTTCTCCCATTCTTCTCTGCAGATCCTCTCAAGCTATGTCAGGATGGATGGGAGCTTCGCTTCACCGCTATTTTCAGGTCTCTCCAGAGATGTTCGATCAGGTTTAAGTCCGGGCTCTGGCTGGGCCACTCAAGGACATTCAGAGACTTGTCCCGAAGCCACTCCTGCGTTGTCTTGGCTGTGTGCTTAGGGTCGTTGTCCTGTTGGAAGATGAACCTTTTCCCCAGTCTGAGATCCTGAGCGCTCTGGAGCAGCTTTTCATCAAGGATCTCTCTGTACTTTCCCCTCAGTCCTGACTAGTCACCCAGTCCCTGCCGTGAAAAACATCCCCACAGCATGATTCTTCCACCACCAATGTATATAACAGTGGGTTACCTACGGGTGGATGTAAACCCCAGGGTATCTCACCTAGCCCTACTCCACAGACTACTAGGACAAGGATCAGGTCTACACACACACAGCAGGTATTAAACAAATCAGGTAGTCAGTAATACTAAAGTCACTATCAGATTAACGGTAAAGCACTACTGGCATTCAAGTCATACACACAAAAACACTCTAGCAATTATACATCTCAAACACATGTCAACAACTCTACCACCCTCCTTACCTCACCCAACCAAACACAAACTAAAACCATTTATAGTACGATGAGCCACACTTGATTGACTGATGAGCTTAATGGTCACGCATATGTCGTCAACCGCAACTCACTACACCTGGGAAGGGGACAGACTAGAACAGAGACAATGAGAGAAAACACAACCAGGATCACCTGGGAATAACAGAGAGGTTGATAGAGGGAGACCAAAAACAAGTGGGCACATATGTACATCCAAACATAGGAGATAAAGCAGATTGTGTTCTTCAGTGTTACGTCCCTTGACAATCTCCCTAACGTATTGCACAAGATGACTGCAGGTATTTACTTAAAGTAGCTGCAAATATTCAAATTTGTTCAACTTTAAAATAATGGTATTGGTATTGAAAAACCATCCTGTGGCTATTTTCAAATACCCTGGTATATGGTATACAGTGCATTTGGAAAGTATTCAGACCCCTTGACGTAATGTTATGTTACAGCCTTTTTCTAAAATGTATTAAATAGATTTTTCCCCCCCCCTCATCTACACACAATACCCCATAATGACAAAGCAAAAAACGTATTAATAATGATAAAATCTGAAATATCACATTTACATAAGTATTCAGACCATTTACTCAGTACTTTGTTGAAGCACTTTTGGCAGCGATTACAGCCTCAAGTCTCGGGTATGATTCTACAAGCTTGGCACACCTGTATTTGAGGAGTTTCTCCCATTCTTGGTCCTTCTGGCCACTCTACCATAAAGGTCTGATTGGTGGAGTGCTGCAGAGATGGTTGTTCTTCTGGAAGTTTCCCCCATCAGGTTCTTGGTCACCTCCCTGACCAAGGCCCTTCTCCCCCGATTGCTCAGTTTGGCTGTGCGGCCAACTCTAGGAAGAGTCTTGGTGGTTCCAAACTTCTTCCATTTAAGAAGGATGGAGACCACTGTGTTGTTGGGGACCTTCAATGCTGCAGACATTTTTTTGGTACCCTTCCCCAGATCTGTGCCTCAACACAATCCTGTCTCTGAGCTCTACGGACAATTCCTTCGACCTCCTGGCTTGGTATTTGCTCTGACATGCACTGTCAACTGTGGGACCTTTTTATATAGACGTGTGCCTTTCCAAATCATGTCCAATCAATTGAATTTACCACAGGTGGACTCCAATCAAGTTGTAGAAACATCTCAAGGATGATCAATGGAAACAGGATGCACCTGATCTCAATTTCCAGTCTCATAGCAAATGGTCTGAATACTTATGTAAATAAGGTATTTCAGTTTTCTTTGTTTTTTTGCCATTTTAAAAACCAGTTTTCACTTTGTCATTATGGGGTATTGTGTGTAGATTGATGAAGAATTTGTTTTATTTAATCCATTTTAGAATAAGGCTGTAACATAACAAAATGTGGAAAAAGTCAAGGCATCTGAATACTTTCCGAATGCACTGTATATATTTTTTACCCCCCCCCTTTTCTTTTAAGGGGCACTAAAGTACTTCCATGTATACTTCCATTCTGTTTTTTAATTGGTACCGGGCTACCTTCAAACCGTCAAGTACATGTTTGTGTAAGCGTTTCACAGTAAGGTCTACACCTGTTGTATTCGGCGCATGTGACAAATCCAATTTTATTTAAATATCACCATTCTATGGTGGGGACATATTAGTGTGTAGCCAAAACTGTTCGGCACAGAAGTTGGCAGGTCGGCGGTGCCGACTTCAGACATGTCTGAAGCTCTAGCTTAAACAGCCTGATCATGTCTTCTAGCTTAAACAGCCTGATCATGTCCTCTAGCTTAAACAGCCTGATTTTTGATTGTTCATGTGATTTAGAATACCCAATACTTCAATCTCAGGTCTCCAGGGAACCCTGTTATTCCAAATGACTTTGGCTTATATCTCCTGCATTGCCCAGGCTAGTTCGCCTCCCACTCTCTCCGGCTCTGTTCTGCTCTGGAATGCCAGTTGGATGTTGGACATTTCAATACCCGCTGTCAGCACAGCCAGCAACCATTCTGTGTATGATCATTTGATAGTGGCTGTATCAGTTGTTCGTTACCACAACTTCACTGGGCTGGGAAAACCGCCTGGGACATATCAGCTACAGATGGGAGACCTCTGGTCTCGAGTGGGAATTGGACAAGGTGCGTGTGTGTATATACACCCCCGGTCAAATGTTTGGAATATTACTCATTCAAGGGTTTTTATTTATTTGCACATTTTTTTACAATGTAGAATAAAAGTGAAGACATCAAAACTATGACATAACACATGGAATCATGTAGTAACCAAAAAAGTGTTAAACAAATTAAAATATATTTGTAATATTTATGTGAGATTCTTCAAATAGCCACCCTTTGCCTTGATGACAGCTTTGCACACGCTTGGCATTCTCTCAACCAGCTTCACCTGGAATGCTTTTCCATCAGTCTTGAAGGAGTTCCCACATATGCTGAGCACTTGTTGGCTGCTTCTCCTTCACTGCGGTCCGACTCATTCCAAACCATCAAAATTTGGTTGAGGTTGGAACCAAAAATCTCAAATTTGGATTCCAGACCAAAGGACAAATTTTCCTCCGGTTTAATTTCCGTTGCTCGTGTTTCTTGGGCCAAGCAAGTGTTGTCTTATTGGTGTCCTTTAGTAGTGGTTTCTTTGTAGCAATTCGACCATGAAGGCCTGATTCACACAGTCTTCTCTGAACAGTGAATGTTGAGATGTCTGTTACTTGAACTCTGCAGCCCAAATAAATGCTTCACAATCTGAGGCTGGTAACTTTATGAACTTATCCTCTGCAGCAGAGGTATTTCTGGGTCTTCCATTCCTGTGGCGGTCCTCATTTAAATTACATATTAAACACACAAACAAAAAAAGCTGGTTGAGAGAATGCCATGAGTGTGCAAAGCTCTCAAGGCAAAGGGTGGCTATTTGAAGAATCTCAAATATAAAATATATTTTGATTTGTTTAACACTTTGTTGGTTAAGACATGATTTTTTATATATATATATATGTGTTGCGAGTGAGTTTGTTCCAAAACACTTCCTTGCCAAATCAAACAGCAGGACAAAAGCTCTGGCGTGTGAGAGCAGAGTGTTGGTCGGTTCGGCCGGGGATAGGGCTTGGAGGGGATAGGAGTTAGGATAGGGGTTGGAGAGAGGAGGGGTTTCTTTAGGGGAGAGTGCTGGGATGCAGAGCACACTGGGTCAACACTTCACTCCCCCTCCATTGTTCACTCAGCCCCCCCTCTAGCAGTAAGACAATGGAGACCGAGAGACAGAAAGGGAGAGCGTTCAGCATAGCGACTGTAGACGCACTCCTAATAGCCATTGTGAGGTCTCGCACGCACTTGCATAGCTATAGTATGGATATGTACACTCTTTCCTGGTTACTATATGCACACAGTGTACTACACATAGGTTTCCCCTAGTGCCCCCAGCTACTGGGTGGACCACACACAGTAACACACAGTCAGGATTGCGGGTTCCGCTGGAATGTTGGCATCCATTTAGTGGAGCATGTGAAAAGGTTCTGGTGTGCATAATGAAACCCGTTCTATCAGGGATGTAAAGTACTTAAGTAAAAATACTTGAAAGTGCTACTTAAGTAGTTTTTGGGAGTATCTGTACTATTTATATATTTTACTACTTTTACTTCACTACATTCCTAAAGAAAATGATGTACTTTTTACTCCATAACTTTTACCTGACACACAAAAGTACTCATTACGTTGTGGATAGTTAGCAGGACAGGAAAATGGTCCAATTCACACACTTATCAAGAGAACCTCCCTGATCATCCCTACTGCCTCTGATCTGGCAGACTCACTAAACACAAATGCTTCATTTGTAAATTATGTTTGAGTGTTGGAGCCCCTTGCTATCCGTAAATAAAATTTTAACAAGAAAATGGTGCCGTCAGGTTTGCTTAATATAAGGAATTTTTAAATGATTTGTACTTTTACTTTTGATAGGCTTGCTTAAGTATATTTTAGCAATTACATTTACTTTTTATATTTTAAGTATATTTAAAACCAAATACCTTTTAGACTTTTACTCAAGTAGTATTTTACTGGGTGACTTTTACTTGAGTCACTTTAATAGAAAATATTTATACTTCTACTCAAGTATGACAATTGGGTACTTTTTTCCACCACTGCCTTTTTATTAAAGCCAGCTCTGACCTGGAGCTCTGACCTGGAGCTCTGACCTGGAGCTCTGACCTGGAGCTCTGACCTGGAGCTCTGACCTGGAGCGCTGACCTGGAGCTCTGACCTGGAGCACTGTCCTGCACTGTCCTTGAGCACTCTGACCACAGTCAAAATATATGTTACCAATACCTCCTAACTCCAGATACAACTGCCCTACTACAATCCATCAATCCTGGCCTAGTCTCCATCTCTAGTGGTAGTGGTGGTAACGGTGGTCAGTTGATGCATGTGGAATGTCTGCTGAACCCCTGACTTTCTGTCTTTCCTTTCTTTCTTGCGCGTGTGCACACGCACACACACATTTGATTTGACACACACACACACAGTATACACCCCCCCACACACAGTGTACACACTCACACGCCCTGGTGTGTTCTGAGGGTCACAGAGATATTTCTGGAGAGGAGTTGCTAATTACAGGGCCTCTACGGAGCTCCGAGCTCAGTGACAGGGCCTCTACGGAGCTCCGAGCTCAGTGACAGGGCCTCTACGGAGCGCCGAGCTCAGTTCTCCACGCTCTGTGAGGCCGGAGAACACTGCCTGGCCCAACCCGCTAGCTTTACAGGGAGAGGGAGTGAAAGACAGGCCCCACGAAGGAAGAGAGGGAGTGAAAGACAGGCCCCACGAAGGAAGAGAGGGAGTGAAAGACAGGCCACACGAAGGAAGAGAGGGAGTGAAAGACAGGCCACACGAAGGAAGAGAGGGAGTGGAAGGGGCATTCATTCATTCATTCATTCATTCATCCATCCAGCAAGGTGCTGCAAACGCAGGCTATTCTGCCTATATTTGGAAAAGCCCAAATTGTGTCTGTGTTCAAAAATGGACACGGCCTTGGTGGAGTCCTGTCTGCCAGGATGTCAATGTAATCTCTGTTTGCGTCTTAGAGCCAATGCTTTGGAAAGTTTTTTTTTTTTTTTTTTTTTTCTTCCCTGGTTGATGCATTCATATTGCATGATGAAGAATCCAAAATATCAAACTATGAGTATGACTGCTGGCAATGCCCAAGAACCGTGTGTGTGGCTGTGTGTGTTGTGTGGCTGTGTGTGTTGTGTTGCTGTGTGCGTGTTGCTGTGTGTGGGTGTGTGTGTATTTTGTCTTTGTCCAGGTCAGTCAGCAGCTAGTTTGGGTCTCAACCCATATGACAATGAAAGGGAATGTAGACCTCTCTTGGTCTCTTTTTCTTGCAGATTGTTACTGGTTGGTCATCCGTTTATTTAATTGGTCCTTTTTGTCTGGTCAGTATCATTGATTGTGATTGGTTCTCTTGGCTTTATAATGATTGACTGTGATTGGTCCATTTTGTTTCTCATGGCTTTATAATGATGATTGACTGTGATAGATTATTTTTGTTTCTCATGGCAATATTATTGACTGTGATTGGTTGCCGTTGTCCAATATACCAGTATTATTGACTGTGATTGGTTGCCGTTGTCCAATATACCAGTATTATTGACAGTGATTGGTCCTTCTTGTTTCAGACCTGTCTAAGAACCGTCTGTGTGAGCTGCCAGAGGAGCTGTGCCAGTTCATCTCCTTGGAAACGCTCAGCTTGTATCACAACTGTGTTCGCTCCCTCACACCCAGCCTCTGTCACCTACAGGCTCTCACCTACCTCAACCTCAGGTAACACACACACCCCTTTTCGTTGCACTCGTTCAGTTGACTGTTCCTAATTGTTCTGTGTGTGTCCGTCCTTGCAGCCGTAACCTTCTCTCCAGCCTGCCCCCCTCGATCTGTCAGCTCCCCCTCCTACGAGTCCTGATCGTCAGCAACAACAAGCTGTCGGCCCTGCCCACCTCCATACACAGCCTCAGACACCTCCGACAGCTGGTACGTAGTAACACACACCCACACTTCAAGTTTCCCACTACCCACGCCTCGGGTTACGCACTACCCATGCCTCGGGTTACGCACTACCCACGCCTCGGGTTACGCACTACCCACGCCTCGGGTTACGCACTACCCACGCCTCGGGTTACGCACTACCCACGCCTCGGGTTACGCACTACCCCCGCCTCGGGTTACGCACTACCCCCGCCTCGGGTTACGCACTACCCCCGCCTCGGGTTACGCACTACCCCCGCCTCGGGTTACGCACTACCCCCGCCTCGGGTTACGCACTACCCCCGCCTTGGGTTACGCACTAACAACATAGGAAATGTTAAGGCATTAAATATGTCAGGCACTGTCCCTCAACTTGTGGCAGGCAGCAACATAGCATGCTGCCAGCGCACAGCTGTCCATGTCTTCCTCCAAAAGCATTGGCAGCCTTTCTATTTCAGAGAGGTCCTCAAAGCCCCGGACTACTTGTTCAAATTTGGGGAAATGACTCTCTGATAGTTTTATATTTTTTACATATCTTTGTCAGGAAATGCAGCTCTGTCTCTGGCTCTGCTGTGGTGCAGTGGTTGCACAGCCTTTCTTCTACAGGGAGCCAGTTTTTCCTGTGTCTACACTTCTCAATAGCAAGGCTGTGCTCGCTGAGCCTGTACTTTGTCAAGGTTTTCCTGAGGTTTTGATCAGTCACCATGGTCAGATAGTTTGCCATGATGTACTGTCGATTTTAGGGCCAAATAGCACTGCATTTTGCATTGTGCTTGTGTTTGTGTTTTCCAATAGGTAATGTAGTTTTGTTTTAGTTGTTTTGTAATTTGGTTAATTCTGATTGATTGGATGTTCTGGTCCTGAGGCTTCAGTGTGTTAGTGGAACAAGTTTGTGAACTCAGCCCCCGGACCAGTTTGATGAAGGGACTCTTATCTTTGCTCAACTCTTGGTATTGCAGGGCTTGGTAATGAAATGAGAGGGGGTCACTATGTTTTCGGTGTTTCCAAAACTTAATTGCTCTTTTTTGAGTTTTTAATATTAGTGGATATCGACCTAATTCTGCCCTGCATGCATTGTTTGTAGTTTTCCTCTGGACATGTAGGAGAATCTTACAAAGTTCCGCGTGCAAGGTCTCAATGGTATGTTTGTCCCAGTGGGTAAAATCTTGTTTTGTAAGTGGACCCCACACCTCGCTGCCATAGAGTGCGATTGGTTTACGCATTTAATTAGTTTTTGCCAAATTGTAATAGGTATTTCAATTTGGATTTGTTTTTTAATGGCGTAGAATGCCCTGCATGCTTTGTCTCTCAGTTCATTCACTGCATTATTTAGGTGTCCAGTCGAACTTATTTTTAAACCTAAATAGTTGTATTGTGTGCAATACTCTATGTTTTGCACCAATTGAGAGCTTTGGTTTTATTCCCTGGGATCTGGAATTTGTCTGGAAAATAATTATTTTGGTCTTTTTGGGGTTTACTGTCAGGGCCCAGGTCTGACAGTACTGCTCTAGCAGGTCCAAGCTCTGCTGTAGGCCATGTGCTGTGGGTGAAAGCAGGCACGGGTCATCTGCAAAGAGCAGGCATCTAACTTCTGAATTGTGGAGACTAACACCAGGGGCTGAGGACTTTTCTAGAGTATTGGCCAATTCATTGATGTAAATATTAAATAGCACAGGGCTGAGATTGCAACCCTGGCGGAGGCCCCGCCCCTGGTTAAATGATTCAGTTTGTTTCTTGCCAATTTTTATGCTACACATGTTGCCTGTATACATTGATTTTATGTCATATGTTTTACCCCCTACACCACTTTCAATGACTTTGTAGAACAGTCCTGTATGCCAGATAGAATCAAATGCTTTTTGGAAGTCAATAAAGCAAGAATATAGTTTTGTCTTATTTTTGTGGACGTGTTTATCTATTAGGGTGCGTAGGGTGTAAATATGATCTGTTCTATGTTTTGGTATAAATCCTATTTGGCTTTTACTCAGGATATTGTGCTTATTAAGGAAGTTTAGGACTCTTACATTTATAATACTACAGAAAACCTTCCCCAGGTTACTGTTCACACAAATCCCTCTGTAATTGTTAGGGTCAGATTTGTCTCCGTTTTTAAAGATTGGTGTTATGAGTCCTTGGTTCCAGATGTCAGGGAAGTAACCTACACTCAGGATCAAGTTAAACAATTTTAATATAGCCAATTGATATTTTTCACTAGTGAATTTGAGCATCTCATTTAGGGTCCCATCAGGTCCGCATGCTTTTTTTGATTTGAGGGCTTTAAGTGTTTTAAGGAGCTCCTGCTCAGTAATTGGGGAGTCTAAAGGATTTTGGTAGTCCTTTATAGATTTTTCCAGTTTGTTCAACTTTTCATAAATTTGGCACTGTTCAGTATTATCCTGAATGTCAACAGTAGTTGCCAGAAGTTGTTTTTATTTTTGGACTCTTCAATTAGTGTCAGTTGCTTTCTGTTGTACTGGGATTTCTTGATTCTGAGTGTACGTTTATATGATTTTAATGTCTCATAGTACTGAAGGCGTAGTTCTCTGTTGTTTGGGTCTCTGTGTTTTTGGTTCGATAGTGTTCGAAGTTTTTTCCTAATGTTTTTACAATCTGTATCAAACCATTTGTCTTCTGTTTGGTTTGTTTGATCCCAGCTTTAATTGTTCTGCTTTTGCTGTTTGCCTAAATATATGATTGATGTTATTTACAGCTAGATTGACGCCTTTACTGTGAGCGTACATTGTATCCAGAAAGTTGTCAAGGGTTGATTGGATTTTTTGGTTACTGATTGCTTTCTGGTATTCCTCTGAGGTTTTGAGCCCATCTGTATGAATGTTTGATGTTGTACAGCTTATTGGGCTGTGAATTTGTGGTTACTTCTATGTCTCTCTCTCTCTCTCTCTCTCACTGTCTCTCTCACTGTCTGTCTGTCTGTCTTCCTCTCTCTCTCTCTCTGTGTCTGTGTCTGTGTCTGTGTCTGTGTCTGTGTCTGTGTCTGTGTCTGTGTCTGTGTGTTCTGTGCTGTCTGTCTTCCCCCCTCACCCACATTTCTAACTTACTGCATTTCCTTTATGACCTGTAGCCCCTTTTCTCTCTCTCTCGTTCTCTCTTGACCTTCTTTCTTACATACTCTTTGGGGTGGCCTGGGTTGCCGTTACACTTTTGATTAATTAAGTTTCCTCTGTCCTGTAGGATGTGAGTTGTAATGGCCTGCAGTGTTTGCCTGTGGAGCTGGGTCAGCTGGAGTGTCTGAGAGACCTCAACTTAAGGAGGAACCAGCTCACCAAGCTACCAGAGGGTGAGAGAGACACACACCTGACCTTTGACCCCTACGTACACTATATACCAGTGGTCTTCAAACTTTTTCAGCCGCAACGTCGTGTTTTTCACAATCATTTCTGGCGACCTCACCCCAAATCCACCACCCAGAAATAAAAATCATATCTGCTGTCAATTTGGTGAAAGACAATATTCTATTAGTAGCTAAAATAACTATTCTCCCCGTGTTTTAACTTCTAAGTCATCCATCTGTGAAATCCTGAATGAACTCCATAGCTACACGGTGGATAATATCACATTTCATAATGCTTTTAAAACGGTTACATCCACTCTAGATCACCAATAGATAGTATGGGCAGACTTGTCTAGAACACATCCATCCGTTTTGTATCGTCATGACAAAGTATATGTTTCACTTAGATGTGCTCACTTTAAACTCAGTTTGCGCCCTGTGTGTCTGTGAGAAAGGGCTGTTGTCCTAGCAACGTACTCTGCATCGCTCTGGGCAGAGGTAAACTGCAAGTTGAACTCGGTGAGAGACTCAAATTGTTAAGGCAGCCTAATTTATACCGTGCCACGCAAAGCAGGAACTTAAAAGCAAAATAGCGATCCTATTTACAGTTGACCGATGTTTACATACACTTAGGTTGAAGTTATTAAAACTCATGTTTCAACCACTCCACAGATTTCATGTTAACAAACTATATTTTTGGCAAGTCGGTTAGGACATCTACTTTGTACATGACACAAGTAATTCTTCCAACAATTGTTTACAGACAGATTATTTCACTTATAATTCACTATATCACAATTCCAGTGGGTCAGAAGTTTACATACACTGTGCCTTTAAACAGCTTGGAAAATTCCAGAAAATGATGTCATGGCTTTAGAAGCGCCTGATGGGCTAATTGACATAATTTGAGTCAATTGGAGGTGTACCTGTGGAAACGGGTGTGGCTGAGGGGTGTCCACATACTTTTGTGTGTGTATATAGTGTATAAATTAGGCTTAAGTCCAACTGTTCCTAACCCAGATGCTGACACTCTACTTCCTCTAATGTCTCCTCTCTAACCCTTAACCGCTCTCTGACCCTGCTGTCAAACAGACCAGACTACCCCAGAGATATAGGTCTAAGTACCACTACCAGATGCTTTAACCCAAACAAACCATACAGTACTTGTAAACAACAGCACTGAAATCCCAGAGCGAAACAAGCCAGCTGCCTATGACCGTATGATCTGTACGGTTCCAGTATAGCTCTGTCCTCATAGCACTCCTACATTCAATAATCCTGTCCTGAGCTCTCCTCCAACCTCCAGGTTCTCAAAACAAGATAATATGGGTTACAACAACTGTAGCACCTCCATTTGAGTCAACACGGTTTGAGAAAAGATGATTCAGGCCTTATTTTAATTGAATAAAACAGAATTGCTAGTAGTTCAATTGAATGTCCCCCCTCCCCCAAGGCTATCAAAACATTGAATTCATAGTCACAAAAGGGTATTTTATTATTTCCCATGATATAGTAATTTCCATGAGGATTAGATACTCGATACTAAACTACCCACCCCTCTCTCTCAACCTCTCAGAGTTGTCTGAGTTGCCCCTGGTCCGGTTAGACGTCTCCTGTAACCACATCTCCCACGTGCCTGTGTGTTATCGCCACCTGCGCCACCTCCAGACTATAGTCTTGGACAACAACCCCCTGCAGCAGCCGCCTGCCCAGGTCTGCTCCAAGGGGAAGTACCACATCTTCAAGTTCCTCAACATCGAGGCCTGCAAGAGGAGCCAGGAGGAGCTGGAGAGAGCCCTGAGACCTACAGGGTTTAATAGCTGGTGAGAGAGGGAGGGAGGGAGGGAGGGGAGGGAGGAGAGGATATAGTTGATCTAATGACTTTACTTTGGTACCTTTTAATCTAACAGTTAATTTCTTGATGAGAGGGAGGGAGGGATGGAGGGAGATGGCAGAGGAATCACATGGAGAAATAATAAGTCAATGAACAATAACAGATCAGTAAGGAATGAGAAGGAAAAACCAAATGGACTTGGAGTGACTACTGAGACCTACCGGCTTGTACAGCTGGTGACTACTGAGACCTACCGGCTTGTACAGCTGGTGACTACTGAGACCTACCGGCTTGTACAGCTGGTGACTACTGAGACATTCCGGCTTGTACAGCTGGTGACTACTGAGACCTACCGGCTTGTACAGCTGGTGACTACTGAGACCTACCGGCTTGTACAGCTGGTGACTACTGAGACCTACCGGCTTGTACAGCTGGTGACTACTGAGACCTACCGGCTTGTACAGCTGGTGACTACTGAGACCTACCGGCTTGTACAGCTGGTGACTACTGAGACCTACCGGCTTGTACAGCTGGTGACTACTGAGACCTACCGGCTTGTACAGTATTATTATTCTTATTGGTGTTACATTATAATTATTATTCACTCACACACACACACACTATCTTCTGTGTTGCATTTGAGTATATGAGTCTTAAGACTGATAGTAATTGCAATGAGCTCAACAATGTACATAAATACAGGAGTCTTGTATTGGAGTCTATACTGTTTCTCCTGTTGGAACACTTTTACAACCAAGTCGACGACTGCCGGATTTTAAATGAACAAAATATGTTGGTTGGTGACTAAACGACATAATGCGTTATCATGTACAATGAGCGAATAGAGCGTGTAGTGTTTTTACAGGAGTAGGTAACACTGAAAGCTTCAGTTTACATTACTAACTATTAGCAAGTTAGACAGACAAACCATGACATTTTCCCCCCATTCAGAAGTCCCCACATCATGCATTGAGCTAAAAGTTAACTTACCTTGCATTCGCTATAAAGTAGTGAGTGGTGGTCACGAAGATGACTCAAGATTTTATGTGTTGCTCCCTTTCGCAGCGAGTTTTTTTTTCTCATGTCTACCGCCATGTTTTCACACACAACTAAACCCACGTTGCAGGCTGTGCCTGCTTTAGACTGGTGCTAACTTTGGTTGATGCTGAACAGTATTTACCGTGAGTTTTTCAAACCGCTATAATCGAACACGGT
Organism: Thymallus thymallus; assembly: GCA_023634145.1. Taxonomy (NCBI): domain Eukaryota; kingdom Metazoa; phylum Chordata; class Actinopteri; order Salmoniformes; family Salmonidae; genus Thymallus; species Thymallus thymallus. The sequence goes on from CM042422.1 coordinate 21,849,367, forward strand.
TTTAATGATAATTAAAAGTTGAAACGGCATTACTAACCATCGGGCATTTTACCGTGGTTTATCGTGAGACCGGTAACCGTTTCATCCCTACACCTGACCCTCATCCGCAAATATAGAAAATGTGCCATACAGCTCCCTTTGTTTCTCTTCAACATTTACTGAACAATGACGTTTATTTATCTACTGTTTATGCCTATGGCGAACCGTAGCCTATTTTTTTGCATAAACAGATAATGTCAAACAATAGCCTGAGCTGACACCTTGCGAATGCTTTTGTGAAAATACACTGTACAATTAGGCTTCTACCCTTCAATGATTTATTGAACAATTTGGTTTTTCTTGAGCATCTAGGCCTAGTCATTTGAAAAGGCTTGTTGAACAGTATCCTATGGTTCTGCTAACACGATGTGAAACATAAATGGACCTCTTGTAGGCCGACTGGCTGGGCTAATAGCCTATACCTGTATATGAATTAAATAAAAAATAGGCTTAGAAAATGCAATAGGCTATAACATAACTATGTAGAAAATCTAAGTAGCCACTGTCCAGCTGTGAGGCTGTAATCGCATACTTTGTCTTTTGCTTCCAGTACCGTTGAGAAACAGAAGTGTCCACTGTGCCAGGTTTCAGACAGCCCTAAAGCTTAGGCTTACACAAGAATGCCAGATACAAATAATTAAAGAATAACCTATATGTATCCTATAGATATGAATTGCACAAGTGTTATACATTTATGTATTTTTAATGAATAGTTTTTTCTTTATTCAACCCACCCACCACCCACCTGCTCTTCGTCCACAACAATATGATGTTACTCTAAACCCGCACACCCCACGTATATAACCACGGGGACTGTGGGTTTTGAGTCAACCCACGCATTACTGGTGTGTGGTGTGTGTGTGTGTGTGTGTGTGTGTGTGTTGAATACTGATGTATGTACAGTTGAAGTCGGAAGTTTACATACACTTAGGTTGAAGTCATTAAAACTCATTTTTCGTCCACTCCGGGTTTCATGTTAACAAACTATAGTTTTGGCAAGTCGGTTAGGACATCTACTTTGTGCATGACACAAGTCATTATTTCAACAATTGTTTACAGACAGATTATTTAATTTATAATTCACTATATCATAATTCCAGTGGGTCAGAAGTTTACGTGCACTGAGTAGACTGTGCCTTTAAACAGCTTGGAAAATTCCAGAAAATGATGTCATGGCTTTAGAAGCTTCTGATGGGCTAATTTACATCATTTGAGTCAATTGGAGGTGTACCTGTGGATGTATTTCAAGGCCTACCTTCAAACTCAGTGCCTCTTTGCTCGACATCATGGGGAAATCAGCCAAGACCTCAGAAAAATAATTGTAGACCTCCACAAGTCTGGTTTATCCTTGGGAGCAATTTCCAAATGCCTGAAGGTGCCACGTTCATCTGTACAAATAATAGTACGCAAGTATAAACACCATGGGACCACGCAGCCGTCATACCGCTCAGGAAGGAGACGTGTTCTGTCTCCTAGAGATTAATGTTCTTTGGTGCGAAAAGTGTTAATCAATCCCAGAACAACAGCAAAGGACCCTGTGAACATGCTGGAGGAAACAGGTACAAAAGTATCTATATCCACAGTAAAACGAGTCCTATATCGACATAACCTGAAAGGCCGCTCAGCAAGGAAGAAGCCAGTGCTCCAAAACCACCATAAAAAGCCAGACTACGGTATGCAACTGCACATGGGGACAAAGATCGTACTTTTTGGAGAAATGTCCTCTGGTCTGATGAAACAAAAATAGAACTGTTTGGCCATAATGACCATCGTTATGTTTGGGGGGGAAAACGGGGACGCTTGCAAGCCAAAGAACACCATCCCAACCGTGAAGCACGGGGGTGGCAGCATCATGTTGTGGGAGTGCTTTGCTGCAGGAGGGACTGGTGCACTTCACAAAATAGATGGGATCATAAGGAAGGAAAATGATGTGGATATATTGAAGTAACATCTCAAGACATCAGTCAGGAAGTTAAAGCTTGGTCGCAAATCGGTCTTCCAAATGGACAATGACCCCAAGCATACTTCCAAAGTTGTGGCAAAATTGGCTTAAGGACAACAAAGTCAAGGTATTGGAGTGGCCGTCACAAAGCCCTGACCTCAATCCTATAGAAAATTTGTGGGCAGAACTGAAAAAGCGTGTGCGAGCAAGGAGGCCTACAAACCTGACTCAGTTACACCAGTTCTGTCAGGAGGAATGGGCCAAAATTCACCCAACTTATTGTGGGAAGCTTGTGGAAGGCTACCCGAAACGTTTGACCCAAGTTAAATAATTTAAAGGCAATGCTACCAAATACTAATTGTGTATGTAAACATCTGACCCACTGGGAATGTGATGAATGAAATAAAAGCTGAAATAAATCATTCTCTCTACTATTATTCTGACATTTCACATTCTTAAAATAAAGTGGTGATCCTAAGACGGGGAATTTTTACTAGGATTAAATGTTAGGAATTGTGAAAAACTGAGTTTAAATGTATTTGGCTAAGGTGTATGTAAACTTCAACTGTGTGTGTGTGGTCCTCATGTCTCCCTACAGTCTGTCGGACCATGAGCTGTTCTCAGGTCAGTATGGAGGTTTGGACTCTGGCTTCAACAGTGTGGACAGCGGCAGCAAGAGATGGTCTGGGAACGAGGTTAGGCAACCAGACTCAGAGTTAGTTTGTGGTGTTACTACCTTGCAATTATCGTTGTTAGGGGTTCTCTACCTTATACAGATGTCTTAAACCTTCCAGAAGGTCAATTGTGTCCTGCTTTCTCCTTCCCTATCGGTCTCTCCAGTCTGCAGATGACTTCTCAGAGCGGTCCCTGCGCATGGCTGAGCTCACCAGAGACCAGAGGAACCTGGAGGAAGAGGTTGAGGATGACTCTTCTCTCACAGAGACCCCAGACACGGGTGAGGAGTGGGCTCTAACTAACCCCCTTAAAACCATCACACATTATAGCATCAGTTAGTCATCACACACCCTGGTCCTGCAGAGCTACAGGCTTTTGTTCCAGCCAAGTGCTAACCCCTTACAACCGTCAGACATTACGGGCCGCCTTTTCAAACACACATTTGGCCTACTCCTGGACTCAAAGCCATGCTCAATGGAGATTCTCCATTGAAATCTGTGTCCGGGAAACCAGCCCTTAAACCGGGAAACCAGGGCAAAAACATAGTCACTGGGAAGAGTAATATGCTCATGGGTTTATTTCTGACTGGTCTCCTTGTGATGCTATCTAGTGATTAATATACCCAGTCCCCTAATAAAGATTCACAGTATTGATACACCTGTCAAAACCATGATCAATAAAATATTAGCCCACTCACTAAGGAAAGGGACGTGCTTATTGTAACAAAACAGACATTTTATTTCCAGAGACAGACAGCGCTCTGTTCTCCTAAATCTTGTTCCTACCCTGCCCTAATAAAAAGGCTACACTATTTAAATACCCTCAGACATTCCCTAATGTTATTTCACTGCAATATCTTTCATCCTCCCCCTCTCCCCGCTACTCCTCCTCTCTCCCCCTCTTTTCTTGGTTTTCATAGTGAATGGGGAGGCAGAACAGGTGGATTTCATAGACCGCAGCGTCACAGAGGAGGAAGAAGAGTGCAGGACGAATCCTCCCCCTCCCCCCCTCACAGCGCCCCCGCAGGTTAGAGGACACCTTTATCAATGCTTATAAAGGCTTTATTAATAGATAGATACTTTATTGATCCCCCGAGGAGGAAATTTCTTAATGCTTGTATACGTGTTAGAAACCTCTTATGAGGAGTAGATGTGTATCTAACAACAACATGGTGTTGTTCTCAGGAGAACACAGAGGAATCCTCACCACCTCCCCAACCACAAGACTCTTCTAGAAGCAGGTGACACACACACACACACACACACACACACACAGTTGGTCATGTTAATGGCTGGAGCAGAATCAGTTATTCCAGCCATTTTTAGGAGCCGTTCCCCCCTCAGCAGCCTCCTGTGACACACACACACACACACACACACACACACACACACACACACAGAACATTGATACTGCACAAGGAAACCTCAGTCATGTACCCACAAGAGTGTGATCGTGGTGTTTGTATGTCAGTGCCAATTATATTAAACTCTGTTCCTTTAACAGTTTCACTGCGGGTTCAGCAGTTTGACTGGCTGGCCTGTGTGTACACAGTCTCATACACACCAACCACCCGTCACTCTTTCAGATTGTGAAGGACAAATACTCTTTTGATCAGACTCTCTCCCTGCCTTGTTTTACAAGGTCAGCCTCTCAGGGAGTGTTTGAGGAGCTGGGAAAAGTCAACAGACTGCTTTTCCCATTACTAACACCACTCACTGACTGACCCAACCAGGGGAACACACACAAGCCACTACAACCAACAGCAACCGCTGACCAGTTTTCAACTGAATAGAAGGCTATGTTGATGCATAACAATATGACATCACGCAATATGACATCACGCAATATGATATCACACAATATTTGGTGTTTGTCATCACCCCTCTTTCACTGTGTTTATATAGACGCTCCCCCTCTTTCACTGTGTTTATATAGACGATACCCCTCTTTCACTGTGTTTATATAGACGATACCCCTCTTGCACTGTGTTTATATAGACGATACCCCTCTTTCACTGTGTTTATATAGACGATACCCCTCTTTCACTGTGTTTATATAGACGATACCCCTCTTTCACTGTGTTTATATAGACGATACCCCTCTTTCACTGTGTTTATATAGACGATACCCCTCTTTCACTGTGTTTATATATAGATGCTCCCCCTCTTTCACTGTGTTTTTATATAGATGCTCCCCCTCTTTCACTGTGTTTTTATATAGACGCTCTCCCTCTTTCTCCATATCCTTCACTCTCCTTCTCCCCTCTTTCTGCCTCTCCCAGATCCAGTGTCAGTGTGGAGGTAGGGGTGTGTGCCTCGCACCCGTCCCCCTCCAGTCCCACCCTGGAGGAGAGGAGGAGACCAGGTACCCTGCTCATCTGGCAGGAGAGAGAGAGGATCCATCAGAAGAGAGACCACATGGCCAGAGACAACAGGTGAGGAGGGGGGGTGGGGGGGAAAGGACCCTGTAGCAGCAGACAACGGGTGAGGGGAGAGGGAGAGATCCTTTCTACAATGTAAGCTTTCTGTTAAGGATGGACACAAACCCATATACTTTAAAAAGCTACTTTAAAAAGCTGTGATCAAAGTTTTTTTTTTTTTTTTTTTAAACAGGTCAATCAACAGAGTTGGTACAATAAAAATATAACAAATAAAATCCCACCCCAATGAAAGTGTTTTTTAAGGTCATTGTACCAACTAATCTATTTAGAACCAGCTGTGGGTGGGGGTGGGTGTGTGTGTGGTGATTTGAGGACTTGAACAAAATGGCAGTTACAGACACAACTTTCTATGGAAACAAGCGCCTTTCCATTTCATATCTGATTACTAAACATCTCCTTCCAGTTTACTGAAGACTTCAACGGCCAAAACAGGAAGTCATGTGGTGACGCTGTCACAGACAGGAAGTAGCCTGAGGTAAGAGACCTTAAATCTTACATGAACCAAGCTAGTCCAGGGAGTGAGAAATCACTTTTTCTGCCTGAATTGAGGCATGCGTCATGTGAAATGTTCATGTAGTAAATGTCCAATGAATTTTTCTTTGGACCAATCACATCAGAATTTTTCACATAACTTATTTTTCAAAGCTGATCTGATTGGTCAAAATAAAAAATATCTGAATTGGTCTGCCTGTGTTTTCAAAGGCCCTATTATGTTTCTAAGTAGGAGATGCGCGTGCACAGTGCCTGACTTGTGGTTTGAGTGTTTTCTTTCTAAGTGTGCTCTGTCTCCCCTTAGTGGTGGCTCACCAGAGAACAACCACTCCCAGAACGGGCTCAGACAGCGATGTGCGGTCAGTCTCTCAGCCAACTCTTTATACTCTCCTTCTATTTTGTTTTACTTTCTTTTTGTCTTGATGGGTATTGTGTTACTATTTAGTATCAGCAGTATAATTCATAGCCTGGTCCCAGATCTGTTGTCTTCTTCTACAGCCTGGTCCCAG